>JARQSW010000419.1:1021572-1058713 GCA_030142375.1 Calameuta pallipes
GAGAGAGAGAGAGAGAGAGAGAGAGAGAGAGAGAGAGAGAGAGAGAGAGAGAGAGAAAGAGAGAGAGAGAGAGAGAGGAGAAAGTGAGAGTAAGACAGCGAGGTGTGTCTGTGTGTGCCTGGATGCATGTTACTGCAATTTAAAATTTGCGTACTTGCATGCGTATCTGTGTGTGGAAGTGTATGGAAGAGCATGTTTGAGTGACATTCACTTAGGTAAGCAACAATTGAATTGTAATTTTAATGACGTACTTTTAAGTAATGATCAAGTAATTATTTGCTAGAGAGAGTGTTATTTATTTTTATTTGTTGCAAATTTATCGATTGCCTTCCATTTGAGTAAATAAATAAATAAAAAGTTATTCGCTACGCTCTTTTCCATTACTCTTCCTTTCTTTTTCATCCTTGCGCGTGTAGCTCAAGCCTCTTCGCTGGCTTTGGAGTCAGTAAGTTTTACTCACGATTAGTTTCAAACTCTGTCACAGCTGTTACGATTTCGAAATATTTCATAATTCACTTTTACCCTTACAATTCTATTTTTATGGAGAATCATTTCAATCAAATAATTACAGACGCTCATTAAGACAGATTTTAATTCATCTCGAGAAATGTAAGTACAACAAATTTTCTGTGGCATTACCACAAAACGTATCGTGTCTCTGTTAGTGCCACAATTATCTGTGGTACTGTCGTCTTTCAAGATCAGACTACTTTTATGACAGAGAAATCCAGTAGATACGGAAAGTCTCGATTCGTACGGATTACGGTTATGTCAACCTAAGAGTCTGGCGTTGAATGACGACTGTAATATAAAACATAATTTCAACGTGTACAGAGCTATGAAATATAGCTTTTTTTTATCTTCTTTTCTTTTGTCTTCTTCATTATTAGAAGAGATATGCGAATAAAATAAATTCAAATTATAGATAAGCATGATGAATACACTCTACAAGCTTGCACGCGATCTATGTACATATGTACAGTATGAAAGCGGTTGATCGCTTTCACAAGCAGGGACTGCAACCGAAAGAAATATCGATTCGATTGCGGTGTTCACAATGGTAAAAGCTTGAATTTTGGTTACGGTTTTCAGCTTTCGATTTTCAGGTTGGGTGTGTTTCTACCATAGACGTGAGAATATAGAGATGGATCAAAGACTGGAGTTTTTACAAGGGACGGGAAGCCAGAATGAGAGAGGAGGGAGTTTGCCGCATAACCAATTAAATGCAGGCTGACTGAGCCTTAATATGATTAGTTCTGCTTGTGCGCATAAAGAAACGACAGACCTAAGTAGCACTTTTACATCACCGCGCTGGCTCCAAATAGTAACCAATCAAAAGTAGGCATAATTTACCTCGTAATCCTACCCTCTCGATAAACTGCTTCCGACCTGCAGCGTTTTGCTCCGTTCCTATATTTCTATATCCTATGGAATACACACGCTTTAGAGTGTCACCCGGTATAAATCCATGCTTCTCACGGATCTTACGAATATCACGCGTAATATATCTATTTATAGTCGACCAATCAAAAACGTGGGTATTATTCGACGGTTCTCCACTCAGGTGGCACGTCAACGCCAAAATAAAATTGGTTTCAAGAAAATCGGCCCACGGGCAATCTTCTTACTCATCGCTGCTATAATTATAAATAAAATACGTTCCGGTTGATAGTTTCGGTTCCCGTTTTCCACTGTAGCAATTTCAGGTTTCCGTTACGGTTTTAAATATAAGATTTATGAAATTTCGGTTAATTGTTACGGTTTGGGTTCCTTATTTTTTCGGTTATATTAAGTATCAGTTATTAATTTCGGCTTCAGTTACGTTGCGGTACCGGCTGGTCCCGGCCAACAACTTTAAAAATCCAAGCCCAAAGTCAGTAGAACTGCCCTCTGCCGTGAAACGTCATAATTAAAAAGTAATCAGAAACAGCTTGTACGAGATATCGATAGATGTCAGCACCATTCGTCCTCTACGAAACAAACTTCGATCGCCGACAGAATCATGATGGCTGACAGTTTCATGCATTTGGTGTGCGGTGGCGTGAGTCCAGACGGTTCGTGTTACAAATTGACCGGCAGACCGGCATCGAGGAACCAGAAAACAGAACAATCCAAGAATGACAGAGATTCCAGCACCAATCGTAAGCAATGTCAGCTCCGTTATGACAGCGACTAAGAAATGAATAATTTCATCCGCTAGTTCCTTGCTAAAGTTAGTACCTATCAGGCTTTATATTCTCTTCATATAAAAACCATAGCTTTTCCGTCATACGCTTCTTATTCAGTTACTCCCTTTCGTTGGAGCTGCTTCTGCAAGATGATATTAAATATATTTATTTCCAACTGCTAACAATACGAAATACATCGCATAACGCGCAATCGCAGCTGGTGCATTACCCTTCCACCTGACGTCATCGGTTATTCTGTCACCTGTTTGTAATACGTCACGAACCTGACATCTCTTCGTATAGGTATACACACTTTCAGTATTTTAGCATGTAGAATATAACTACTGTAAGTAAGCCAGGTACAGCTCCTGGGCTAAAACTGTCCCACTTCTATCGGATATACATACGTATGAAAGTAATTTTCCAGCATCTTTTTTTAACCCACCTCATCGCGATTCAGAATATCTATTAGAGCCTGACGTATCGCGGATAGAAAATTTTTTGAGCAAGATCCAATTTATACTGACACAGACATTTATTTACTGATTAACAATCCCTACTGATCGTATATAAGGATCTAGCGAGAGAAAACTTAATAAAAGAGTTGTGTTAACAAAACTTTCGCACACTATGCATTATTCATTTTATTTCCCACAAGTCATCCCACGGCAATTATGACATTTATGAAGAAGAAAAAAATAGTATCAAACCCATGTAAAACTTCATGATCGTTCGCATGCATGGGATAAATATCATCAGAGTTTATCGAGCTTCGCTAGTGCGCCAGCCATCCACTAGATGTCAGCGAACGTAGAGTTTCGCGAAGCTACATAGAAAAACATTAAAAAATGCGAAACAACGCAGGAAATCTTGTGTATAGAAAACCGACAAAAGTTCTAATAATACTAAGGCGACGTTCGAAATATTTCTTTTCGCGTGTCTCTAAATGGAAATTCAAGATATGCCAAGTCCAAAGATCAATAGGAAATCATTGTTGGTCGACCAAAATATTTATATTATAACACGTAAACGTTGACTTCCGACCAGTACGTTAGTCCAGCATAGACGTATGTATAGGATACACACGTGACGGACACCTACGATTGGTTTGAACGTTTACACGAGTAATGGACTTCGCGATGATGATGTCATTGGCTAGGCGATGATTCGCTCGACTCGAGATCCTTAGGGTTATTCTTAGCTCGATGACACCCGCGGAATGCGTCCATAACACGTTCCGAGCGATTGTTTACGATCTCATTGCTTGGAAACGCCATTCAGTCGCGCTTAACCACCTTGCAATATGTGTATTCTATTTTTGTTATCCCCAAGTAAGTAGGATATATTTATTTCCAAGTCTTACAGAAATATCGAAAAGTCTTGTTATTCCCGTATACAACCCACGTTAACATGTCATTATACGTTACTCTATCCTTCCTGTGGAATTCTACGAACAACATCTGCGTATTGAATTGAATTGACCGAGCCCCAGACATTATTGTGCGATGCTCCGAATCGAGCACAAAAAATCGTAATCTCCCAATACTCCGCGCCATTACTAATAAGCATAATTATTATCATTAAACAGATATTGATAATAAGGAAAATAATAACACAGCTAGCAGTCGACGCCTGGCCATCTAGCTTGTTCCATATTACGATATCTGGCGCAGCCCTCGCCTTTTCCTAAAATATATGGAAACTTGATGACACTGATGTCATAATCGGAATTAACCAAAACGGCGTTAACCGTTGGCAGGATCGTTTTAGAAGTGGCTTCCATGTCCTGGAGAACGGTACATCGTGCCCTGGCTAAAATACAGGCAGTGGTGTTCACGAATACTTGTGCCAGCTGTTGTTCGGTCCCGTTAAAAACGGTTGGTAAAATTTCCATTGCTTCATCGATGCATTGTCTGATCTGTAAAATTGTTTTGCTCTTATCTTTCTATCCTCTCTTTTTTTTATTTTCATATCGCACGCGTCTATCGCGGATCGCGAGGATCCACTGGTTCCGCTCCAGGTCGCTTAGTACTTCCTTCGTCAAATTCCCGCACGACGCACAGGACTCTTCTTGGATGCAGGATACGTCTTCCCAGGACGAAACCTTCCTGCCTCTTGATTTCTCGAGCGTCCTACACGTATTCATGTACATTCGCAAATTGAATTTTGCACAGTTATATATCTGTATGTAGACTTTAGACTGAACGATCTTAATTAGACGAAAGGCCGGTGAGTCTTTTTAGGGTTCGTCCTGGTTTACAGTAGCTGCTGATTAAATTAATTATCCACTTACAAGCATATCCTTGTTAACTTGTCGTACGCATTCCAAAAATGTACAGTAGATCGTGTTAGGCGACGTTCTAGAGCTCGCGGAATTTGTTGCATTCTGCAGTGAGATATTGTTTATCATTATTCGTCTATCTGCGATTAACTGACATTAAATATTCATAAAACTCCAGAGCCAATTTCCTGACTTACTCGTATGTATCTCTGACAGTGACCGTAATCTGTGTTATTCAAGTAAATATCAGCGCAGTTAGACATTGCCAGTAGCATTGGATATCCAGAAGCTTGATTACTCGCTCTAAAGAAACACCCGTAACACGCATCACGTTCTACGGATGACTCGTCCTGAGAGTCATTGCACAACTGATTCAGCAATTGGACGGTTCTCAGGCTAGAATTATTTCCAACAGTTAATACGGTGCACGTATGTAATACCATAGCGAGACTCACTTGCTGTACGTAACCCATGGCCCGATAGATTTACCCAGTAATCCCTCCTCCAGGAAAGAATGCACAAGAATTGCATTCCAAATCCGCATCAGTACCAGTAACAGTAAAATTTTTCTAGTAAACATGTTGTCCCCAAACGTTTTTTTTTCGCACTACGCATACGTTCGACACTGTCGCGCTTTTATACCCGGTAACATAAAATGCACATACCAGTCCTTCATATATTTATACAGAATCAGTGAAGTCGCATACGAAGCTCATACCCGTAATTGACAAAGTGCATCGTCGCCGATTTAACCGGTATCCGTCCCACTGTCCTCAAAATGAAAAATGCACTGCGCTCTTATCTCTTATGAAAAGGATCATGAAAGTCATCGGAAGTGTTACTGTTATTAGTGAGGATGTACACCTGCTGATAATATCTGTTTGAACGTGGCGCAGCACGCGACCCTCTTCGTTGCACTATGTACACGAGGACTGTGGTACTGGCTTTAGATATAGCGAGAAACGGGATACGTTTAACGGTTAAAAGTACTTAAATCAGCACGAAAGACGAGGAATGCACTTCCCGGTTGGAATGCAAGTAGCGGATGCAACGTGACACCGTCTCTCGGTGACTTTCGCGACATCGCGACGCCTCGTGGGCGGCAAACGAAAAGAATATTCCAGTGGCTAAGAGTAAAACGTATATACGATATAATGAGAAAGAGAAAGAGAGAACAGTCAACTGTAGCCCACTGTTGTGGGTGGGCCCGGGGCAAGAAAGAGATACGAAGCGTCGCATCGAATTTCTCGGATTACATAAACGCAAATAATCTTCTGAGTCACTCTAATTCTGGGTCTGGGGATGCACTTTACCTCCCCTGTGCGACACTCGCTTCTCTCGTCGTCCGCCAATCCTGCCGACGTGTCTCATGCGTCTGGCGCAGAAATAGCCGACGTGTTTGTCGACCGTTGCGCACTGGCCCACTTTTCACTCGTCTCGCATCCAGCCGTGCATTCGAAGCCATTCGTTATCGCTCAGCCGCTATTTCTATTTCTTCTATAGTAAACACTGCATGGACGCATATGCCTCTTTGGGGATTCACTGGCTGTCTTTAACGTCTGTATATATGTATACCTGTGTTGGTTTAACCGTGTATCCCTTACGAGTTTCTTCTTTGGGATATCCAACACTTCCGTTGTGGATACACATTAAGGAAGGATACTGGCTAGCCCGGAAATTGACAGACACCCCACAGTGGCGTGCATTAACCTTATCGTCCGTTATACTTGTTATACATATTGGGATGAGGAAAAAGAATTGCTTGAAAAAAAAAAAATAGTAACGGTACGAAGGAATTGGGTATGTAGAGCGATAACAAGTTACGGAGAATCTCAAGGAAATATATGTGTATGTATTAATTTGACGTTGGGCTATTTTGGAGACGATTTAACTTACGTATTGGCTACTTTTAGGACATGTGGCTGTTTCGCTGGGGTCTGGTCTCGAAGAATTTTTAGCGTAACGACTGCTTTCAGGGCCATAAAGCGGGGTGTCGCACCAAATTTGGCACCCCGGGTCGTGATGGGCTTAGAAAATGTTTCATTAGGTTAGGATAGGGTGGAATTCCAATGCCGTGACGTCCCAAGGTAGTAGTTTTTTTTTAAACGCATCAGCTCATTATTGTGAATGCCCCTTTGTATTTCCTGTCCTCGAAATATACGATCGACCGGATTATATATATATTTAACCGGCTAGAAATATAAATATATATATATATTTCTATACCTATGGTAAGGTCGCAATTTAATATTCGAAAAATTTCTTAGCACGTACCATGCCGTAAGATGGCTTCTCAATATAAAACCCGCGACCCCTGCGCATGGTATGCAATATGTGTAAACCTAGCATAACGGCAGTCAACGACCTTTGTCCTTATCAGAACAACAGCCAGACATCTCTGACCTGCGTTACGTCCGGAATTCATTGATAAAGCCACACTGGAATGCGGAAGCACCTGTCAATCGCTGGTGGGAGTACTACATGAATTTATCCAGGCAACCACAGTATTGTTTTGATGCGCAGTAATTTCCGCGTAATTGACATACGCTGTATTGACTATTGCATTTTCCGTCATACAATAGTACTATTAGTATCAAACACGCCTCAATCAGTAATATATTTTGTATATACATTATTAGCTATAGCACAACGTCTTTGTGTGTGTGTAAATATATATATATATATATACTCTCCATTACAGTTAGGGTGCGTCCCGATTTCTCTATGTAAGACAAGAATGAAAATCGTCGTATCGCTAAGCAAACTTTCGACGGTAACGCTAAGAAATTGGTTGGCAGCAGGAGGAAAATGTACCCGACGATAGAAATCAGTTGGCCACGTGGAACCGAGTTGTATTACTCCCAGGGGTGTAATCTCCGGACGCATTATCGTTATCCCGATGGATATTCTCATTGATACCATTCCCCGTTTCCCCATAGGTTTCCGCCATACCACACCCTTATCTACGTGTCTCGCAATCTCCCTTTTTTTTTTGTTTTTTAACCTCTTTTCCTACCTTTCGTCCATATACAAGCTGCTCTGCGGAATCGTAACAGTTCTCTCTCGGTACATGGATACCTATAGTACCACCCTTTATATCGAGCCTCGTATCGCGATTTTTCCGACATCCTATTCAAATAGATTTTTCTACTTCCAGAGCGTATCCGCTAAGACGCACATTTGAGGCTTGCGATGAAAAGGTGCAAGATTTTGATCCAAAATCGAATATGTAGACTTTCAAAATTGTAATAAATATTTTTTTGCGTCTGACTTTTTACGCGTACCTAAAAAAAAATTGCGAATCGCATGTTCAGCGTGAAGCTGCTGCACGCATCCAATATGTGAAATCTGTAAAAAAAGTTACCAAATTTCGAACGCAAATATCACCCACGTGAGATTTTTTAAATTCTGCACCGTTTCACTTCAAACCGCGATAAGACATTGTCACGTGGTCCACAATTTGGCGTATTTTATATTTTTCACGAGATCACGAAACCGCCTTAGGAATTCCTTTGACTTTTATTTTTTTTTCTTATTATATATTTTTCTTTCTGATATACATATATATATACACCTATCTTTCCTCTCTTTATATATTTTCCACGAGAATTTTCTGCGTGGCGAGAAACCGGTTGCGGGCACTGACGTCTCATGAACCCTGATCCCGTTGGACGTTGACAATTTCAGGAGCAAAGTAGGAATGCTTGTTTCTCGGTATATAAGGAACATAGGCGGACACTCTTATCCGCATAGGCGATAAGCAGATACGTGTATATACGTACGTGACAGAGTATAAGCGAGGAAAAACAGAAAGAGATTTCCTTTTAAAGTTGGCGGGCTAACGGGTGAGAGATTTATCGCAACGAAGACGCGCGTCCACACTTGAACAAAACACGTTTCGTGCAGTCAGTTCGAGTGCTCTTAGCGAAATTAAATCCCACATTTGGCATTGACTGCTGACGCATAGTCCACTCGTAGGTTTAACCACCTCTTCTACCATGTGTGCATATCTCTATATATAATATATAAATACACATATATATCTTACCATTTTTTTATATTTCACCATTTTCTACCTACCCCTTTGGAGCACGCAACAAATTTTCAGCTTCGCAATTCGCTCGTGTCTCCAGCTGTTGCGTATACTTGGTCTTTCCCTGTCCTCCACATATGGATACGTAGACACGAGGAACGAGAGGGTGAAAAAAAAAGGAGAAAGAGAGAAAAATTTTCTCTCAACGTCCCTATACTATATGTATATTGTTATCGTTAGTGTTATAGGCACGCGAAGCGGCCCACTTTACTTCGGCTCACTTCCATTTCGCGCCTTATCCTTGATTCTTCCTCTTTCCTTTCCCTTTCATCTCCACCATTCTCTTCGACCTACTCTCCCCTCGTCCTTTCACAACCCTCTGAGCAACTTTACTTCTCCATCGAAACGTTATATCCGTATCGCGGAGCCACTTGGTTATCCCCACCGGTGCCAGAAGAAATCTTGTTTCTCAAACCCATTACTATACGGACGAAAGCTGATAAACATATTCAGGTCGTTCCCTGTTCAATCTAATAATTCATTTTTTTATTCATTCTTGTAAAGGATAAATCAATGATTATGATATCACGTATGGGATTTATGAGCAGATATTTTTTTCAAGGTTGCTGCATTCGGAATTAAATCAAGTGCAACGAAGGAACTGCACTTTGCACTTTATCTTGTGCCAGTTGACATATGCACGTGTTAAGTTATTGCGTGCGGATATCCGCGTGCATGCAAGTGGGCATATGTAATTTTCAATGTCAGGGTACGTAAAGCTTGTAAGCCTGCAATGGGGTACGGAGACTCGTAGTGAACTTTCATAGCACTGTATACCTGTTATTGATTAAGTGCAAGGGTCATTGGACAAAGGGCGTGAATTATTTGAAAATAAGTGATTGAAGATGTGAAATGGCAGGGGGGGCAAGTTTATGCGCCAAGAAGTCAAGTGTCTAAGCGGAAGGGTTCTTAAGCGAAGGGTTGATTCGACTACCCTTCCAGAAAACTTTTGTCCACCCTTCGTCAAATTTCTATATAAGTGCCCTTAGCGCAGAAGAAGCCGTTCTGACTTTTCGTAAACTTTGACGTCTCCCCGGGACTTAGCATTATTCACGGGTTCGAGCGTCCGCGAATTGAATTGTCGTGTCGGAAGGCAAATTAATTGAATGCTTAATTAAAGTGCACTTCGCGATAAGACAATATACAAGAAATCAGGTAATTCGTGATACTATCGTATGAATATGAAAATAGTTAAAGATATTTCTCATGTATTCGAAAGAATTAACGAGATTGCCGAAAAATTGTAGTTCAACGCACTTTCATACGTGTCGCAGAACACGCACTTAAGGATCCGCACGCGTAGAGTCCATCTAGATACAATACGGTCATGCGTCCCAGGACCCTTATTTTACTATGAGACACGCAAGCGTTCCGTCACGCATTGCGTACGAAACGAGCTGGTCAATTAGAAGAAAAATCAGGCGGAAACGCAGCGTCACGTAGCGAGCTGGCATATCCTCATAATTCCATGTGTATAGCGGCCACGTGTCCGAAAATTCATACGTGCTTTTATTTTTCATGAATTCCAAGCGCGTCATACGCTAAAGAGGTCAGGTGTAAAATATGAGATTCCATTAAAGGAAAAAAAATTATTATCAATAATAGAGCCATAATTCTCCGTGCTCTTATGTTTTACGTCTCTAGCATCGCACATTCGAATTTCAATTCGACGATCGTAACTGACGATGCACATATGCATATGTAGGTTATTTACGCGAGGCTTGCCCGTGCAATATGACAGCGCGTAGGCGACACTATGGTTGTGATAAAGGTATTGTGATTTAATGAGTGTGTTCCAAAGTTTTAATAGAGCGACCAAGCAGCAAAATATATATATATATGTATATACACACATACTAATATACGAACGTGCCGATAGTACGTCGGCCATTGTGCATATGGTGTTATATAACTTTGTTGAGAAAGTTTAATGGGAAAGTTTGACACGTGTCGTTGGTATACACGTGTCAGCTCGTAGTAAAATTTCATCGAGTCTGATTTTTATGGTCTGTGGACGGGATTTTACGGGAAACGAAATCTGATATTTCGTTTTGCTTGGTTTGCGCTGGATGAACGGGTGGACGAGGATGGCGGAAAGCCACGAGCAAATGAAACCACAGTGGACGGATGACGAGCAAAACAAACGGAACGAGGAAAACAAAACGGACCTCTTTTTTCCTCTGAAAGCGGTCGACTGGGGTCACGAGGATGGTTTTCTAGGGCGTTATACGGATAGGAGAGTTAGAGGGTGCCGGGTGATTTCACGCTGCCGGGACGAAGAGCAGGAGAGTAGTTGCGGAGCAGACTCCCTCGAGAAAAATGAGGCCGAGTTTTCCCGCGCTTTCGTTTCCCTCCCTCTTCGCTCTCCTTTGGAGAATTTACTGGTGAGCAGCGAAGGGGTGGTTCCCGTGTGTGTATATATATATATGTATACACGTAGGTACGCGACTGCGTCTAAGTACGCTCGTGTTACGCGGGGGTTGGAAAACTCGAAAGGGGTTCCCACCGACAGTCAAGGGGAAGTTTCGATCAATATCCTTGCACTCGACTCCTATGCGCAGACTCACACGCGCCAGGCGTACCACACTTGTACATCACAATTCTCCCCAACCTCCCCTCCTCTCCTGTTGCGTATCTTTCAGGCGGTTTACTTTTTTTATTTTCTGTCATATTATTTTACCCCAATATCGCTTGCGGATTTCAGCCGCTCTACCGGTATCAGTCCCTTCCCCTCTGAAAGTTCGAGAGTTAACGGAAAGCGAGAAAAAGTTTATTCTGACTTCGCATCCACCCCTTATGCTGGTAACTTTGCGTTTTTCATGGCGTCAGGGGAAAACATATCATTTCAACCTGACATTATTACCCTCTCCGTGCGCATCGATATTTTCCGATAGAATTCAACGTCACTCATTACGAAATGGGATGGATCAATGTCTCCGTTACACGTGACGTAATTTAACGGGGGATATTTTTTTAAAGGAATTCACACCAGTCACGGGGCCTCCCTCTTTGTCGCTACAGTCCTGATCCGCCAATGCCACCTCCTACGCCGCAGAACGTTATACGTGACGTAGTTCCCAGTGGGGGCGGATGACGTCAATGGTCGATACACACTCCGTTCTTCATCCAGCTTACTACTACTACTAGTACTACGGCAGCAGTAGGCAATACCAACCCCCTGTCCCTCCAGTCCTCCTGCTCCATTGGCAGCTCCTACTATGTAATGCATACCCGTGGCGGTAGGTAGCGCACGTCAATGACTATTTTTCTTATATTTCTATTTTCTGTCCCTATCTATTAAAAAGGTAAAACACCCTGAGGGTGATTCAACCCCGTAGACTTTATTCGATAGTTTCTCTCGGAGTAACAGGAAGAGAGTGGATAACCCATTTTGGTGCAACTCGGCGGGTGGAAATGAGATATATATTTCTTTGGAACGATAAAGGGGACGATGATACGTCTGTGGTCCTTCAAAGGATAATTTGTGGCCTAATACCGAATAGTTACGCAGAGACAAGCCGTATAAAAATATAAATTGGGATTTTTAGGGTCAATAAAGCATGGATGATCAACGACGGGGGGTGTTTGCTGGATGCCGAATCATTCGAATATCCTGGGGTTCGAACGGGGCTGCAAGAGACATCAACTCGCCCCGAAACTCGTAATTGGACGTAAAATCTAACCTCTCATGATTGACAGGGCATCTTTCCTCGTTATTTCGAGCGGCGATAAACTCGGTAATCGTTCCTTTTAAGGTATCGCTTGCCGACTTAATAAACAGCCCTTCCGGCTCTTATGCCTCTTATAGCCAGTTTACACTATCCCTTTTGAGATTCTCCTTTTCCTTTCTCAGTCTCGCTCTTTCTCTATGTTCTTTCTGTCTCAGATTCTCTTACTTTATCGCTCTCAGCTCGTCAACTTCCCATTAAAACGATCCGAGGAAATTGCTGTGATCGGTATAGCATTACAGCGAATGATTTCTCGCGGCTGAATATTGCAAGGATATTGGAGAGTCGTCAAACGACCGTAAAGTATTTAAGGATTTGATGGTGGATACTTCGGGGATACATGTTACATAGTCAAATACATAATTCGGTGCATACATAGGAAAAAAAAACTCACGTTCAATATAATTTTCTACAATTCCACCAGGAGTACGAATACTTTATATAATGGATATAATATCCACTGGGGCTGCTTTGGTAACTGGACATACGTGCATCAAAGTGTAGGTATTGCGTCATTGTCCCATGATTTTTCCAGGGGGTTCGTGAAACCGTAAGCTCATTAAAAAAAAAAAGAATCCTGTCAGCGACTCGCTGGGGAGAAGAAAAGGCAATCCTGATCAGGCAAGGGTCACTCTTATTTGTGAACTCAAAATTGGAGGGTGAGCCCCATGGCAATTCAAGCGAACACGTATTATATTTTCTTTCTATAGGCATGTTTCCGAGGCTGACAATACAGGGACGGGGCTGAGGTCGTTTGAAATTTTTCGGATTAACTATCAAAGAGAGCCACGCGACAACTCTAATTGCATCTTTGATTCTAATGCGAATCGACTAATGCACAGAGCCCTTAGCCCCTTTGGCAAACGGTGCATAAAAAATACGTACATGAATTATAGAAGGTCTCGACCCCCCGGGACGGCGTCTGTACAACCCGACGCGTAATGTCTGCGTATTATTTCGAAACTCCCATTTTTCCTTAGTCTCCACCTCCCCCTCTTTTTAACACCGCGGTTCTCTCCATTTATTTATACGGAGCTGCGCCAATCCCCCGTATATAAATTTGTTTGTGGAACCGAGTGCGAGTAAATAAATAAAGAAACATACCTCCCTGTCTATTGGCTCGTGCCGAAAAATTCCATCCTCCCGGTCTGTCGCGATACTCGTCTCCCCTTTCTATTTTCTCGTTCCACGGTATCTGTCCCTCTCAAATAAGTGTCTGTCACCTTTTTCTCTCCTTCTTCCTGCTTTTTTTAAACCTCCTTCTTATTGTCCCAGCGGGGACTACGAGACGCTTATTTCGGCAGGCAATCACAATGGCTAGCCAGACGGACTTACAATGCGCTGCCTAATGCGGAGCATTAACCCTAATCACCACCATTCATAAGCAAATTTGATTTCCTTTCGCAGCCCCGGGCATTCATAATGTTTTCACCGCCCCTTTCGCGCCTCGTTTTCTCGCGTTTTCCTACCCTGTGAACCATATCTGCCACACATATATTATAGTTATACACGGACACCTTGAGAAAGCCAAAGAGCGTACGAAAGCAGAGTGACAGAAAGGGGGATAGAGAGAGAAAATAAAGGAGAAATATATGAAAGGGGAGAGTGAGTACAATCACCATCGAGTCGTAAACTGGTGAAAATCGGTCCAAAAATAACGTTCAGGATATTAGTGTCAGTCGCGGGATGTTCCAAGGACGTGCTGCGCTTCGTTCAATGTATTATCCAAGGACTTTGATCTTCTGATGGAATACGTGTACCTAAATATATATATATATATATGTGTATATATGTATGTATGTGTGTGTGGGTGTATGTGTGTATTACTCCATCCTCTTCAATCCTCCTCACGACCGACCTCTAAGCAATTACGGGTATCGTGCCAGTCACGCCTCACACCCTCAAGGAATATTCTTTACTTCCTGTCCACCGGATATAGCCTAGAATGACGAAGCTCTCTTTTGGCTGAAATCACAAGGCGATTCGATCAAAGGCTAATCTTCGACTCATGCTTCTTTGCTTTATGAGCCGAATGTGATTCCCTATATCGTATACACAATATACGTGGCGATCCTCATACCGTTGTATTGATTCCATCGAGTCTGAAAAAATATTAAATTGAAGTTAATCTTTTAATAAAAATAATGCATGACATAATCTCATTAGACGTATCTGTGCTGATTCTTATACGTATCATGTAACATGAACTATCAGTGATCGATCCCCTATATAAAAATTTGTGCAGGGAATGTGTATTTCGTAATAAAAAGTTTCCTAGGATCGAAACACACGATAGAATCTTTGGGAAGAGTCAAAATCAGTGTTCTATTTGGGTCAGACTCTCGTGAGCGTAGATAAAGTGCGTGCGTTGCCAGATAAGAAGTTCATGGGGGCGGACTATGGGGATGGGGGTATTAGGTGTAGGCGTAGGAGTGCGTGCCCCGTAGGATAAGCCGAAAGACGAATGGCCCAGTCACGCGATTTACCACCCTTCTTCTTTGGTGTCCTCTCGGCAAACGTCAGGTCCCTGGATTATACGTCCCGGCAACCCCTTGTACCCTTGCACATAGATAATGCCACGCTAGCGTACATATGTATACATATATATGTATGAAAACTCTACTTGAGGATGCTCTTCGTCCCTCGCCCCTATTGCATACTTGGAGGATAAATACGGAAGTGACTCTCGAAGTTATCCTCGCCGATTCGAATTTCGTCATCTGCCAATGGGCCCCAAAGTGGGGGATGATGTCAGTGCTGATGTCACTAAGGGTCGTAAAACCTTTTTAGCCGATCGAATCTACGATAGGTTATAGAGGATCTGTAGAAGTGTGCGTAGAACACGTGGACCCGAACGAGGTCAACTTGGATAAATAACGGAAGTTCAGGTAGGTGAGCACGCACGTGGCCACATACGATGCTGCGTAATTCAGCCATTGTTAATATATTAGGGGTAGGTCCTGATACGTATTCATCCCTACTGCACACGTCAGTGCGATTGGAACATGTGAGGATATTTAGGGTGTAGGCGTACGTGAAGATACTGTTATAAGGGCAGGTTGGGTTAGCTTCGAGGAAAAATTCCGGTTCCCTGCTATAAGCATAGAGAGGGGCGGGGGGGGGGGGCGTTGAAATCCTAAGCGCCCTTTCATCCTCTCATTGTAGACTTGTAGGTCGATTTACATAAATGCCTTTAAATTAGGTCATGTCCGGGTCCATCCCTGAATTATATTAAATCGCCGGTAAGTCCGTGCTCGTCTCGCAGGGAGTAGGGTGTGCAATTCTGGGCAGTTACTATAGCCTTACCATGGATAACGGTAGTAGAAATATAGTGTAGGGAATCGAGAAGGGAGGAAAGTGGCTGACTGGCTCGATGGCCGACCGGGATGAGCCTCGGTGTCAGCGGCTCGTTTCACGGGAAATTGGAACGATTTAGCTGTAGGACGATAACGACTGCTCGACGTTCTGGCGTCGTCCGAAGGCGTAACGACTCCGTTAACGAGAGCACAGCTCGCCGCAATATGCTCCCGAGATTCATACCGATCCCTCTTCATCATAGAGTTCGAATATTCCGACTAGCTTACCGTCACCTTCCATCTTATCTCGACCCTGAATAATAACCTCGACGTATCGCACCTTATATGCATAAGGTAATAAAATATTTCCATCCACAAAAAATTCCGAAGACACACGTTAAAATATTGTGCACTGTCATCGTGATAAACTGTAATATCATTCTTCGTGAGGATTGCTAGGTTGCGCTTTTTTTTTATCGATATCTTCTAAGAATAACCACGTCGCGCGCGCATGCGCACCGCCGTGTCCGATTGGCATAGTGTATAAAGGAGGTTCAGTCGCCACTCTGTCTGGGTCATCGCGTGTCTTCAGAAAAGGGCCACCACGGGGAAAATACCTTGCCATGCCCTGGTATCGTTTCGTCGTCATCCGCAGCGGGCACGCTAGCGGACATGGTATCGCAACGTGCGGCGTCGCATTCGTAAGCATGCGGCTTAATGCTGTACTCCGTCGCCCCACTACCCTGGGATACCAACCAGTGCCCTCGTCCGGGGTGACGCGTTACGTCTGACGACGGCGCCTTAAGCTCTAAGCCTTAACCGGTGCCTGATTGTCTGACCTGGTCTCACGAGTGCATGGGAAATGCAGTGAGTCTGTATAAAGTTCAGAGGTCGTCGAGGTACGAGATGCAAACGTCTAGGAAGTTCACAGTTGATCAGTACAATATCGTATTTTAGGGTCGCTTTATTCCTGAACGCCTGACATAGTCAGGAACTTGATGTCTCTTTCTAGAACACTGGTCGACTATTTATACAGTGAGATAATGGTACATATATACATATATAGATGCTGGAGAAAATTTCTTAGTCGTATTCGCAAGGTGCACTGACGTCGGTACCAACCCGTCAGGTCGATATTACCGTGAGAAATGTCAAGAGCGACGGAGTCCTGTAGATTGCAGCAGCAGCAGCAGCAGCAGCAGTGAGTCCCGGATATTCTAGGAAGTGGGTCAGTCAAGAATCGAGCTAGTTCAAATCCGATTGTAATCCCACGAGAATCTGGAAAATAATAGCGCTTCGAGACGGAGTTCGTATTCCGTGTTGTTAATCTCCCAGGCAGACGGCAGACTGAAAGGAAAGAATCGTGCGACATTAGCGGAATTACTTTGGATGAGGATTCAAGACAGTCCATTTTTTTTTTGCACTGTCGGTATATATACATATATATAGTCTGTCCACCTTTATAATATTCGATCTAAAGAACTCATTTGCATTGCGGCTCATTAAAAAATAATTCATTATTTTCCTCACCGCAGCCAAGGAGCAATCACAGTGAAGGAAAGTCAAAATTTGCCATAATCTTCGTGTCCACCTCACTCTGACTCTTGAACTTTGACCTGCTCTCATATGGGGACTAAGGAATTTTCAATAGGTCAAAGATCACTTTTGTTATAAAAATGAGATTAGACGTATGACGATAAATAAAAATTAAGACTAGCGTATTTTGGATGGCGCTGTACATCTTTAGGTAGTGTATATGCGCAAGGACTCCCTATAATCGCAAGGGATTGCTCGTGCCTCGTATTATCTACTTGAAGACATTTACGCATCAGTATACCTGAAGGATTCTTTGAGCGAGCGCTAAAAGGATGTAAAAAAGCAATATCCCTAGGAGGCACGCATCCTTTTAGCCAGGATCCTGTAGCGAGGTTGAAAGGAAGGATCCGAGTAAGGCCAGGATCCTTAGTCCTTTAGAGTCCTGATCGTGGGCGAGGTGGCCTCGTAAAAGAAAAAGAGAAAGTCAAGAAGGATTCCGCACGGTGAGAAAGAATGGTAAGGAAAGGCTTGTAAACAAGGAGTGACGTCACGATTCACCCTCAAGCGTATATTCACCCTGATGCTCATCCTCATTCTCCCATGCTCCACCCTCACCTTCGGCATTCTTATCCCCCTGTGCTTCCTTTGCGAGTATAACCAAACACTCGAAAAAGCGCCAGAGCTCCGGGGAGAGGGTAGTCTACGTGACGATAACACCCAGTGCTTTCCTACTCCCAAGGAGAAATAATGGCGCCTTTCAATTACCCACCCCGTAACCGCCCCGGGTCGTATTTTATTTCCGGGAGAAAACACCCGTGACTTTTTACCTTCTATAAGAATTTTCCTGATTTTGTTAACGATACGGCAGCCGTGTTGACAATGAGGCCCTGGTACAAAGCTCAAGCTCCATATGCATGCGAATCGATCACTCCAACTACCGGAAGCAAAGCAGCTTCATGTAGATTCCCATTACTGTTCAATCCATAAAACTCAAGACATCCCTGAATGAGCCGGTCACATAATAGTTCATTATGCATTTATATTTTATTGCACCTCCGTCACATGCTAACCGTTTTCTGTTTCTATCGGAAACCGTTAATAATTATTAATAGATATCCCGAAACTCATAATAGAGCCTAATAAACCATAAGCATTGTCATTACCTCTAATATCGTAGTGGATATCAATTAGAGATAATTATATTTCATGCAGCTAATCATGATAACCCTGTATCAACCAATCTATCTAAACAATTATAAGAACTATGTTTATATATTTTCAAACAAAGTTCCATGACATACGTATGCTTATTATTTTCATGTAGACACAGAAAAATTAATTACCATCGCAATGGTGAGTCATTTGTACAAAAATAAATTCTAAAATTATTAACATTCCTATCAAGATCGTCACTATAATTTTTTCCTCAAAATTTACTTCATGCAATTCTCTGGCAATCGCAATCGCATATTTCTCTCAGTCTAGGTATACGCATCGTAGTTTATGTCAATTTTCAAATAATTTAAATGAATTCTAGCTACACATAGTGTTGCATAGCCATGCAAGAAGTGGTTGGCTGACGGATGTGACGTAAGATCCGAGACGCGTTACTCACGAGAGAAAGAAGTTGTAGGACCGTGTACTTTTACAAGAAGGGGTTGGGGCTCTTTTGGCGCAAGGGTGACTGCCGTCCTTTAAATCTGGTAAAACGCAAACGAACCGCGCGCGCGCGCGGCTAGCTGTTAGCGGATTAAAGTCGTAGCTTACTCCGGCTGGCTGTACGCTTACGTAAAGCGCAAGCGGAGAGTCGACGAGAACAACGAAGAGGGAATACGAGTTACGCTCACGACTCTGGTGTCCTCGTAAAGCTGCCTCAGAGTTTTCACCAAGTCTTCTGGCGGTGGTGCCACCCATTGCACCAGCATAGCAGTAGCCATGTTTCTAGAAAATGGCGCGACGATCTGGCGACGGGGATGATTTTTCCACTACTCGGATGAACCTTTGGGTACCTATGATATTTCAAGAAAAATGACTACCCAGAGAGTTTTATCTGACGAACATTTCTTATAGACTATTAAGTAAGGGGTAATACGATTTTTCCGAATTTTTACCTCATTTCTATTTCATTTGATCGCTCAAAAATAGTTTTGAATTGAATGTGCAAGGTTACTGAGTCTTAGGTATTTCCTGTATAGTTACGTCATACGATTTGCATCGGTGGTTCCTGTAGCTACTCTTTAGTAACTCGCCGGCAAAACGGCGGCCAGTCTTTCTTGGATTTTCAAGCTTCCGGTTCACCCCATTGGGACTTAAGGTATGGGCTTCCTGGCCCTCGTCACGAGACTGACACGCGGAGCTTTATTTACCGCACAAAGCCCATCACCGCTTGAGAGCTTACGAACAACCCCTAAAACCCTTTGGCCTTCCGCAAAACCAATCCCATCACCCCGTTATACTCACCCCTTTACCCCGTCCTGCAACTATAGGTAAAACCGAGTTCTGACAACAGCAGGGGTTGGAAACGCGCCTCGAAGAATTTATCCACTGGCTTATACGTGCTATCACTGTATCAAAGCACATATGGGATACAGCATCAAATTCTTTATTGTCCAACCCCTAAAGCATATGAGTGGATAACATGCCTGCGAATGGCAGACGTATTGTCGTATTGTTTTACTTTTCCGAAGATGTCCTTCGTACAGGGGATGAAAGTGCATTCAGTTAAGAAAATAGCCGTAAAATAAAATCCCTAGACCAATCCAAGCGTCACGCTCTCACAGGGGTGAATTCTCGGAGCAATATGGTCGACATAAATCATGCCCCGATTAAAAATGAAAAATGTATTAACAACGAGAGTCTTGGTCCCGTCGACCCCCTTTTACTTAGAGCTTCTGCAATAGTAAACACGGTGCGAGCAACGAGTATTTCGCCGAGGGTGTTTCGGTCACGTTCGCACCGTAAAAAGGAGCCGCAGTAACGACGAGTAAAGCCACACCGCAACGTAGTTATACGCTAAGGGAATTTCAGGGGCTCAAGTAAGACTAAAGAGTCAAGAAAAAGAAAAATACCAACCCCTGGTGTATATACGCGTAGAGTATAGAACACAGAGAAACCTCGGTAAGGTTTTAAAACTTTTTCAAAGCTTCTATTAAAGATTTCACTTGATTTGGGAAAACCGACAGTTTCCACGACGACGTCGTTCTGATTGCGTTCGCTCACGTACACGAACACCAGGTTACGAGCACCTGGGACCAGTTAACGATGACAGCCCTTTTCGTAAGAAGGGATGAAGCAGAGAAGGGTAGGGTGGCAAAAGGGATGTAAAATAATGGTTCTTGGCTTTCTACATAGTTGGTCGGTTGGTACCCGTGGTTGGGTGACTTTGGCGTTTTCGACGTACCCAAAGGTACGTTGACTGATGACTCATTACTTAAAGTTACTGTTTCTGGAAGCAACGGGAAGGGTTCTGAATATGTTAATTACACTTGCTCACGGTGGCCCATATAAATTGGGTGAGATTTTACCCGCTATAGTAACCGAGGTAAAACGAGGCTTCGTCTTTAAAGCCACCCTTAAAAGCTGCTAACCGTGGCCCATACCTTCTGAATACCCTTTTGCTTAGGATCCGCCACTATCCCCTCGACACCCTCTATGAGGAGCAATGATTCATTTACCGAGAGACAGAGTCATTAAGTCTAGCCCCGGATTCACGTGAATACAACCAAGCAATCCTACCACCATCGTGTTCCTCGTCGTGAATAATTAACGCGGGGGTTGCTGCCGCTTTTACATAGGGCCGATAGTTCCGTATATTGGAGTGCGCTAATAATAAGGGCCTAGTGGAATAGAGGGTGATGCCCTGTACTCCTTGCTGTACATAATACAATACCAAGAATGCAAATGCTAAAACCACATAGGTATACGTCGATATCAACCTTTATTTCTGAAGGGGACCAATAAATGCATCCCTGCTAGCATAGGAACTACCCTTGGCGCAGGAGCAATATAACGAAGGGTACTTTTGCCGCATTCTAGGAAACGATTACTCTTCCGTCGTGTACTAAGAAAAGGAAGAAAGGAAGGAAGGAGAAGCTACGCCATTTTTTATGGCACTCATATAAAGGGGTCGCGGGGGATGAGCTGGATAGGGTTGCACAGAGGCCAGTGGGGAGGTTGCGTTGTATACCCTCCGTAATTTGTCTTGCAGACCCCATGCAACGACCCTTCGTTTGCAATTAAAGAATTCCTTTTTTTTTTGTTTTTTACCCTTCCTTTTCCCACATCCTCCTCTCCCCCCGCCCCCAAACCCTTTGAAAAATGATTTTATATTAGATTGTATTTCCGGTCTAGCAGGGTATAATCCCCGATGGACTTAAGGGCGCTAAAGGTGGACCTAAAGGACGAACCTAGGGGTGCGCTGGATGGTTGGCTGAGCTACGGTAATAGACTGAAACTTACGGAGTTTAAGGGCGGCGTATACCGCCAGCAGAGCAGCAATGTTACGAAATGGGCCAGTTTTACAGGCAGTAAAATGTTGATTGGAATCCTGGCGATCGACCTCCCCCTTCCCTGCCCCTCCTCATCCGTCCCAGACCTTCGTTTTCCTACAGCAACCCTCTCCCTTCAGTCCTTCAAGCCCTTGGGTCCTCCTCCGTACAACCAAACCTAACCTCTCTCCACCCTTATCCTTGGCCAAGCCGCTCGCGGCACGAGCTTTCAATGCATATCAAGCAACTGCAGGTAAAATGCGTGACGGTCCTACTTGCTCTCTCATTCGGTTTGCTGCTTAGAGAGGGTAGTTTCAGCCCTTTTCTCTGCTTCCATCAAGCAACCTCCCTCGATACCCTTGCAATTTCGAGTTCTGTCGATAAGATGAATTAAACCTGGAATAAATGTGATAAGGGATAATACTTATAGTAACCAGACGACGGGGAGAGGGGGGGGGGGGTCCATGGAAGAAAAGGATATAGTGATAGGGCGAGAGTGGAATCTATTTTAGATGGATGTTCGTATTTTAATAGCCGGGAAACTTTCATTGGCAGTTCTTGCAAGTTCCAATAATTTCTTCGCTTCTTCACTTTTGCCCTTACATACTTTACGTAGTCCATCCCTCTTTGTGTGAAGTTCATAAAATACTACTGGCATAATTATGACTAAGGGAAGGGTATAGGTATAGCTTTGGAAGAATCGAGGATCGAAAAATATTAGTAAGCTTTTAGACGTTCTCTAATTAGTGGCTAGTTTGTTTGCATTCTTATTTAAGGTTGACCTGCTTGTCAATATAACTTCGTGCCTATTTACTCGCGGGATCGATAGCGAAATACCTATTGATTGGTAATACGAGGGTAGTTCGATATTCAGTATCGCCACTGTGTCTGATGAGCAGCTGTTTTATTTACTATAATATAATGGGTAGTCTTTTCTATCGATATAAGAGACATAACATAGACCACGCTTCGGATGGGTCACGGAGGTGTTGCGGTTGTAAAGGGATGGCACTGGGCTAAGGGGTTGCATCTACCAGGTATAGGTTGAGCATTAGCGAAGTGGGTTTCTGGCGTAAAAGGGTGGTAGAAAGATAAAGCCAAAGCAGGTGAAAGGGTAACGAAAAAGAGGCGAAATAAAAGAAGAAATGGGTCACACACGTGCTGGTTGCCTGTATGGGGGTGGCTCTTGCTCCCATCCAGGGATGTACACGCCTGCGTGGGCCTCAGGGGTGGTTTCGAGTTGAGTCGTCGGCGAAGGAGGGCACTGAGGCCGGGCAGAGGGAGGGTGAGGCCAGACAGAGGCTATTGATCCGTTAGGGGGTGCCTACACCCCGAGCCCCCTTAGTGGGATAGGCTCGGTCTGAATCCACGCGGCAAATTCCCTTTTCAACCCTTTTTCTCTCTCTCTCTTTCTCTCTACCTCCTTCTTCTCCCCTGAATGTTTCCCTCCGCAGCATGCGGTGGACCTGCACGATTTTCAAAAAAACAATCCCTTGATCAACATCCTATAGCATTCGAGAAAGGGAGGTCGTAAATTCTCATGGGGATAGAAAAATAATGTCAATTTCATTCCCCAGCTCGCTGTAGTATCGATATTCATCCAGAAGGATACCACTGCGAAGATGTAATGAAAAAATTTCTAGGTCCTGTTTTCCAGATTCGCACGCTTAAAATTTTCTTAATGCACACTCGCGCTAGAGAAATCATCCCCTGAAGTTATCATCGATTGGCGTGATTACCAGAGGGTCTATGGTGTCGCAGATGGCTTCGAGATGGGAATGATTCTAGAGTGTTAAGGAAAGAAAACGTCTTCTTGATTTATTAGTCACGTTTGTTATTCTTGCTAGAGCAGAAGCGGACTGTCCACTATGCGCTAGGGGTAGAAAAATGTAAAAATTTATCACCTTAGTCTCTTCTAAGATATTTTACACTCTGGACTCCATGACAGGGTGATTGGGTGACTGTGTGCTAAGGGCAGAAACGAGGATGGGGAGGGAAGGGAAAGGAGAGCACTTAAAACGGCGAAATGAAATTTGCATGGCGAGTGTGTGTTTTTATTTAGGGATCCGAATAACAGGCCCGCGGCCATTTTAGCCTCACATATTTTCTTAACAGTAACGAGTGTTTGCCCATAGCTACCGCGACTGGTCCTTGCTGGATATTACCAGTATTTTACATAAAAACACTCGAGAAATACAAAGAGCCAAAGAGGAGAGAGAGAGAACCCATTCAATTTTCGTCATACAGGGAGGCTGAAAAAAAGAAAAATATATAAAATAAACCAGAGAGCACTTGGAATCGCGAATCTGCCCGTCAACTAAAATTAATATCGGTATACGAACAACAACCATATGAAATATTTAGAGATGAAAATCGATTGGTACGTACCAGCCAATATTCTATAGTGCTGCTCTCTGTATCCTGTGACGTTCTCCAGTTTTATTATTAAACATCTCTCTCTTTTTGCAATTCCATCCAAGAGTTCAACGTCCTTGGCGCATCGTGGTTAAGGCAGCCCTTGAAGCTGTAAAACGTTTTATGGTACATAAAGTATCGAAGAAACACGTCAGGGCGCCGGGCGTCAGGGCGCCTCGGTACAGCCCATA
This sequence comes from Calameuta pallipes, assembly GCA_030142375.1. Classification (NCBI taxonomy): domain Eukaryota; kingdom Metazoa; phylum Arthropoda; class Insecta; order Hymenoptera; family Cephidae; genus Calameuta; species Calameuta pallipes. The sequence continues at coordinate 1,045,768 of JARQSW010000419.1, forward strand.
GAATTGCTTAAAAACGCTTAGTTACTCTTCACCGCGGCATAATCCCACGGGGGATGTAATCGTAAAGTATACTAGCTCGTATTCAACCCTTCGCGAGAATCTCCCACCCTCGTCATCCCTCTACTTACACACTAGTTGGATATATCCTCTCTCCCTACGAGCTAAGGGATAAAATACTAAGAAGAGAGAAAACTGGATAATAAAGACGATAAAAATCTTGCCCGCAAATAAGATCGAGGAAAGGATAATAAAGATGGCGAACATACGGGATACTTATCGTACCCCACATGGACGATAATCTTCAAATGGTCGTTAAAAAAGAAAAAGTAAGAGAAACGTAAAGGTAGAGAGAAAGGATGTATCGGGTCAAGTTCGACGATCGAAAATAATAATTTTTTTTTTCTTTTCTCTTTAAACTCATTAACGAGTTTGTTTCAAGTAATTATCAAAAATCAACATTCTGTCGTTAACACGTTAAGTCCCATGTTGCTCATTGGTGATTCACGTGGTCGCAGTTTGCCAATATCGTGTGGCGTGAACGGAAAGGTCAACGAAGTCATCTCGGTGCTTGACGTGTTAAATCATAATGACTCCGTGGGATTCTACTCTAATCTTATCTCCCACATTTATATTAGTTTCTTCTTTCTTTTTTCTTTATCATTTCTTTCTTATATCCTTCGTACTAGACTACCTCGCTACGTCAATTAATTGCTAGGCGCTACTCAAAATAATTGGCCTATCGTGAAAACTAATCTGCGAACGGCAGTCTGGATCGCGCCGGAAGGAATTATCCAAGCGTGCCACTTCGCTTCGCCGGAAGTTCGCCCGACCGCCACTATCCGGCCACGAATTTTCTTTTTCCCGCTATTTTTCTGCTCCTGCACATCCTGCTCGAATGGCAACGGGCTGCCACCGATGAATGACGAATGACGACGTGTATTCGTACGATAACCACTAATCTATGCGCACTAGTAAACACTCCACGTGGCAGCTGATACGAATGATTAATACGTAAACAATGTTCTATATATAGCATTATTATTCTACATATCTAATGCACCGAAAATCATCTTCCAGGAAAGAACGCTTCAAGCTCGTTATGAAATCTAAGGTCAATGATTTTTATTAACTTCTTCACGATACGTTAATTCTTGTTGTGGCATTAAATTCGTATAATTATAATTATCCAACTTACATACGTATCACGTGCTTACGGATGTATGACGAGAACGTAAATTTTCCTTTGAAAAACAAATTTTATTTTTTCTCTCTCTTTCTTTCCTACTTCAATACCTTAAATTTTTATTTTTATTTTTTTTTTTAATTCAATGCAATATTAATTGTGATATCGTGAAGAAACATTATTTCTAATTGTTTCTATCGTGTATGTCAATTGTATGAGGTTTGTATCTTTTCGATTTAATGCTCCAAACGACTTTTTCAAAGAACGCAATAAATTTATTACTCACTCACTCTCCATGTCTTTCTCTCTTTCTCTCATACACACGACTGCGTCGCAAAGTTTGTTTGAGCTGAATTGATGCTGTGGATATTGTGTTTTCTCGCAACTCGTAGATGGCCAGTCGTTTCTCAGTAATATCACTGTGCGTCACGAATATTTTAACGAAAACTTCGACGCGTGGTTTTTGAATTATTGATTTTTACCGAAAATTCGAAAGAGGGGAGAGAGAGAGAGAGAGAAACATGAAAAGAGAAAGAAATGATATCGAGGAGGGCAAAATTCTTAAGAAACATATACTACACGGTAGACGAAATGTCAGTGATAAATAAATAAAGGCACTGTTACGTATATCGAGTGTAACGTATTTTCTTTACTCGACATCGATAACGTAAAACCGAGAACTAACCCATGTCACCTTTGGCCGTCCACACTTCGCTCATTCATCCGCATGCCAAGCGGTCTCTAGTCAATTCTTGTTTCACCTGGACCTGACGTCCCAATATGACCTGGAAGTTACTGTGGAAAAGTCTCAACTCCGTCCAAACGAGAGCTCTGACGGAACCTAACGGAAAAGACGGTAGCGTAACGGATCCTGTCGATTTTTGGGAACGCGTAAAATCGAAAAACGCAACTGTAGGTGTTGATCTTTGGGGTCGCGTAAAACCAACAAACGCAACTGCATGCACGAACGGGAGCGAACGGTTACGGAATTGCAAAGCCCCTCAGGCTGCTAGGTTGAGGTCGAGAAGGTCGGAGGAAGCGTCAGGTAAATAGTGCCGGAAACAGAGAGCAATTGATCGAGAACGTAACAGAACGACTCGGAGCTATAAAATCGAGGTCCCTTCACCAATTAATAAATTTAGAGTCTCGCCGAAAACTGTATTCAAAGGACACTCAGGTGGACGCTGCAGTATATAGCACAGCACTGCAACTCCGAAACACAGAGATAAAATCGATAAGATTTTCTGGGTTATTGTGAGAGCAACGCGAGAACTTTCTACACGGTATAGGAAACAGCTATAAAAACTATCAACAGATAGCACGGGACCGCCAGGCAGTTCGAGGCACCTCGATCGGTGTCCCAAGACAGACTGCCTTTGATAATAGTCAAATTCGAGAACTAATCATTCTGATTGGTCGAGGTCCTTATAGCCGATAACTCTTATCCTTTCTCTCGAGTCGTCCCTTTAAACTAAATCGAGAGCGTTGCTTAGCGAATCGGTACGTAACAATTGGAGACCTGCCCCGGCTGCTTCCCCAGGGCATCGGGCGACAATTGGGCACAACAACCATAACTCGAATTATTAGAGGGTGCCTCCCCTGCCCTTTACCATATCAAAAAACCTCATCTCTGCCTGCTCTACAGACCTTTGCCACACTCTAGGGGGACTCCGGTATATCACCTGGACCTCTGCCGGTCCGTGGAGACGTCATCGTCGGGTACTCTCCTCTGCCGGACAACTCGGTACATTTAGACTATCTCTCAATGGCAGATTCGAGCACCTCGACCTCAACTCAACAATAACAAATCTTTCCGATAGCCTTGGCGTAACTGTACGAATCAATCCGAGAGCGCAGCTTCTGAGCAGATTAGCGAATCGAAGGGAACCAGAAAGCGAGAACGTTATCCGAATCGGTAGCTGGAGTCGCCTTGTGACCGTAAGTCGAAAAATCATGTCACACAAGATGTAGTTAGACTAAAATAAAATAAATATAAAAATAATGTAATTAACTTGTTATGTAAACCGCTGGCAATATAAGATTTCGAAACGTTACTCGTGTCAAGAAAAAGTAAATGATTTTTACTTCTTGAATAATGGAGACCCCCCTAGTAATTATCAGTACATAAAATATACATTGTATAGTACGATAAATATATTAGAAGTACACGACAAGGGTATTTCTGATAATTTAAACGCGATAGGTAGAAAATAATGTGATACTTTTTCGGAGACATTTTTATTTCCACAAAACGAGCAACACTTTAGTCTTGCTAAATGGAAACCATTTTGATCTCGTTCTCATTCTCTTGTTCGGATTCATGAGAATCCCCGCAGTAGATTTCTCGAAGAGCAGCCCTTATACGTATATAGGATATAGGCTATCGACTACAATCTAAATGGTAATGTCTTTCCTGGTGTAGCTAGGCTTTTAGATTTTTGCTTTTTTCTTATGACACAGTGTATATCCCACATGTCCAGTCCTCAATCCCTGGTCAACATCAAACAGTCGGCCACCTTGTATTATGGTATATAGTATCAGTGATATTGAGTATAGCCCACGTCTATCCCTTATATTCTTTTGATAACATTGCCAAATCCTGCGATGGAATTTTTTTTCCAATTCTCTCCATTTCTACCATACTTTATAGATACAGAGTAAAGTTGACAAACATATACAATATATTATATAGTTCGTGCCTTCTGCCTCTTGGAGAATTAGAACCTTTAAAGGGATAAGGGTCGAAGAAATACAACGAGTCTTAGGAAACAAGGGGACCAACTGTCGTAATCGAAGACGAAAGTTAGCGAAAAGTCAAAGGACAGTTGATACTAGGAGAGTTCGAAGAGGCCAATCAGCCCTTGAAACGTGCTCAACGTTAACGATTGACCTACGAGAAGTACCCATTATTACTCTTTACTTTCGGGACATTAGTTTGACTTTGAGGCCATTCCCGAAATTTACGATCTTTAACAAACACAAATACAGAATAATTCGATCATACGGGAATCTAGATCCTGGGTACACATGTGTATTTTAATATCAGTAGTACAGGGTTGACAAGGCCAGTAAAAAAATATTTAAAAAAATTAATATATACAAAATTCCGGTGGGCAAAATGAATTGGACGATGCTCAGGAGGATGAAAGTCGAAGGGATAGCAAAAGAGGGGGGAAGGGGGTCTATACGGCCATTAAAGTTACACCAGGCTCGCTCGGTCCCGTTTCTGGCAAGGGCTGATATCCATATGCAGCAGCCGCGGAAATAAGCTCCCTCGTAAATAAGAAAAGTTCTTGTGCAGCTTTCGCTTCGCGGATTCGGCTCGGAACTCGGCGAGAACGATGGTAGTTTCATCCCCATTCAGTGGTGAGCAGGGAGGGGTATCGCGTACGAAAAGGGAAAGAAGTGGAAGAGGCAGCCAACCAGCCAGCCACCTTAGTGAGTTTCCGCGAGGCGCGTGGTTTCTCAGATATCGAGTGATTTGTTGCGTTGCGACTCTTCTTTTTTTTTCCTCTTCGAATGCCGTTTTATGAGACATCTAAGAAATGGTCCCCTAGTACCCTCAGAGCGACCCCCTCGTCCCGGGTGAGGAGGATATCAATACACCCTTAAACTATCTGCTTACACACGAAACTCTTCCCGTGCTCTTTTCTTGGCGAGGCATTATTTTTTCTCTTCTTTTCCTTCTCTTTCTTACTTTTTCCCATTTTCTTGGCAAAGTAAGAAATACTGTTGGAATTCTTAAGAGAGCTTGAAAGCACTGCTTGCTCTCCTTTTTTATACCCGCTTCCTGTTCTCTGTCTGTTTTTTTCGTAGCTGCTTGCATACATGCTTGGAGGGAATCGCGACAGTGTTGTCTAGTTGAAATTAAAGATATCGGCATGTGCCGTTCTGCCCACTGACTTTCCTTCCTTTTTGTACGCCTTTATCGTGACTGTCTGATAGCACCAATTTATGTTTAAAAAAAGGCCGACAAGATAGCAGAGAAAAACAATGAGCAAGCGCAACCTTGTAAAATGTCGTCTCAGTTGATATATTTCAAGCGTCCCACGAATTCAGTGGGACTCGAACATAGACTTAAGGAGGTTGCTCAGCTAACGCATATTGGTAAGAAGTTGCTGAAATTTATTGAGGATATTGGCGAATAGGTATTACTACTCTGTGCGAAATTTCATGTTATTCGACTGCATTGTTGTCGAGCAATAAATTGTTGAAGTTAGGCTCTTATACACGCGCGACATAGCGAAAGCTGTACCATAATTCTGTAGCAATTCTCGTAGCGTTATAAAAATGGTAAGAGTTGAAATCAATAAGGTGGCAAAAATTCTTTACATTTTTGTGAATAATTTCGTCGAAGAGTAAAACTTTTTGTCTGCCTCATTATCGAAATATTGATGAAATAAAACAGAAAATTGTAGCTGATTTGCGTAAAATGGTAAAGCACTGTATCACATTTAAACAGTCAATTATATCGATCCCACTTATGCATTAGCTAAAATTTGTTTATTTTACGTAAGCAAAAATTTAATTATTCGAAGTTGGCAGCCGCTACAGGCACCCGTGTATAAGCATAGGCGTTCCCCCCCTTGTCGCCTGCCCCGCAAAGACACTGAGCAACCTCCTTAAGGAAAAGGGGTGACTTGTCAGCCGGCTGCATCTTGAGCTTGCAAGATAGGAAATAAAGAAAAAAAAGATTATGAAAAAAGAGAAGTAAGATTTCTGGAGAGCTTCGCTGAGTAATTTCACGGAAGAAGGAGCATTGGCCACTTCAACTTTTTCCTCGGTCAAGTCGTCGAGGGGTGCGGCGAGCACTGACGAGAGAGAGGGTCGAATGGATGTAGGCGATAGTGAAGAATCGACGGGACGAAGAGACGAAAAAGGGCCAAGAAGTACAAGTGACGATAGGGCGAGGATGGAGGAAAAAGATGGAGGATAAGGAAAGGGAATTGGCAGCCGACACCTCTTGCTGCGAAATCTCCTGAATGATCACCGGTGATTTAGGTGACCAAGAATGGCCGATGGCCTCTTCCTCTACTCGTCAGACTTATGACCACGTGTCGAGATTCAGGACGCTGCGAAAGTCTTTCCATCCATATCCACGGATCACGGTATCTCATATAAATGAAACAACTTATTCAATCATCTCTATCATCTGGATCAACATGATTAAAACACGTCTATAGTGCTACAGTATATCTATAGTGCTGTAGCGATGAATAAAAGTCTCATTAAATCGTCCGAGGGGCATCTTAGTCCTGAAACGCAGGAAGAATAAAATGCTTGATGAAACTCAAAAGACTTTTAGGGGTTTCGGGAATTTCCGGATAACGTATTGTGCTCGCTGAGCTCGCGTGGAGAACCGCTCGCATAGGAAAGTGGGTTGGTACAGTGAGGGGTCATAGGAAGTAAGGGGAGCTATCGATGTTTGAAGTCAAGAAAAATCCTGCAACCGAGGAAGAGGCAGGGAAGATGGAGGGTGGAAGGAGGATGTACAGGAGGAACCGGAGTTGGATATATAAAATAATCCCCAGAAATGGAGGGAATAAATCACTCGAGTCGTGGGAGGCCTTTCTGATCAGATAGGACTTCCTAGGGGATGAGATCGGACGTTATATCTATGGATAAGGGTCCAAACTCCCACGAGTTAGCAGCCACCGGTCCTGACTTGATACTCGCACCCTCTACTCTCTTACCCCCTTAACCGTTTCAAGCCCCCCCCCCCCCTCCCATCACCCTATCGATACTCCAATTTCTTCATTAGGAAATGCCATTCCCACTCGTACCCTTCGTAATACACCCCTGGACATTAAGCAACGTTCTTTCATTAATCGAATGAGCTGCCAAATCGGTAGCGTTATTGGGCCATCAATTAATAAATGATCATTAACAGAAGCAGCTATAATTAAGCTTAATACGTGCACTGGGATTAGGAAATTAATTTTTCATGTACCTTTTTTACGTAAATTCTTGTATGAATGTACACGCGTCGAAGGTAGGATACCGCTGGAACTTTTGTTGTCTTGTTTTCAATAAAGTAATTTCGCCCAGAAGCGGGACATCTCGTGCACGCAGAAACCCCATTAGGTCCCCTGCAGGACCTGGGGATGAAAGCGTAGGGGATGGTCGGCCAGACTGCCGGATGCTCCTCCATATGTCGCTACCAATATCGGAGGTCATCGATCACCACATTTCTTTTTTCGATGCTCTGGCAGCAAGTGAGGTGGTGATTTAGCGCAGATAGTAGATACCGCAAGGAAGCGGAGTGGTCAGCCTTACTTTACGTTAGGCACCCTTCAGAAAACAGCATGCACAACTTCCGTTTGTCCTCCTATACATAGACTTCCAGTTATTAGGCTGTCAATAGCTCCCGGAGCGGCTGGTCTCGTTCCATTTCATCATGAATTTATAGCTGATGTCTTGAGAGATGAAAAAAGGACCGTATTGTATACTGGATGTATTAAAGAAGAAAAAATATGGCGTCGTGATACCGAAAAGAAGGGTTGAGATTGAGAAATAGTGAAGACCGGAAGTTGCCTCGATCTCTGCAACACGGAATAACCTTGTTAATAAAATACGTCATTCGATTGCGCTTCAAAGCTTCGTTGACGATAATAAATGTAACGAGCAATAATAATAATCATCACAATGAGTTTGCGATAAACGGTTTTTTTATCCTCGTATTAAATTACACGACTGCTTCTTCGAATTGCGCGAATTAATACCTAATGAAAAATTTATAACCCGCGTGGAAATATGATGACATAATTATAATCTAGAATCACGTAATTTAATTGGACGTCGACGAATTTAAATTCACAGATATTTGGCTACGTGTCTGAGAACTTAAAAGTTCGCCACTCAAAAGTATCCGACGATTCCAGAATTTTTTGTCAACTTGGAATCGTAATTCGCGAAAAAGCAAATGGCGGTGCCAAAAGATTCCGAATACTGGTTATCTGTCTTTTTAGAAGGCTTTCTTCGTTTTTATTCCAAGTTGCCTCCAGCTCCCGTAAACATTTCTCAAGACTAATTTTGACTTTTTATTATTTTTTTCAAAGTAATTGTCTGCCGAGTGCTACCGGCGTGACATCAAAGATACTCTTACGATACTTCTGAGATGAAACGAAACCGAAATCGATCGGAAGTGAAGAATATCAAAATAAAAAAATAACGGACGGATGCTATGGGTTGGTGGGTTGAACGATTAGGGGAGGAGGTAAGGGGGGTTTATGAAAGACGAGAGTTTATTTCAAGTTAAGACGAACCACTCGTTAATCACGGGACATTATGATATATCACAACATATTATCTATATATTTAAGAGCAATTCACGAAAATATAGGAAAAAATAAGCATGACACGTCAGCTTTTACTGAAGTGTACGGTAAAAATTTCGAAACTTGAAAATATGTAGTGTAAAACTATAACTTTTACCTTGTCGAATTTAAAAAGTCATATAAGACAGCTGAATTATCTCATGCGCTACATTCAAGTGACCCATGGAATGCACTACTTTTCATAGCTTTCTCATGAGCCAAGAAAAACATTGCGACTCTTTATATACTTTTCTAAAAGACTACTAAGATTTTTACCGTAAAATCTACTAATATATCGTTTTTTTTTTAAATTTTGTTTTCTTTTGAAGTCGGCTTAATAAATTTTTGTTTAATTTATATTTATTTCTTTTAGTTATTCTCTCACATACATATGTGCAGAAAATTAGAAATAAGTATTCGAACGGTATAATGCAAGTCAATAAATGTAGGTTCATTGAACAGTCTGAATATGGTTCTAGGGTAGAGATCGAACAGATGAGCTAACTTCAGCCGATGCAATGCTCCGAAATAACACTATACGTTGTGACGTGATTTTTCGACTCGCGATCACAAGGCGACTCCAGCTACAGATTCAGATAACGTTCTCGCTTTCTGGTTCCCTCCGAGTCGCCGCTCTGCTCAGAAGCTGCGCTTTCGGGTTGATTCGTACAACTACGCCAAGACTATCGGAAAGATTTGCTATTGTTTATTCGAGGTCGAGGTGCTCGAATCTGCCGTGGAGAGATAGTCTCGATGGACCGAGTTGTCCCACGGAAGAAAGTACCCGGCGGTGATGTCTCCACGGACCGGCAGAGGTCCAGGTGATATACCGGAGTCCCCCTAGAGTGTGGCAAAGGTCTGTAGAGCAGGCGGAGATACGGTTTTTGATATGGCTAAAGGTAGGGAAGCCCCTGACCCGGGTGGAGGATGTGGTGCCCAGCTGTCGCCCGATGATCTGAGGAAGCTGTCGTAGAGGATCTCCAGTTGTTACATACCGATTCGCTAAGGAACGCTCTCGATTTAGTTTAAAGAGATGACTAGATGACAGAATGATTAGCTCTCGAATTTGACTATTGTCAATTGACTGCTTTAAAGCAATCTGTCTCGGGATACCGATCAAGGTACCTCCAGCTGGTTCGCACTCCCGGGCTGTTTGTTCATAGTTTTTCTAGTCGTGTTTCCTGTGCAGTTTAAAAAGTTTTCGCTTGTGTAATTCTCGCGTTGCTCTCGCAATGTCCAAAAAATCGTGCCGATTTTCTTTGTGCATTTCGGAGGTCCAGTGCTTTGCTATAGTGCAGTGCTCGCCTGGGTAACCCCTGGATAGAGTTCTCGGCCTTCATGGATCAGCTGAACCAGCTCCGGTTAGGATTACCGATTTATTCATTGGTGGAGGGATTTCGATTTTATAGCTCCGATTCGTGCTGCGACGTTCTCGATCATTTGCTCTCTGTATTCTATCCGCACTATTTACGGTTGAGTTTTTCGACTTTACGCGTCCTCAAAAATCGACAGGATTTGTCAAGCTATCGTCTTTTTGGATATGTTCCGCCGTTTTGGCGGAGTTGAGACTATTCCATCTCAACTCCCAGGTCATACCGGCTTGTCAGTACTCAGTGGAAAAAGAATTGACGCCTGCCTGACATGCAGATGCATGGCCGAAGGTGACGTAGGTTGGTCCTTGGATTTTCGCTATCGGTGTCAAATTAAGAAAATACGTTTAAACGTTTTGCAAAATTGTGAAAATGTCAATCAGTCTTTGGTTATATCGAATTTCTTTTTTGTAAAACAATAAAAAATGTTACATTGAATCAGGTAGATTTTACCGTGGAACGGAATAAAAATTGCAAATAACGATATTTACTGTTTACACTGTAAAATTTACTTGTAGCCACTCAAAATATCGTGCCTTATAAGCCATAAGTAATGAAACGATAACGATCCATCGCGCTTGCTGCTTTCTACGGTAAATTTTACCGTAAATTTGATAGGAAAAATTAACAAAAAATTCTCTCCGTGTAGGATACAGGAAAAACAAATAATATGACTACCTCCTCCACGATGGTAATAAAGAAAAACTAATATAAGTATGTTAAAGGGGCGGCGGCAGGTCTCCCTTACAGCTTGTACGCTAACGCCAGCCATATCGTTAAACTTTCATCATAAAGCATCCCACACGGGTCGCCACTTCCTTTTGCCATTCGTTGGATTGAATCCTTCAGGACCCCTAGAACGCGAGGTGCGAACAGCTTGCCTAATATAACACAAGCAAGTACAAAAACAGACGAGCCAGTCCCATCGCTTCGTTGAAGCTAATGTGTCATCTTTGCATTCCGCATGCGACGTCATTAATACATACCCACTTTGACCTTTTCGTAATGAATGATTGGGCCCACTTGTAACGCGTCTGAGACTTTAGAGAGACTGTCCAAAATCATCGCTCGAATCGCATGGCGACTATAGTCTTCTAGTTATACCTGTTAGAAGCCTCATAATATTTCCCATGTATAATTTATGGAATAACGAAAGGATCGCTACTGTGAAATATTCACTGTTTACGATAGACCCTCTACGTACGGTTAGTAGCAATTTTGCACCTGCCCCTGTACACGTAGATCTAAAAGCCTATTGTGCTCTCTCTTTCTCTTTCTCCCTCTTTCTCTATAAAGCCACTCTACAATTACCTTACAAGTACCAATATGTATATTGCAGACCGTGGCTGTTAGAACAAAAGAAAGGATTTCCTTTTTCTCTTAATTATTACTTTTATTCACCCTCGCATTCCCTTCTCGAATATCCTCTCAATTAAAGCCAATCAAATATACAATTCCACGCGAAGACCTTTGCGCGGGTCGTTAGTACCTACCGGAATCGTGCGCCATCGACAAAGAACTTGCAGTTTACAATTTATTCAATGATTTCTCATTGCCCTCAGGTTTCTCTGTTACCTTTATCTCTTGTATATCTTCTTTTTTAATTGGAAAAAGTGTCCCAATTAATTTTCAATATTTAACCTCACGCTCTTTATCGCGAACGTCTCAGCTTCTGTCATTTCTAGATGAAGATATCTAGAAGCCTGGATAAAAGTATTAGAATACTATAGTCTGTGAATTTATTAACTGGATCGTTATATCCACGTGTCACAAACGCCAGCAAATATTTACGTAGGTAGTAAGTGGGTAGGAGATAGTGGAAGGTAAATGGTGGATGGTATGTAGTTTCGTAGGGGCAACCTGTTGCCGCACAATTTTTTCGAAGGTTCTCCAGGCTGTTCGTACTGACACCTACAGTAATATCGACAATATTTCGCTACCCACGTGTTATGCATATACAAAACTAATATGCTTATATGTACCATATGTACTGATACAATATAAATATACCATAAAGTGACGTATGAACTTCGTTAAGGGTAATTCAACCCTTATACAGTCAGGAATAACTGTACGATCTTCTTGATAATTTTTTTTTATAAGTCCTCGTTTCTATTTATCCTTTAACACTAAACATTTCGACCATTTCTTATAAACGTTTTTTTGGCTTTAAAACGGTCACACGACCGGTCAATGGTACGTTTAGTGTTAAATTTAAATGATAGTCATATTTTTATCTCTTTTACCGGAATTTAATACAAAGGAGAATGAAACACTTGAGTCACTCGACGAGACCAGAGAAAACTAGCTTGAACCATGGTGGGGCTTCTTCTTAAACGGTTTCGGTGAGTTGCATCGGGTTCATGACCCGGTCCGTCTAGACCCACTGATTCACGCGACACTTCTTCGCTCCTTCTTTCTTCCTCTCTCGCACGTTTTTTTTCTTCTGTGATTCTTTCTCTCTCTCTCTGACAGGAAAAGAGATGCGGTCCAAAAGAGGCGACGGCGTTTCGAGAGTCCCAGGCGATGATTTCACTTGTCGTCTACGAGCGACATGCACTGAACGCCAAACATTCCTGATTCACCCTTTCGAGTATTTCGCACTGTGAATTTATATTCGCGAATCCGTCAGAGCCATTGCGAATAACAAGTTAACTGCTGGTCGTGTCAAGGGACTCAACGCGAGTTAATAAAATTCTTGGAATAAATAAACACCGGCATATCTTTGATTTATACATATGTAGTGAATATGGAATCAACAATAAGATATAATAATACATACAATATCCGTACCTAGAAATTCATTTAATTTAATTGGATTTAATTGATAGTTTGTATTTTTTACGATAATATTAGAATGGGTGGTATTATTTTGAAAAGCGCAAGAAATCGAATTCTTATTTACGTTCCTTCATCTTTAAGATGCGCTATTTAACGTCTGCCGAGTTTCTTTATTCTGAGGAGGACTCTGCCGAGTTTTCATTTTTATTATCCTTCTTTTACTATTTCTCTCTCTCTCTCTCTCTCTCTCTCTCTCTCTCTCTCTCTCTCTCTCTCTCTCTCTCTCTCTCTCTCTC
>JARQSW010000419.1:1068476-1080373 GCA_030142375.1 Calameuta pallipes
TCTCTCTCTCTCTCTCTCTCTCTCTCTCTCTCTCTCTCTCTCTCTCTCTCTCTCTCTCTCTCTCTCTCTCTCCCTTTTTTCTCTCACGTTAAACCCTCTCGATTCTTCCGGTGTACCCTTCTTATTTTTATTAATAAAGGGACCTTGAATTTCGGCTAAGGCGCGCCCTCTTTCAGTCTATAGTAATCGCAGTGAGGCAGGAGGGGTTCAGAGACGTTGGAAGGAGAAGAAGTAGAAGAAGCATGGTATGGGGCCAGACAGACAGATAGACGTCGAGAGAGACAGAAGGAGGGGGAGAGAGAGAGAGAGAGACAGTGAGTAAAGGGCGGGAAGGTTTGAGGAAACACATCAGACTCTGAGAAGGGTAGACGCCTGCGTCTGACTACTAAGGGATAAAACCCCAACCATCGCCCTTTCCCACCCTACGGCAGCAGACTACCCCAGACTACCCCGACTACTCAGACGAAGGACTCGTGCCTTTTCCCTACCCTTCTACTCTGTCTCTCTCTTTCTCTCTTTACCCTCTTACTTTACTTTACGACCTTCATTCTTAGCCATCGACAGAGTCCTTGCCCGGCACAGGATGATGACATACCTTTACCCCTATCCTTGTTGCTAAATCAACGAATATTTAACTTAGGCCATCTAAAGCAGTTCGATGAAATATACGGAAAGACTGGGTGAAATGTTTATGACTTTGAAAATTGCTTCGTCGTCAATTTCACTAAATTCACGATCCCTAATATTTTTTATATTAGCATTGAATTATAATAACTCATTGAAAATTCCATAAGACATCAAGAATGAAAAAGTTACTCTGTGATTCTTCATAGTGAGCAAACAGAGGAAGAAAAAAGAAATAGAAAAAATAAGAGGAGGGAGAGAGAGAGAGAGAATCGTTTTTGCGTAAGAAGACAGCGAAATTCCTTGCTCAGCGAGCAGACCCATAAATATCCCTGATTCGGGCCTGACTGGGGCCCAATGTGCTGACGTAATTCTCGGAATTTGTCGGCAGGCAGGAACAAAGAATATAATCTACCAGGTCGGTCTGATTCTCCGATCAGCAAAGAACGTTCTCCTAAAAAGATTCAAAAACTCGAAAAAAATAAAAAGAAGTAACAATTTCTTCGGTCCAGGAGTAAAATTCCTCACAAACATAACCTACCCATTCCGTCTGGTAGAAGACTATCACAGGTCCAGCATGATAAACATTTATCGTCTCGCGATATTGACACAAAGTATCCTCAAGTATCCTAATACAATAACAATAAATTTAACGTAGAGCACAGTAAAACCTTTAAAGACGTATACGTCTTGAAAGATGGCTATCATTGGGCCATATGGGCGGGTAAAATTTGTCGTAATTCAAAGAGAATCGTTGTCGTCGGTTGTCGTCGTTTCTATTGGCGAAATCTTGGCCAGAATAGGCACGAGGTTTGAGTCTGGGGTCGGCGGGGTCGGCGGGGTCGGTTAAGAGATGAGGTATTGGACAAGGGGTCGCCTTTATGCCGAAATCTTTCCCATGGCGATCGGGTGCGCGACCGGCGGCACGGGACGGAGGGGAAGGACGCCGCTGGTAAAATAACGCAATGGTGTGCTGATGCGTGCGTGCGTGCGTGCGTGAGTGCGTGAGTGCGTGTCGACGGCTCGTCTGGCCTCTGACCCTGAGAGCCTTCTCGGTACGAGACGCAGGTCGTTAAATGGCACCAGACTTCCTTTGAACCGGTGGCAGTGTCGTTGGACCTCGATGGTGGAAGGTCGCAGGTGATAACCGCTACCAAACCGGTTGTTCATCCTGACAAACAGCAGGATAGTTATTCATTTTCAAATATTATAATCAGAGCACCTAGACCGTGCAAAGTATACGTGGACCAAGGATTTAGGACGGTCAGAGTACCTGGCACTCCTTGGAGATGATCCTGTGGATCATTGGTGCTAAACAAAATTCTCATATTTCGTCGTCTGTTGAACGCATATTGGGTCTCGTTCTAGCTGAGTCTGGATCCCAGGAGCAACTGCGTGGCCCTTTTCAATCTCTCAAGGTCCCAGAGGAGCTTGCCACTTCACTCTTGTGTGAATGACCGACGTGTGACTGCTCGTTGCGAACGAGTCTCGAGCGAAGGTTCGGGATTGCGGTAGGTCTGGATCCCCGGAACGTAATGCAACACTGCGGCGAAGAACGCACGGACAAAGAGACTAACGCGACGCCGAAGCCGGTTGGGAGTTTGAAAAAGATTTCAACAACGAAAGGGATCGTTGCTAAAGCGACTGGGAGCACTAAAAACAAGGGTATAAAGAAAAAAAAAAAAAGGTACGTGTGTAAGAGAGATCAGACTCAATGAGATACTCTTTGGAGAGTTCTGTGTAAAATCTCAAAAGTTCTTAGGGACGTCTGAAAACGTAATAGCGAAAGGAACGAGGATGATATTGATTGATGGTTAAAGAGGGAGGTATCTATGTAGATACTGAGTTTTGATAGGGAAAAAAAAGAATTCAAAAGGGAATAAAGTTCACAATCCGGGACCACTGCCATCCGGTATATACTATCTGCCAGATAGTAGCTGTACTAGCTATAGTATCTATACAGAGTCTGATACTCTTCGTCCTTGTTGCTACCGTTTTCTTGGCGATGCTTCTCTTACTCTCTTGGCCGAGGATGGGGCAGACGGCCTACAGACGTACAGACAGAAGATAGGCAGACAGTGTGAGAGTGAGTGAGAGTAATGAGCGCAAGGAGAGAGGGGAGCGGGTTCAAATACCTCAGAGCCACATAGTATCATAGGGCCCCACGTCCCCCATGGAATTGTCTCTGTGCCTCGGCTGGAAAACTACTCCCGGCATCGTGTTTACTCATCAATCCAATCATTTACTCACGGCCACGTCTCTCGGTACCAATAATATCAAATGCGCATTCCGCTTTTCCGTTTCTTGCTGATTTCTTCGTTCTTTTGTCTTCTACTCTGCAAAAGAGAAACGTCCTTGCTCGCTCGCTACCAAATAGCTTGGACCATGGACCATGAACCTTCCCGGAATCTGGTATGATTCCATGTACGTCAAACGGTTTTAGGTAGTCTTTGTTCTGGTGCGTGTCGCCGGTAAAAAACGCGTCTAGACTGCGAAAAGAGAAGGAGGTGAAGGGTGGAGGAGGTCCTTCGAGAGACGAAGGACGAGTAACCCTCGAGGGAGACAAGGATAGAAAGTGAGTGAGTGAGCGAGTATACAAATGAGAGAGAAAGAGAAGGAGACTCTTGGCCTCCACGAAGGTCCCATTCACTCCTCGAACAAGGGCCTCCCGTTCTCTGCTTACCGAATGGCGCGTCGCGACGCGCCACGCCGCACGAAGCGGAGGGGCCTCACGAGGTTGTTGACCCTTCGAGTCCTTTCCCGCCCTGATGCGTGCGCACAGCTCGCCAACCTGCCAGACTACTACGCCGTCTACCCGCATAAAAAAGTCATAAATGTGAAAAAATATATACAAATATATATATATTTTTTCAATATAATAATATATTTCAACATATGTGAAATCATACCTGAAAATAAATACATGATACATTTGATAATAATTATCATGCGTTTTACTTTTTATTTATTATTAATAAAGTAGTAAATGGTGATTTATTGTATAAATAATAAGTATTAATGGATAATTAAATAAACAGCTGTTAAATAATTTAGTTACAATTCAGTATTACGGATGCTGAATTTCTATTCGATCGACGAATTGTCATACGAAAAAGTTCTTGAATTTGATAGTAAACCCAGTGTCGCTGCAATGATTGTGAACATAGCTGCTTTTATTGTATATGAAATTTATAGATGAACTATATTTTTATATATATTTTGCTATATGTTCACAACGAACGTATCACTTGAAGTTAGCCTGTCCATTTGATTTTAATGGTAGAACGATCATACCACTAGGTGGTACGTTTATTGTGAATAACTCTATATGTTTTATAATGCGGGTATACGTCGACTGTAGTATACAATATCGTCTGTCTGGCCTCCGACGGATTCTAGTAGGGCAACAAACCTTTGGATTCTATACGCCTAGGGTCTTTGTCCTGCGAATTCAGATGCGAAGGGGATGCTGATCCGCATTTCATGTAGTGCCTTTACTCTCGCTCTCTTTGCTTAGACATACAGAATCTATCGTTCGTTTATTCTCTCGCTCTCTTTTATAGTTGCACTCTTTTATTTTCGCCTCGAAAACCACCTGGTGCTTTAAAAAGAATCCTTTGGTAAAAGCACCCAGGATAGGATCCCGTGGTATTCTTCTTTAAATTATCTTGCCCTTTGGAAACGACGTATCCTTTGACTTCGTACAAAATATCATTAGCGGTATTGTCATTCATATTAATTCCTTTATATGGCTATTGGATTCATATGATTCTACGTGTGTATTTAGATCACAATGCTCTTATGACTATTGAATAGCCATACAAATCTGTAGCATGTAGATACAAAAGAAAACTGTAGCAACCTCAGTGTATGACTATTTACTTAACTGATTACAGGTACTGTATTTAGGTTGGCAATGAGATAAGGGATAGATAAGACTTATGTACTAAGGGAATATTTTTTTTTCTAAGGGATGATCATGCGAAATTTTAAGACAGGGCAGTCTTACTGGAAACTCTGCTGGGATATTTGTAACGAGCTCACGATGTGCAGCACGTACGAGCCACCCCTTGCCTTCACTTTTCACCCCTTCGTGTGCTCCTCCTTCTTCCTGCCCACTTTCCTTCCTTCCTTCCTTTCTACTCTCCTCACACCATCTCGTACGACCACCTAGCACGAAATGGCTCTCGAGTTTTTTTTTTTCAACGAGTTTTAAAAATGTTCTCGCCTCACTAGAAAAATTAAAGTTGCCTCACGCAGCGACCATCCATCTTTCACTAACCGTGTTAACGTAACACTGTGCACTCTAGTGTTGCAGCATCTAGAGCGGCATAATCTACGTACCTGTAAATGATGCGAGCGTCCTCTTCGGGATGAAAAGAGAAAGGAAGAAAATTATCTACAAGAATTATACGCGTAAACAATGAAATACTTTACTTCCTGATTATATTGTAGATGTACGTGTCAGAATAAAAAGTGAATAACAAAAGTATCAAATTAAAGAGATCCGTGCTCCATTTGGGTAAAGTAGGGATGGAGAAGAAGACGATTAAGAATGAATAAATGTTTAAATAAGTGAACGAATTAAAAAAAAAAGAAAGAAAAGAAATAGATAAATGAAAACGAGGGATTCAGTCAGCTGTTAAAGCACGAAGTGAAGTAAAGGCTTGTAAATAAATCCTCAGACTTAATGGAAAACTTAGCCATGGTGAAAAAGAAGGAAGAAGGAGTCTTTTAGGATTCCTAAAAGAGCTAAAGAGTCCTTCGAGTAGGTATAGGACCTTGCGGTTTTCCCAAAGGGCCTAGGAAAATATAGGTCATGGTTGAGAGCTAGGACGTCTCTCATCAAAAATATAGTTTTCTCTCTCTCGTTCATTTTCACTTCGATCCAAAATAGTCTCTCCAATCTTCGGTCTCAAGTAGATGCTATTTCCACTGATGGACCAGCAGCACAGTTATACTCCCATGGTCTTATGTAACCTACCTCGATGGACTCGTGACGTTTTCACGGTAGTGAATGGCTACGGGCAGACATCGTTATTCATCGCTCGTAAAGCAAGTTCAATGGTACACGTGTTCTTAGTCAGCAGGCTGGATCAACGACCCGAATAGTTTGAAGCACGTTCTAACGACATTCGGCCAACTGGGCCTTTAGATACATATGTGTATTCCTCTTACGTTGCCGTGGAATTTTAGTACTTGCGACACGCGACGCGCGTCGACCGTCCGGAAAATTCTATACCACGTTTGACATACGTTTCATGGCCACTTGAGATTCCTTACTGTTTCGTCATTAGATTTGGTTATGTAACAATCAATGAAATGTATACTTAAATTAAAAGATATGAATATCAAATAAAGACGGAGAGGGGAAGAGTGAGAGAGAGAGAGAGAGAGAGAGAGAGAGAGAGAGAGAGAGAGAGAGAGAGAGAGAGAGAGAGATAATCTTAAAGAATAAAAAAATGCTATGTAGCGAAGAGAAATGAGAACTTTTTTATCTTCCTCCTTGGCCATGCTTTCACGTCGTGGCTTCTCTCGGCCGTTTTCGGCTACTTCCGGTGATGAGCTCCCTCCCCCTGCCCTCTGGAATCCAGCGCAACAGCTGAGTGAACCCATACCAGACACATCGTTCATCCTTTTACTCTTATTTTCAGACTTCTTTGCGTGCTCCGGCTTTTACGTTTGAAGAAAAGGCCCCGGGCGCCTGATGAGTACAAACAAGTTCCCGCACGTGGTACAGGTAGATAAGTGTATATATAGGTATACATTGCAGATACAGAGGGCGTATTAAAAATTATAGTGGGGAAAAGAAATATATGAACGTAGCGTATATCAGAAGAATTGTCGTGATAGTAAATTGTTTGAATGCATAAAGTGACTCTGGCATGCAGGGGTTATTCTCAATGTTAAATTTTATCGGTTTCTAGCGATTTAAAATCGATGGAATATCCGGTCGAGTTTCTTGCTCCGATTCGAGCATGACGGGCGTCCTTCGTTGCTCGAGTCGCACGCGCAGAAAGGTTTTTGAACTCTGAGCAAAGCACGCGGCGGTGGATGCTATGTACAGCGCACAGTCAGAGAAATACATACCAGGGATAGTGAAGTACATGTATGCGTATACAGACTGTAGGGAATAAATAAAAGTATCCTGATAACAAAACGAAGGGACGGGAAGGATGCATGCTAAGACGCGAGGGACGTGAGGGAAAAAGATAGGGCCGCCGGTTTTTCTTATTTTTAGTGCCACGACGGAAACGGATCTACTTCCTATGTTTACTCCATCCCCATTTTTTTTATCCTCTTTTAGCCTTTTCTTTACTTTGCTTTCTCATCCTCACTACATTTCTTCATGAAATTCAAGAAGAATCCACCCTCACTATGGTTCTTGCTCGGATCCGCCGGAAGTAATCTGGTGACAGGTTCGATTTTGAAATACACTAGGGGTGAATGCGCTTTCCCAATTCTATACTATAGCTGTTAGATCCCCCTTTTTTTTCTTGGGGTAACCCTTTGTTCAAGGGGGTAGTTACCCCCGCCCCTGTTCCCACGACGACATCGGAAAGCAGAAAATTAAAGGGTACCGATCCTGACGTGGATCTTAAGACAGAAATTAATTATTTCTACAGGAGGCAGATGGTCCAAAATAGCGCCAGGTGTACGAATGACAAGACAATTTTCCAAACCGGTAAATCGACTACAATTTTTTTTCTTCATCTCTTTTATTCTCTTCTTCATCCCTGTCTTCTTTTCCTAATGTATTATTAGTTCGCCCCAGGGCACTCACACACCGACATGCAATACCTCAATAACTACCACTACCATAGACTGGGTTCAGCGACTAGAAATAATCGTGATCGATTGTCCAAAAAGTTCCCAATGACTTTATTTCACGCGCATGCGCAAATGGCTTTAGATACGATAAAAAATAAATATAAAAATAAAAGCACGTGGGCACTCTTACGAGACTAATATTCCTTCTTTAGTACAGGAAACGCATCCTGAGGGTTCGTCGACCGTAAGTTTATCCATACAGTTGATGATGCAGCTGCAACTTCTACAGTAACGCGTTTCCTAAGCAATGAAAACAAAAGAGAAAAAAGAATCCATAAAGAAAGGAAACCCTAAGACGACACTCGGTGACACGTGAATCGCTCGATCATGTTTCCATTGAAGAATTCGATACAAAATCCTCTAGGATTTCCTCCCGCTCAGCCTTGTGATTGTTTTGCCGGATCGGTTAACGATTTTAGCTGCTTAAGCCAGCACCATCATGGACAGCTATGCTATCCATCCTATACTTTACCAACCTTCAGCCACCTTCTATTCGTAAGAGGGATAGAGAGAGAGAAAGAGAGAGAGAGAGAGGAGGGAGAGAATAAAAAAAGAACGTGATGGTGTCTCGTTTCGCGAGTTCGATGACTCGATGACTGGACTCCACTGGACTCGACTCAAGTCGACTCGGAAGTCGATACGGCTACGTGACTGCGCAGTCAGAAGCAATTCGTTTCCTCGATTCTACCTTTTCTTATTTACTTTTCCTCAATTTCTCTTTCTCTCTCTCTCTCTCTCTCTCTCTCCCCCTCTCTTTCTCTTTCAAAATGTCTCTTTTGGCTGTTACTGCTACTACCATTATTATTGCCGCGTTACATTTTCCACACGTACTTTTTATTACCGACGCCATTAATACACTCCCAGGATTCCAGTCACTTTTTTGGCAGTGCATGTATATATACAATGGGTATATACTCGATAGGGTTCGTTGGCCCTCTAAGAAAAACCCACAAGGACTCGGCGGCACTGCGTGAGCAAACGTCAAGGATCGGGAATACCGAAGTTAATTCACTGAACAAGGAAAGTTGTCTTTCTTTCCTGTTTCGGAGTGAAAAAAATTGGCTAGAGAGAAAGAAAAAAGAGTTGACAAATATAATGAGTTAGCGTGAAGGGACGTTTACTTTTGTATTTTATATATATATATATATATATTTATTTTTCCCCGTTTTTTTTATACTCCCCTACTTGTCTTCGTCCCATGGATTCAGGAAGTATTTAGCTGAACGTAAACATATTGAATTTTAGAAAAATTCATAGGTGCCTATATTTATTATCTTATTTATTAGACTTTCTCTTTGATTATAAAAATATTGTTGAACTTATAGAGCTACGTAATACAAGCCACTTAATTTTATGTACTGTAATTCAATTATGATCCATCTATTATCATTATGAAATACGCATATAAGAGATACTGTAGTACGGTATACTAATGACACTTCATTATATTTATAATCAACTATGATCCTTTTCTTTCAGATTGTACAACGCAGTAATTCTTCCGGCAGTCCTTCTATCAAGGTACGGATGACCCTTAATCATAGTGATTGAGAGTATATATTGCATAGGTATCGAATATGCAAGGATTCGACCGAAGAATTCCATCGAGTCATTAAGGCCGCATCGATAAGACGTTACATGTAAAATAATAACCCTTTAAATAAAGTACCTTCATAATAATCAATTCAAATCCCACATAGATTTAAAACTCGTTCCGTTCTCGGTTTTACGCGTCATAGGAAATCGACCTTAGGTCCCACGTACGTGCCGTGAAATTTGCTAAAGTTTACGAGGTCGAACTAAAGGGGATGAAAATTACGAGAGCACATAAGAGCAAGGAAGGTAACGAGTGGAGTGAGAGAGAGAGAGAGAGAGAGAGAGAGAGAGAGAGAGAGGGAGAGAGAGAGAGAGAGAGAGAGAAAAGCACCACGGCAATTCTCAGCCCTTCTCGTGCACCAAAACCTGACGTACGTATAAAGTATGACACGCCGAGCAATTTTAATTACGCGATTCAGCCTGAAATGTTACTAGCGAGTCGCCTTCCGACATATTGGACTAATTCACGTCGTTCGGCCGACACTTATTAAACCGGGGAATGCCGTCGCAGATCCTTCCTGAAATTTCGCGAAAACTTACACAACGGAATGATAATTCGCCTCCAAGAGTATAGAGGGGATGATACGAATACTTCGTTTCGATACGGATGGGTATCATTAAAAAAAATTATTCTTTTTTCATTTTAATGACTAATTACTTCTATCAATATTAACGCATATTACGTATGTTAATGTAATGCATGTAATTTATCATTAAACGAAATACAATAATTGAAGTCAGTTATATGAGTTCGTCGGTTCACGTGGACTTTCCATTAGTGTAAATGCGTCCCGAGCACGATTGTTACAATTAGCAGTAAATTATTAATTAATTACCAAGGAGCCGATCATTAGTCACACTCGAAGAGAGAGGGAGGATACCAGAGTCAGTACTGGCGCGTTTACATCGCTAATTGCCACGAGCGACTGCGACCTTACGTTCTCTCCCATCCCTCGTCCTCATCTACAGTACCCATATAACTCCCCACCTCCCACCCCCTCCCACCCCCTCCCACCGTCCCATCCACTTCCTCTTCCTTCAACTCTCGAATTCCAACGAATCGTTCTCGCAGTTTATCCAGCGATCATCGATTTTCACGCGTTCTACAATCCTTTTTTCATTTTTTTTTTTTTTTTTTTTTTTTCATGAAAACACTGCGTAACAATGGTAATCAAGTCCCACCGATGCTATGCGCTCATTCCCATTCGAATTCCCTTGCGGCAACTAGCGAAACGCATAAGAGCACGCACGCATGCGCACTCCCAGCCACTCGACTCAATCTCATTACACACATCCTGTTCTTCTGCGCGTCCCTCGTAATCTACCGGATGACTCCGAAACTTTTTCCACAAAAAATAATATTACATTCAGATACGTTTATATTGATTATAAAAATTACACAATGTATAAGTATATTTTTCTATGACTTTAAACATCCTTGTACCATCCATTACAAGTTCGTGTATCCAAGTGTGCAGGGATCTACCGAGTGAACTGTTTGTACGGGAGCTCCGCATACACGAAAACATTTTTCCCCAGCGAAATACAGGGTGACTGAACTAAAGAGGGCTGTGCGGTATGGATAAAATATGGTGACTGGAAAACTGGCCAAACAGGCCCAAAGCGATAACAGAGGGTTAAGGGGACACCGACATAAGAGGACTAAGAGTGCTGGAATAGGGATCGATCGTCAGGGCTGTCTACTTATATAACTTGCCGGGCATCCTGTATCCGTATGTCCCCATATATTTTTGTACTGGCCGTACGCGTTACCTTGTCTCCTTCTATCCCACTTAAAGTAAAGAGCAAAAGATTGCACAGTGACAGTACACCGCGAAGTAGTGGGGGTGATTGCATGCACGGTTGCCTCTGTGTCCCTTCTACTACGTAACACTACCTACAGAGAGCTCCACGTTAGCATACGTAGACTGTGGAACTTCACGCTGAAGAAAATTCAACTGCCCGCTCTTTACTTCGCGCTGGCTTTCCGACGCGTACACTTCCGGTCACTTTTACGGATCAACGGATAGCACTTTTCCAGCTGCCCCTTTTGGAATCGGTTGACAGTCGCCAGGAGGATTCCTGACGGAGAAGATCCTCTTACGTAACGTAGCTATAGGTACGTTAATATGCCAACAATATTGAATATAATAATATGAACGCTGATAAAGGAGACGAAGACAGCCTGATTGTATTACGTATTTACGTACCCATATTGTAGATATATATTATAGTAGTTATACATATGCTGTACCGTATACGATTTGGCACTGGTACAGTATAAAGAGCAAGGAAACGCACATTAGATATGATATTACTACAGTGATATCAGCAGAGCTATTAAATGGGTAATGATTTATGCAGTAGTAAGAATCTCGGGGGTACTGTAGATAAATGATCCTTCTAGTACTGGTACCACGAGATTCGGGTAGTAGTGAAATTAGTACTGGGAAGGAAGTAAGAGTATAGTTCATCAATCCTACGTTACTCTATTCGGCTCTATTATTGAGACTAAGGGTTAACGGTCAAATAAATTCCGAAGCACTCTTATTCTCTCAGTCGTTTCGATTCACGCGCTACTATGACTGTCCTTGTCGTTTTACTCATTTTCCGCCATTT
This sequence comes from Calameuta pallipes, assembly GCA_030142375.1. Lineage (NCBI taxonomy): Eukaryota > Metazoa > Arthropoda > Insecta > Hymenoptera > Cephidae > Calameuta > Calameuta pallipes. Next base: position 1,080,147 of record JARQSW010000419.1, read on the forward strand.
CCCACGTTCTACCCACGTCATCCCTCTGGTACGGAAAAGCAACCTTGAGCAGCAAGGACGATCGATCGTTTACACGGAGTCCTTCCACGTGGCGACGTACACATCTCTACGAGGAGTGAGAGGGAAGAGAATCGAAACAGAGTGAAAGGTAGAGAGAAAGAGAGAGAGAGAGAGAGAGAGAGAGAGAGAGAGAGAGAGAGAGAGAGAGAGAGAGAGAGAGAGAGAGA
>JARQSW010000419.1:1083937-1143108 GCA_030142375.1 Calameuta pallipes
CTCTCTCTCTCTCTCTCTCTCTCTCTCTCTCTCTCTCTCTCTCTCTCTCTCTCTCTCTCTCTCTCTCTCTCTCTATTTTTAATGCTTTTTCTCTATTACTCTCTAGACACGTTCCTACGGTCATCCGTATTCTTCGTATAAAGGAAAAATCCGATAATCTTTCAGTGCAGTAGCAGCTACCTTCTCGCAGGAATCCTTCTTGAAAAACGTCGACGGTAACATTTCCGTCGTGCGATGCAAACTCAGCGGATGCTTTCTTCTACTTGAGAACGAATAGTAAAACGAGGACGGAACCTTTGGCTACTTTTACTCCTTCAACGACACCGTCTACCTTTCACCCAATCTCTTGCTCTCCCTTGAGAATCAAGCAGAAGAAAATATTTGCTGGAGAGTAGATAGATCAGGGAGAGAAAGAGAGAGAGAGAGAGAGAGAGAGAGAGAGAGAGAGAGAGAGAGGGCACTCTACTGTTTTCTGGAGAGAGAAAGAAAGCCCAGAGAGAAGTATTTCTTTTCAGACGAAGTAATCCGATCTGATCGTTGATGAAAACTCCGATCGCTAATCCTCGTCCTGAATCTTTATGTACATAGTGTAAAACATGATGGCGCTATGACGTCGTTGACGCTACTGTAGTCGAATTGAAGTAAAGCAAGCACAGCAGTGGATAAAGAATAAAGCTATAAGCAAAGGAAACTAAGGACCACGTGAACGTAGTGCTAGCTATACCAGAAGATGATCCATACTCTCGTAACAGGACAAAATCTCATGTCCTGTTTATCTGGCTAGGCTCGTAACAAGCTTTGATCTCTCACAGCTCTCGGCCCTATCGGTCACTCGACACCTTTGTGTACCATACTAACACATGGATCTTCTCTCATTTTCACTCTGTCATCTCTTCACCCTCGTTCATCTCCTGCATCGAACCGTTCTTATCGTAATACCTGTCTCTCTTCTTTCTGCTCCCGATCCTATTACACAATTTCTCCCTCTCTCTCTCTCTCTCTCTCTCTCTCTCTCTCTCTCTCTCTCTCTCTCTCTCTCTCTCTCTCTCTCTCTCTCTCTCTTTCTCTCTTCTTCAGCCCATCTCCATCTCGCTCGGGATGCCTTCGTAAGAGACATGTAAACAAGCCTTAAGCAAAGCAAAGCTAAGTAAACTGGACCCTATAAGCCTAGAATGAAGTCTCTCTTGGTTGATCTCTTAGGCAGTATCCCCCAAGCCAGAGAATGCTAAAAGAGAGGGGGGAATGCACCGTTAAGCCGCCTTCACACGACGCCGATGCCTCTTTGTCTCTCGGTTCTTCGCTGCAGACCCGACCGTCCTCCGTCTATACTTCTTTTCCTAATTGAAACATTGCTCGGTGTGAACGAGACCATTCTTGGAATTGGGAGGCTAAAGGGGAAAAAAAGGCCCAGCAAGGAAGAGGATTCGGTGGAGAAGAGGCTGAGGTTGCTGGGGTCGGTCTCGGACTCGATGGAATGCCCCACACGCCGCAACCTTAAGTCCCGTTTACAACGATGAGGCACAGATTTATCTCTCACGCCTCCAACCAGACGCATTCATAATTAGCTTTCATTGAGACGTCTTAATGACGCGAGGGTTATTTACGTCCTTTTTTTTTATTACTGTTATTATCTTTCTAATCGTAAGTCTCTTCGCGCTATTTCAAACAGTTGGCAACTACTGTGCAGCCGAGAAAAAAAATCCTTGCATTGTTCGGACTTCCTTATTATGACTGACCGGTAGTGACGGACGAGCCGTCGCCGGCTTTGTGTGTCACTTTAAGCGGCTCAATAGACCGGTAACACCCTCTCTGTATAATGTCACGCCACCGACTGCGATATAGGTGTCGCCGTGTATATGGTGAAAATACCAAAGAAAATTCTGACAACTACAACCGCATTAAAGAACCAAGTAACAGAACAATGGTGTAGCGCTTAATTAAAATTCCCGAGAGCATTCGAATTAAAAAAAAAAAACGGATCCTTACGTAATCGCTACAGGTACTTTGCAATAGGTATCTACGTACATATATATATGTATATATATATATATATATACACGCTCGAGCGACCTTACGCTCTTTCCTGGGAAACGGAAACTCCCTATTACGCTGTAGAAACGTCCATTTCCGTCCGACTGTTGTTGTCGTCGTCATACATCACATGTGGGAAAGTCCCTTAGGTATATGGACAATTCCTACAACCGTATACCGATATCTATGCTATAATCAATTTCTGAACAATATCTCGAATCTTTAACGTAAACGTTCAAGCATTTTTTTCGTGCGTAACTCACATTTAAGCGTGTCCAGGATACCTAGTGGACTGTGCATGGATTCGTGTAAAAATTCATTGCCTATCTTTTGTTTTATATATATGTATATACATATAGAAGATGAGTGGGACACGAATGGGAGATGAAATAAGAGCACTTGATGATTTCGAGATCCAAAATGGGAGCAGCGCTGCGGTAATAACGTTATAATGGCCGATAAGATCGCGTTGTTTGCTGCGTGTCATCATTCATTGGTCTCCGGGACGTTCTCCATTATCTCGTTCCTTTCTGGTTCGGGGCCGCGATGAGCTACGTTGGAATCCCATAACGCATCGTCATTCCATAACAATGACGTGACATGATAAATAGCCCGGTGTGCTGAGGCATCGCACAAACACCATAAAGCTGACCGCGTCCTCACTGAAAAACCAACGACCGAACACACTTTCTGTGTGAACAAACAAGAATACTTAAGGATCCACATGCGCGAAGGGATAAGACTATAAAAATCCTACTGATCTCTAAGACAAATTCAAACGTGTCGACGAGCGATCGTAAACTCGTAAAACCTTCCTGTTGAAATTTTATTATTTTGTATTAGAAATTAATGCAGTTTTCTTTTTTATCTGTATGCATGCGTATAAGGCCCTAAGATTATAAAAAAGACGTTCCGCTAAGAAGGTTCAATGAAATGGGAAAATAGCAAAGTAAATGCTTTTCAAAAGTTGTAACGATAATTGCGAATGCGTTTCCAGCAGTGACAATCGTGACTAGCCTTATCGACATTTCCGTTTCTCTAGTTTCTGCGGTCTCTCCGCCCCCCCTCTCTCTCTCTCTCTCTCTCTCTCTCTCTCTCTCTCTCTCTCTCTCTCTGGTACTGCCGTTTTCTTATTGTAAACGTGGGCAGTCCGTGGGTTATCCATTGATACCCACACCCATTCATGGATTCACGATCGCGAGAGGAAGTCGCCCGTGTAGGTGTGTACGCGGCCTTATATGTACCGAAACTTGGTAGCGTAGCTATACGCCCGGCTGTGCACCACATTTTTTAGCATAATGATCCTCCACTCATGTCGTGAGGCAAACGAATACCGATTTCCGGTCTCTCGCTCATGCGTCGTGGCAACTGTGTACATGTGTATACATGAAACAACGCCTACACATATCCGATATAAATTTAACACTGGGTATGAACTACTTATTGAAACAAAATTCGTCATCTCTCGTACTCGCCAATTAAAATAGATAATTATTGGTCAACCTTGTTACAATGACCTTGTCCATTACGAGGCACGTCGAAGCCACGAATCTGGCCTCATCTGTCACGGTGTGGGGCCTTCTTTAAGGCCCATCCTGCTCGACAACTTTCCTCCAAGGCCCACGCATCACCGACGGGGCCCACGCTCTTTTTATTTATCCGGGGCTGCACTCCTACTCTAGGCACTCGTAAACACGCGAATATCATCTACATGAGTATGCCAGGTTATGCATTCTTAATAATCAGAGTCCAGAGAATTCAACGCGGTGCATTATCCTCGGATTGATGCAGCACGGCTATGCGGATATTATTAAGAACCCTTGTTATTATTCGCGGCTAATTATCAGTCTAACGAGATTAATATTTTACGGCTGGATTCCGCGAAATGGCTCGACTGTGAGAATACCGTGAAACAATGCAATATATCTAAGGGGGGAGTTATGTTTGATATTACTATACATATACATGTCTGTATGTAGACAACACTTGATGGGCGGTCATTTTTGCAATTATTATTTGTATACCCATTCGATCGAAATGTACATAAAATCTCGGTTTTTTCTCGTGCTCTTTTTTTATCATTGTTCCTTTTTTTTCACAAACTCGATAGCTTCGATTTTTATCAATGTTTTACACAATTTCCAATGATTGATTAATAGATTGGACTTGTTAAGGATCGATAGTTTAGAAAATTTTTATTGATCCGTAAATATTTAACAATGGAATACTTTCGACGTGGGGATTTCTCATTAAGAAGATTTCTGGTTTCCGATATGTTTCGTGTGAGCATACGTGTATACAAATATCGACTGTGGGTCCACCTTAATGGTAACGGTGACCATGGTCATATACTGCAGTATAAGCTTAAGGTATACATGTTGTATTGTATGTGTACTATAAGGAAGTGTAAGAAAGCAAGGACTAATAAACAGAAAGAAAGACGAAAAGAGAACGAGAGAGAAAGAGAGAGAGAGAGAGAGAGAGAGAGAGAGAGAGCAAAAAGGAGTGACTAAAACCAGGCCAGAAGGAATAGATAAGAATGACTCCCATGATTTAGCATTTCCTGCCGTCTTTCCCAAGGGCTCCCTAAGCACGAGTGAACCCTTTAAACCTTAGCATTTCTCCCTAGTGAAGTCATAATTCAAAGATAACCCCAGTGTCCTGGTATTCGTTAACGGGAAAACAAGTATATTTCAGGTTTTCGGGTCTCCTGGTATTTCCTCATCATCTCCTGCACTCTCTTATTCAAAGTGCAACAACAATGATAACGCGGCCAATAGGGAATTAGCGCCTTTTTTTCATCATCCCTTTTGCACTCTAACCTTTAGTACCACCCTTTCCAAAAGTTTCGAATACAGAGACACGCAGGCATTCCGATCAAAACTTCCTATACAGGACAGCTTGTAAACAGGCCCCAGTGTGTTATTAGTTATTTAAGGCTGGTATTCTCGTCTCGACTTACATAATCGCCGTGACGCCCGGGGCCGCCGTCGGCGTCGTTCTACCAGGCATGAATGAGTGACTCATCGGGCATCGGAATAAACGTCGCCCCACACTTCTATCACACCTCTACGAGCCTTTTCTCATTCCCTCCCTCCTCCTCCCCCCACCACCCTCTCTCAATCTCTCTCTCTCCCTCTCCTTCTTGCACAATTCACATTTCGCTGCACTGACCCCGATCCACTCACAGCGCCAGGCTCGGATTTTGCCAAGCAATGGGGAAGCCTCGGGACGAGAAAAGGAAGGAAAGAAAAGAAATCCGATGGCCAGACGGAAAGAAAGGAGTAATGCAGAAAACTGGAAAGCCGGTTGAGAATGAATCCCCGAGGTAGGCACGACGAAGGGATGAAGGAATGGAAAAAAAGAAGGAAAGAAATTTCAAAAAAAAAACTTATGAAAATATGGCTCAAGGCAAAATAAGCGTGAGTTCATCCTGATATTTAAGCGTAAACCGACCAGCGTTTGGAATTACGCATCTTACCCTACCAATAGAAGGATTCATTCCGTGTGCCTCTAAAATACAAAACGGATCAGGAGAATGCCTTCCCGGATACACAAAAATGATCACCACTGCGATCAAACAACATTGATTAATTTCCTATAGGCTCCTGAAAGCCACACAATTTCCTATGACCATTTAACTTGTATACCCGTTTAGATACATCTATTTAGGTATACAAGTATTATGTCTTTCCAACTTCAATTTCTCCAATTCAACTAATCATCAACCCCTCAACTCCTTTAAATTTATAGCTTTATTACTTTTCCTTTCATCTCGTTAATTTCCTTTTCGTTCCTGTAAACCTTCACCGACTGCTAATCTCTGCCTCAATGTCTTTAAACAATCCAAAAGGAATAGGATGCCTAAAGCAAAGTATAACAATGATATTCGACACGCTCTTGACCTCCTTAACATCCACCCAGTAAAAGATATCCTTACCAAGAAGTATTATCATCAATGTTTAAAAGGACCCACCAGGAAAGAACGAGTTGCTGCGTCTACGCACAAGGCAAAGCGATCCCATAGACACAATAGATAGACCTAAGGCCCAGTCCCATAATGTTAAGCAACGCTCATGAGACAAACAGAGACTCTCTCTGTGTTTCGACTGCACCTGGGCGGTTGGTATATCGGTGTCACTATCATAATCAGGAGCAAAGATAATCCCAAGTTAGTCATCGTCACTGCCAAGTAAACAAGCTTAGGCAATTTATATAGATCCAAGACGAAAACAGCCGGTAACTGGAATCCATCAAAGAAATGAAGATAGTCATTCGAATGTGACGCGCGTAAATCAATTCCCCGAAGAGAAGTTCCCTAGAGGACAAACAATTGCACGTTACGATATCGTGGGTTTGATAGGTTGCTGATACACGATTGACGATACTGTCGTAAAAATTGAAGCACCTATCGGAAATTTTCTAAAGTAGATCCATGATGTAATGAAAAATTAAGATTCCCTGAAGAAAAAATGCATTATTCACTTGTACACGAGTGCTTCTTATTCAAGAGGGTCAGTGGGTCGATTCCTGCAAACGCTCGAGACCTCGTGACGCTTTGGGTCCTGAGCGCGACTTTATACCTTCTGTAGGATAGATAGACCCATTGTGGGCTATTTATGGTCTCGGCACCGATGCATTTAGAAAGTGCTTTATCTGTGACGATGGGGGTATGACTCAACTGGCCGTGTAAACGGTATTAGTACCCTTCCTGACTCCCTGACTCGACTATGTCCATAAATGGACCCGGCTGGGACTTACCGTCGCACCACCGGACCACAAACGAGCAACAGTCGTTTCGCTGGCATTGGCCGTTATTTTTGCTTATTCGCGAGAATTATATTTACCATGACTAGGGACATTAACTAATTCCCTAGGAAAGAACGTAGGCAGAGATATATCAGTAAGCAGGGACAATAATGTCTACAGGCCAATATCCATAGAAATTTTATGTCGTATCGTAATCATACGTAATTATGTATATTGATGGAATCAGAAAATGGAATATTTATAAATCAAAGCAAACCGATCGATCTATCTATTGACAAGATATAGATACTCCCCAAGTCAAGTATCTACATAAAATTGTAGCACTTATCTAGTATGCTAATCCCCCTGGTTATATGAAAGAATAAAATAGACTTCGAACGGATGAGTCGCCTGGCGCCTCCTACCGATAGCAGCGTATTACGAGAACTGATTAAACGATTACTTTTTGATTTTTCTTACCGATCAACGTCTTCTAACTCATCGTAAAGCGATAAACGTTATTATTATTCTGAGAACGGTCGCGAATCAATCTTCAGAAATCGGCATCGTCGACATACCCCGATGGCTCCTCGTAAGTTATCTGTATCTCGGTACTCGCGTACCTTGTCTTCTAGACTAAGCTTTCCGAAGGCTCCACTAAACGTCACACCGTATTTATAGAGTTGTTTAGCGGTCGCGTAGGTGTCGCACCGTAAAGCAAACGAGAATGCTTGTCGAACTAAAATAGGGGAGCCGTAGGATCGCTTCCATATTCCATTCCGCCAACATCCTGGAGTTCTGAATAGAATCTAGACCCAGGATATACCGTAGAGTCTAGACAGTTCTAAGAGTTGGATACTTTCTTAAATCAAGTTCGAGCGGTTCCGTGTACAGTTGACAAATACAATAACTGAACCAATACCACTGCAGTACACACACCACCAAGTGCTCATGGCAAAAATCATATACCGATTAATCGTACGTTTTACATAGATTTACCAATTACCCAGAATTCTACAAAGGAAAAGAAAAAAACATTGATAACTTTAGTACGAAAAAATTGAGCTATCTCTATGTCCGTAGGACTTACGGCGCAAGTCTTATGTCCATATTTACCTTGCAGAATCGTAGCATGGAGGTTCCAGTGAACTAGTTCTTCTAGGTGGCGCAAGGATGCGACACACATTCTCCTATTTACGCGCGGATAAGCTCTAAAGAAAAGAAGCGCATTTATGTACGAGTGGCATGTATAACGATTACGAGTTAATTCATGGCCGTAGAAAATTGCATCTTCTCTCGCGTCTGTACGAGACTCATTTTCATTCCTTTCCATTTTTTACCCGTCTTCCCGTTGTCTCTGTCTTTTTTTTCGCTATCGCGCCGCATACGTCTCTTGCACAGCAGTCAAGGAAAAGACATTTGACAAATCTTCTGAGCGAGCTCGCGCAACGCTCAGGCACAGATTGAGATGTCTCGTAATTCGAGGTAGCAAGAAAGCGGGAATGAGTAAGATAAAGAGGTACGGCGTAGAGTGACAAGGAGAAACAAGAAGAGGAAAAAGAGGCTGTGGACGAGATGAAGGGAGCGAGGGGGGAGGGGATGATGGGAGAGGGCAGAGAGACATCTCTCATCGTCGTTGTTGTCCGCAGTCACCAATAATACTCCGGCGTAAGCTAAATCGGTGCCACCTGGCCTGAATAATGCCACTAAAAATACGTGAACCCGACGTCGAAAGAGACGGCCGTTTCGCGTCGCGTCGTGTATTATGTACCCTTTAGAGTCGAGGCAGACTTCCTTGTGCTAGCAGACCACGTTCAAGGAAGTATATGTATGTATATGCGCGTCTATGCTAACCTCAGGGTTCATTGAGAGGAGGACGTATGAATACATGAAAATTAAATAGTTAAAGAGCGCGGGCTATATGTGTACAAGGATACAAGATGAGACCAAAGAGATTTCGCAAGGTCCCTTAAAATTGTTCATTTCTTTTTGTATCTCGAGGCCGTTAGCACATCGATGCTCGAACGCAGAACGGTGAACTCGAAATGACGCGAAGGAGAGTAAAAAGAAGAAAGGAGTGAGAGAGAGAGAGAAAGAGATAGGAAAAAAGAAAAATTCTAGGAGTATAAGGGACAACATCTGCCGGGTGCAACAATCTCGAACACCTGCCGTCTGGTAGTCGCGTGCTCTCGCACCCTGGTGAGTTCAAAGAATGAGAGGTTCTCTCTCTCTCTCTCTCTCTCTCTCTCTCTCTCTCTCTCTCTCTCTCTCTCTCTCTCTGTCTCTCTCTCTCTCTTAGGTCTTCTCTCTATTGGCCTCTCACTTATTCCTTGTGACCCTCTCATAAGTTATGAGTCCTTCCAGGAGTGAGGACAATGCCTTCCTTTTCTTTCTTCACTCTCCTTGAATCAGCCTCCCGATTCTCCAGCTGGACCGTCGCGTACCTCCTATTATTTAAGGTTTTCCAAAATCGAAGTAAGTGCATCGCCCCAGCTGGTGAACGGTTCGGTAAGTCCTGTTCAGGCTACGGGAACATCTTGCGCTGAACGCTCTGCAAGCAGGAGGGACGAGAATTGGAAAAATAAATGAATCCTTTACTCCTGATAACACCTGCCTGTCACTCCTTGTGGCTCGTAGCACGTGCACCACGTTGCACAGATTTCTCCTGCATCTGATAAATATATGTACGTTGCGTGTATATTCGAATTACGTGCAATACCTACGAGTGTAATGGTGTATCTCAATCACGCGAGAGAGTATCGATATACAGTGGAGGAATAAAAGATATAAAAGAGGATTTCCGGTTGGTGAAAGTTTCTTAGATGAACTGGCTAGACTCGGGAGAGACTGCGTCGTTCTTCGCGCTAAAAAGGGGAAAGTGAAAGTGTAGCAGACAAAGAAAGAGAGAGAGAGAGAGAGAGAGAGTATATGTGAGTGTATATAGTATACAAAAGTGAGAAAGACGCAAAGAACCGTGAAAGATTTTGCGTCTCGGATAACTTGCTGCGAAGTAACGAATTTTTATTGCAAAATAAGACCTTGTATAAGCTATTTAAAAAGTAATATACAGATAACAAGATTTCAATCCTCCTAACCGCTCTAAGGTGGTATGTCATAATAAAAATAAATAGACCTTGTCCCATCTTGATATTTTGCGTAAGGATGGAAAGCTTTCTAATTACAAGTGTCGATCGCAGGTGCAAGACGATACTGGAAGTGGAGCCCTTTGCCTAAGCGAAGCGCGAGATAAATACAAAGTTTGATCAGCACCAGCTGTCCGGAAACGGCGACATCTTGCAACCGCCGCGTCCCGCACGAGGACGCGGAGAACAAGCGAGAGACAGGGATGCGAAGAGGGCGGAGAATGGAAAAGGAGGTTAAAAAAGGAACAAAATAAAAAAAGAAAGAAATTGGTCGCGTGACTGAGACTGTTCATTTCGAGCGCGTCGGAGAAGATGTTCAACCTTAACCCCCAACGTCGTAACCAGGCGTCCCATCGCCGGTTGTATAAATTAAAAAAATTTTTTATTTTTTTTTTCAAGCCTTTAAAAATTAAACAAAAAATAGCCAACTATATACCTATAGTCCGTAGAATAAATTAACGAATTCATACAAACAAAAAAAAGTCACAAAATTACAGGGTATCTATTTTGGATAAAGAGAGACTCTGGTACTCTCTCCCTCTCTCTTTCTATTCTTGTTTAGCTTTCTCTCTGGTATCTCATTGCCTGCCATTCGCTTCTTAAGGGCTCCAAGGAAAATGTTCGAGGGATGTGGATGAGATGGAGGGGGATCGAGGGTTATAGTACTGTATGCTAGGAGGCAACATCTGTCGACAGGTGGTTTGTCCGCCACGCTTCTGAGCCCTTTGTGCATCGAACTGCATGGGGAATGCATGCGTAGCGCACACGCAAGACATAAGCATTAATATAAGCAATGCGTAATATACTCACGAAATGCAATTTGTGCCTTGAATCCTTTTGAAGCCGTGATAAGCTGCTGATTACTTGTTCGCATTCATTACACAAAAATAGCAACATTATAATATATATATACATAATTCATTAACAAAATCATCTCGTTGCATCATGCGTTAGATTCTCCATGTCTATAAGTATAAATAGGTGAAGAGTCCCGAAGGCAGTCCTATTATTGGTAGCCTGCTCGACCGGCAGACTGACTTATCTAGTGCGTGACTTATCAACTAAAATTAACTGTCCCATAGTTATGTACATTTATACTATAGGATTGTCCCTGTATACTATAGGATTAATATTCACGTATGGAAGAGGCTGGCTAAAATGATCGATTATGAGTAGAATATTTCTTATCCTCGTAATTCTCGTACGAGACGATATGCTCGGCGATGCGAGGAGTCCCTGCTTATCGTTGGCGCATCTAGAAAGTAGGATAGAGACTGATTGGAGCGAAGGAGTGAGAGTTCGTAGAAAACATTGATCACACATCGGACAGGTGGTACACAGAACGTGTGACGACGTACTGAAACCTGCAGAACCCTTTCGCCTCCTTGAACTGCAGAAAAAGTGCAGCGTGTAAGCGGCTTCAAGTCACGGGGAACTTTTAAAGCGCTGCTTTGCCAGCTGCACTCGGTGTCTGCTCTTTAATTATATTGCTTCAGCGTTAACTCACCTGGAATACAGTATGTCTATAGGTTATGGAATGCATCCAGGCTTTCCATTTGGTTAGAAACGGATGGAACGTAAGGATCATCCTCATACAGAATCTTGCAGCTGTCCCGTAGACTACCTGCATCTAGATAGGAGATAGTAGAGAGTAGGAAACTTGTGTAGACGCTTGTTCAAGAGAGTAAAGAGTATCTCTCTCTCTCTCTCTCTCTCTCTCTTTCTCTCTCTCTCTCTCTCTCTCTCTCTCTCTCTCTCTTTCTATCTGTGTCTCGTTCTGTTTTTCATTCTCTTTCTTTTCATCTGTCGAGAGAGTGTCGATTCGTTTGAGCGAGGACTCGGATTCGCGTCGCAAGACCTTTTCTTCCCACGATGAGAGCAGGTGCACCCAGAGATTTTTCGCAGCTGCACCCTCTGGAACCACACCTTTTTCTCTCTATCTTCATCTCTTTTGCGCGCATTACCCTTATCTTCCATTTTCTTATTCTCTTGATTGAGCCGCTTTTCCGAGAAATCTGAGCAACTCGAACTTGTTATCAGTGCATTAAAAATGATTAGACTATTTTACTAGAAAGAGAAAGAGAGAGAGAGAGAGAGAGAGATTCTAAAAATTAGTATATAAAATAGTTGCATATCTTGAAGAGTAAAATGATATCATCTACGAAATCCTTGAAATAAATCCAAAGAGTCTGTATATGGTTGGTGCATTAGGACGATGCAGGTGCACTTGAAGATTCCGATGAGCAGCTGCAGCTGCATCAGCCTACCGATAACTTCTCGAGCTCCCGACGTCACCTAGGCGTCGTTTTGTTATCTTCTCCCTCCTTTCGTTTCTTTATAAAGTGATAAAGAGACCCCATCGAAGAAAATGCAGCCTCGACGGACCCGACACACGTGCTTACGAAGCAGACACGTGGGTCCTAGATAAGACTTCATTAACCTCAGGATATGCAGGGTGCATTTACACTGCACTCCAATTGTTCCTCGTAGTTGCAGCTATTCCGTATACGCAACAGATTCCCTAAAAGGCTTAAAGAGTTCTGCAGGAAGTTCCAAGAGTCCGAAGGATTCCAGTGGAATTCTTCGGAATCCTCCTACGGCCTCTACACAATATTGACAAACAATCATTATCGACCGGCGAACGCAACTGCAATTAGGAGGCACCAGACTACCTGCAATTACCATTTGTTTTTACAAACCTGCCATTGCTGAGCCTTGCATAACGGGCGAGTCATTCTTCCGTAATTCGAAGGCTGCCATTTGCCGCAGTTGTTTACTTCTTTGCTCGACGCCACTGCGCGCTGCAATTCCGTCATTTAATTCGCCGTCTAGCGATATTTCTTTGAAAGTGAACCTTAATGCCGCTAATATAACAAGAGCGTAAGACTCTTTGAAGACACGCCCTCGTAACTCTATGGTGACGATCGTTACCATAAGGAAAAAAAAAAATAATATCTCTACGCTTCATAGAACTCCTATCTCAGACCCATGAGAATTTATCAGAAATAAGTTCCGTGAAGACAGACATACGGCGTCACATCGAACGTCATTTTGAAATAGAGAATATCCGCTGGAAACGGCAATTGAAAAATATCTTAGACTGCACGCTTCTCCGTTCGTATAAATATTGTGAATTCGTAGAGTGAATGCGCCATATAAATATATTAATGCATAGACGGATACAAGAAATAATTGATGTCATAGAAGCTGTTCTTGGCCTCAATCCCATTGCCAGCCGTATACTCATAAACATACATATGCAACCTTAGAATACGATCAAAGCTCAAATACGTCATATACGCCCATTTTGTTCCCTTTCAAAGTAAGGATAGTCCGATTATTAGCGGGTCCAGATCCCATTTCGATCTTCCCATTTTTGGCTTCGATCCGAGCCGATCCTGATCCAATTCAATCCAGACGCTCTCTCCCGTCCTCTCTCACCTCTCTTACTCTATCTTTCTGTATGGGTAAGATTGGTATCTGGCTAGAACGCGATACTGGAATTTTTAGGGGCAGTTAGGTAGGGAGCCAGACACAAAGGGGCCGCCTATGCACGGGCCCGAAAAATACCGAGGGGCCTCGACCCTGGTTGCTTCTATTTCTTGTTCCCATGTTCCTTTTACTTTTGCTTCGTGCTCCTCTTTCTCCTCCTTCCCTTCTCCCCCACCAGCTTGCCCCATACCTCCAGCCTTCATAAGGTCATCCGTCCATTAGTCCGTGAAATAATAACTCTGGATTGGAAATTAATAAATAAATAAAGAAACTATCATTAGCCGTGTAAGGCTCTTATCAATTAACGTCGATCTTCCTGATTATATGTGGCGAAACTTCAAATTGCTACATTCGTCAGTCAAACCTGTTCGATCACATGATATTCGGTTATAGCAAACGTATAGAATTGACAGAATTCAAACCGTCATTCTTATAGACGCTGTCGGGTGGTACAAACCACAGACTGTATAGTTTCGGTTCCAGGAAAGGACTAACCGCTCGAAAAAGAAACTACAAAGAGGTAGTGAAAAGGTATAAGGAAAAGAAAAGAAAAAAAAATGAAAATCCCTTTAAAAGAGAAGCTGCTCGTATAATGGAACCGCGAGGCGCCGCTACTTTGAGGAAAGTTGGTGTTAAGCGAGCGACAATTAGAAACCACAAAAGGGCGTGTCTCGACGAACCGCGACTCGATCTTTCACTTCTATGTCGTGACGAAGCGACGAGTGCGATTTCGCTCACGCAATTCCCTCGTTAGTCCCACCGAGAATAGTCCCGTGCGATATTTTTTTGTTTTCCTCCACCAAACGTACAGCAACTGTGAGCAGATATAAGAATATAGGAAATACATATAAACATGGACAGACGTGAGATAAGTAAGTCACCAACGATTCGCGATATAGAAACTATCTTTAATCGTCTAGACGAGATTACGAGAAAGCTGAGTTCGCTGGGCGTTGACATTACATATGCACGCAAGAGAGAGAGAGAGAGATTCTCTCTAGATAAATCCTGTGTTTCTTTGGGTTGTTCAGCTTACGAAGGGATAGGTAGAAGTATACGTGGTTTATATGTATGCTTAGGAATTTTTAGGCGTCAGATGACATTGCAACGCGTAATACGACGCCGGCACGTCCACGTTGGCGCATCCGTTTACGGAAGGTCCACGTGGAGAGTCAAGATGAGCGATTCCGTTCAAGGATACTTTCCTAGAATTGCATTTTGCATTAAATCCTAAAAGAGCGAGTATGCTGGTTAGACGCAGCTGATAAAACTCTTATCGTCAGCACAACGGTCCGTTCCCTAACCGTCTGCATCAGTGTGAACTGTTCACACATTTCAGTACCATTCAGTACCAACACCGTTTGATACGTCACAGGACGTCATGCGAGCAGGATGATTTCCATACCGAAGAGCTCGTCATCAGTGTTCAGTACCGTCTGTTCAGTGAAAATATCGTCGTAGATGAATTTCCGGGTATAGACACCGGATACGGACGATAAGACACTGATACGGAAACTGCAATAGGAGGACAGTTGTACTTAGATTTATGAAAAAAAAAAATATTTACAGAACTCAACCCGCAGTGATATATGTGAATCGGCCTTTGACCGTTAAGAATTTGTTATAAAAGAAAACGAGGAAACTTTCATGAGAACCAATAGTGAAAGAGAAAACTTTTAGCTGTTACGTTCCTGCGTGCACGTAGGCACAGTTTAAGGTACCGTTCACGATCGGAAAAAGTGTCTGGAGAACCAATGCGGGTCACGTATAAGGTTCCCGGAACCGTGGGATATCTCTTTTTTTCCAGGCCCTGATATTTTTAGGGTCTTTTCGAGTTTTTCCTCAATCGCATCCGAGTGGTCCGAAAAAGCAGCGAGAAAAGAGGCCAAAACCGATCGGTCAGAGTTAGGATAGTACCTTTTCCATGAATGGACAAGCTGATAGGTAAACAAGTGAAGTTAGCATAGAAGCCAAGCAGGTATACAGGAACAGTTCCAAATCCTAAATCATCCAGCGCACCAAGAGCTATTGGATGGATGCTAAATAGGTAGATGGATCGTATAAGTCTATGAGGTTTGAGATCCTAGACCCTTGCCGAAGGTTTCTTAGGGTCCGAAATCTCCAATGGTTCCGTGACTTACAAAGAGAGGGAAGATCGTTAGCGACCTGTTTTCCGGGACGAAACTGCCTGTGAAACAGGAAAACTTAAGGCTCAAACAGGTGGTGGTCCTCTCGAGAAATTTCTTTAGGGTTTGCGAACTTCTCTCTTTCTTTCTCCTAGTCCGTTTATCTTCGCAAGTTCTGCTACTCTCCTTTGGTATCCCGAGGAGGGGACAGAGACAGAAAGACATACTGTAAGAGAGTCTGCTTCAGTTCAGAGGGAGACCCCGTTAATGGGTGGGCGCTCAGAAATTCCAAGGCTTTGTTTGGTCTAGGCTAGCCGACGGATAAGAAACGACTCGACGCCAAGCGTCGATGGAATGCGTCCCTCAGACACACAGGGTCCATTCGTACCGACTGAAACCCACTGGCACCCTTCGCTCTACGCTATTCTCAGTGAAAAGAGTCTCGAGAGGTGGGTCCGTCTAAACATTCCCGGAAGGACCTGGACCATTTCTTTTTGGATGCTGGATACATCCAGACATGTCAAACAGTATAGTTCTCACAGTTAATAAAGAGAATCCGCCGTTCATATAAACACTACAGATAATACAGACTTGGACTTTCTTCTTTAAATTCTAACCAATTAAAAGGTTCATCGACTAAAGAGATTCATGAAAATGAATTTAAATTCCTCGTTAAATTTATTCTATTTATCTATCTACTTTTTCTATATTCGTTTGTTTAGCCTGTGCAAGCGGTGGTGGCAAAACGTACATTTGTCAAGGAAACGTCCAACGCTTAATTTTCGATAATTGCTAGCACGGTCACGGACTCTCACGCTCCGCTTCGAATTACTACGAGTTACCCATACCTTTAGTTCCCCCGTTTTTTCCTCTTTCCTTTTTTATTTCCCACCTTTTCCCGACTCTCCCTTATCCAACGTAACCCAGCTACTCCCTTACAACTCCGTGGCACTGTTCCCGTCCAAGAACCGTGCACCTCGTTTACAGCGTTTACCGTACGTACGGCGCGGGATATAAATGCTCACTGAAAATTTATGGTCGGTTTATGCCACCAGCCTAGCATACCAGCCACCCTACTTCCCACCCTACATTCCCGTACCTCTTCCTCCGCACCTACTCCCATCGCTCGGTCTTCGAGAAATATTGTTTCTTCCAAGAGAGTCTTTTGAAAAATGAGCTAGACTCGTTCTCAATGCGCGACACGTAATCCTGTGAAGAACGACTCATTCTGTCTCACTTTTTCTTATACGCACATGTACATACACTCTCCAGGCACCGAACGCCACGCTCAATTACCTACCTCTCACTAATTATTATCGACTGGCAAAGACTAAGGGGATGAGGGTCCCTCTCTTTCTTTTTCAGAGAGAGAGAGAGAAAGAGAGAGAGAGAGAGAGAGAGAGAGAGAGAGAGAGAGAGAGAGAGAGACTAATCAACTAGGAATAGCGATGAATTTACGAAGCGTGTATCAGAGACTTTGTTAACATAAGGGTTGAGCAATGCATACTTAAAGGATAGCTCACAATTGACCATGTGCTTATTAATATCCAATCCACTCGTTATTCATTGTCAATATAACTAATAGATCGGTGCCACTGTACAGTTATCAAAACATCAAAAGCACATTCTTAAAACCATCGTTTCTCTAGACAGTGCGTAAATAACTATTTGAGGTGAGCCATAAACATAGTTACGGAAGCTTCCGAGGTAAGCCAGCTGCCTGTGCTGCCACCTTTGTCTAAAGAGTATGTCGTAAATGTTATTATGGGTACCTGTCGAAAGTCTAAAATGCCATAAAGGAAGCGAAAACGAATGGAAGCACCGTATACGATTTAATAGGATGCCATTGAAGTACGTGCGTCAACGGTTCTACGGCCGCTTAAATCCATGACAGCGACCCAGGTACTGCGCTCGTGTATACAATCCTTTATACCGAAAGAATGCGCATTATGACTGCTAGGCTTGTTTACACATTCCCAGCCGTCCGGACTATGAGCGTTGCATGCCACAAGTTTTCATTTACCGTTTTCTTTCCTCAAACGCCTTTAGCGCATGCCCAATATAGCATCCTACTACGCATAGACGCGTTATTACGCACTATGGCACATTAATACGCATAATCGTGAAACAGCAATGGAGAAATTTATCGACTCACCGACTGACTGACTAAGTGACTAACGGACCACCCGCTTGTCTGCCTTGCAATGGCTCATCGTTACCTAACGATGATTCACCCAATGAAATAAATAGATTTGGATGGACGGTCATAAATAAATCCAGAAATATATATGTATATATATACTTATGAAATAAGCGAGAGGACCAGGCCAAAATTTTTGTACTCCTCGTTAAATTTTCTGAGCCAATAAAAGATAACTGAAAAAATGAACGAACAAGTGTCCTCGAGTTATCCCAGTGTGGGGATTTCGAAATGTTCATAAAAAAAATGATGAGTAATAGCTATATTTTTCTATGTATTATGTTATTGCAATGATAATCGATTCCCAAACGATTCCCAAGGTTCGAGTTAGGCTGCTTCTCAATAAGAAGCGTGTGTACGACCGCGTGAATAACCGATTGTGTAGATGGGAAAACAAATGGGCCAGTGAATAAGTTACTGAGAGAAGTAAATATTTCTCCTTCTATTTGCCAGCTCGAGTTCGCTTTCTCCCGTAGGACACTGCCGTGGCATTGTCTCTGGAATTATCGAGGAACGTGGGTGTACCAATAGCGTAGCTACCGCCTAGCATTTGATAGAGCATGGTAGACATAAAGTCCAGGAGCATAATGCCGGGGAATAGCAAGAGTAAGTCAACGATATTCATGATGAAAACTAATTTTGAAGTGGTCTAAAAAGTTGTCTATAAAGTTTAATGACAATGGTAATAATGACTAATGACAATAGCGTCATTGGCATATATGTACCGGTATATGTTAATAGAGGTATTATTGACTTTGTAAATAAAGTATAGAAATAGAGAGAGTTTACCTGAAAATATACAGATTAAAAATGTCTGTAAGTACACTGCATTAACTTTCTGTCTTTATCTGCCGAGTCAACAACAACAACAACAGGAATGCATGAAATGAGCACGAGAATGACAAGACGTCTCCGCATATCTTATATTTCTTGAACCAAAGAGCAAAACAGAGAGCAAACACGTTGGCCAATCTATAGATTTTCCAAGAAGGACGCAAAGGCGCCGATAATGCTTGTAAAAGTCGAACTGGTAGAAAAATAAAATAGTAAGGAGAAAAGAATCGAGTGTAGCCGATGAGCCCAGAGAGCGAAGAGCAATAAATGATAAGTGATTTCAACAAGCGAGCAGAATGAGGAAGAGAAAAAGAGAGACAGAGAGTGTATGAGTAAGCTAATATAAGAAGAAGAGGGAGTAGCGAGACAACAATGGCGAAAAATCCTTCCAAGAAAATAATCCTGAACTCTTGAGGATCCTTTGGTCCCTCCCGTCCTTCGTTTCCAGGTTCTCTGGGTGAACCCCTATTTTTGCCCTGCTAGTCTTTAATGAGCGATCCCTCCCTTCTATTCTTTCTCTCTTTCTCTCGCCTTAAAGCCACTTTCGGATGAAACCCCCCTAAGACAACAAGGACTAGTCATTTCGAGACTTCAAGGATAATTTACAGCTTCTCGGAGATCCTTGCGGATGGCGCTTCTAGGAGACCAAGTGATCTCTCCTTCTCTACGATCTTTCGCTTTCTTAGAAAAGCCGTCTTTGTGTCAACAAGGACCTCGAGAAAGAGCGGCCTCTCCACTATACGTGCAAGGATACACTAAAAAGAATAATCCTCCTGGAGCTCCTTTTTCCATTGTTCTGGCTTCGACGACAAAGAAACAAAAGTCCAACGGAAGGATCTTTCTTAAACCATTTAAAATTCTTGTTCGGTACAGTCCGAGGGAATCAGCAGGCATGATGGAGAATGAGGACGAGGTGAAGTAGAGGGAGAATAAAAGACCAGGTAAATGATAAATAAAATTGATAAACGAGAATTTAAGTTTGTTTGTCGGCTACAAGAAGGAAAAAAAGCACGGTAATTTTATTCCTACTTTGCCTTTCTTTTTTTGCATAATCCTGTAAAACTAACCGCAGTCCTGACCCTGGCGCCTCGCGGCGTCGTAACTCCGTCATTGAAAGACGTCGTTCGGTAGACAGTGCGCGACTTGCCAGTTTCTTGACAATAAACTTGTCGTTGTTGTTACGTATTGACCTCAAGCACGCGGCGCTTGTGCGACTGTAAACAGTTTAAAGTCCAGGTGCGCATGTCACGCGCAAGACGGTAACACTGATAATTAATTAGAGACGTGAGTTTGCGAATCTAAAATTGCTATTGACCTAGCCACGACGGGCATGCGTGTCCATACACGGTATATATAGTACGCGTATAGAACGTCTCTCGCCTTGACATCAATTTCGATCGCGCTGTGCGAATGCCAGAATAACACAGTGTCCGCGCGACATAATTCGCTGTTAGATTTTCCATTTCTCATTGTAGCCACTTTATAGCCTGTTCGACGAGCTGTTCCGGTTTTTGCTTTTAACTTTTCCGCCGGACACTCGACTCCCCTTATTCTCCCCCCCCCCCCACCCGCCCCTCGACCCCCCTTTTCTTTTCCTTCGCTACGACACGACAATCGCTTCCCGGAACGTAAAGACGCGCTGGAAAGGAACGACCGCGAACCAATTTGCATCCGAATCCATATTCATGAAGTCCAACGAAGATTATTTGAAGCGCTTAGAACCTCAAGAGGCCAGTGAAAACGAGCCCAAAAGAATGAGCCAATTTCAGGAAAACATATCTGCCTTTACTACGAGCAAGTTACCGCCGATTCTCGGCCATTACGACCTATTTTACCGGAAACAGGAAGTGGCTGATTCACACGAGAATATAACGGAGATTCATACGTTCATACGTGCCGTAATCGATGCCACGTAAAGACGCCGAGCGTCGCGGCAACCGGAAGTCTACGGATTTCATTAAGAAATTAGCTACTACGTATGATAGTAGCGGTCAATGTGTGCCAACTGATAATCCACGACGTATCGCGTATAAGTAAAACGAGTCGCCATACAGAAAAAGGCCTTTTTTTCTTATCAACGATACAGGAGGATGTGGATGGTGGTCAAATCAGAGGGAAGAGGGGATTTCCCTAATCAGGAGCAACGACCAACCGCAAAGTTCATTGGGAATTCCTTGAAATTTCTAACGTCTTTTCCTCTCGGAGATGCGATAGCCACACAGACGTCTTTTTCGGTTTCCTGCTCTCCTTCTTGGCTGCCTGCCTGTCTGCCAGCCTCAAATCTTCTGTCTCTTTTCAGAGCACCGTGATACGCTCAATTTGTTCTTTTTTTTCTATTACTTTCCTCCTCACTTTCCGGGAAAAAGCAATATGGTAAAACGAACTTACTGATAACGGACCTTCCGTTACAATCGCGCGAACGCAAATGAACATGAGAATAAACGAAAGAGAGGGCAAAGGCGCTTCGCGTACTTGTATAAGCCAACGTAAAATAGCAGCGTCACTACGCATCGTTTATCGCTCGTGTTTTGTGTTTCTGATGCAACCAAGCGAAATACGAGATTCGCCATACGGGATCTATATTTATTTACTTCGGTATTTATTGTTTATTTATTTATTTATTTATTTACCTGGCGAGCTGACACTGACGGGTATGAGACATGACTTTAAAGCTTACCCACACGTGCGCTCATGCGCATCGATATTATTCTACGACGCAATACGAAAATTACAGACCTACTCCGTAGGAAGGCTAACTACCTGTGTACATACGTATATCTACTGTGCTGTGCTTTCATACTCGAAACAGAGTCTAATAGACTAAACCAATATTTACAGAAAATACTTGGAATTTTTAACATTTTTTGAAAATCTACAAGACTCGACTTTTTTCAGAATTCTCTTGAACCTACTGATCCTGTTAGCTGTTTAGCCCAAACGCTGATAGCCAATTGCTACGGAGTACAGAAGGAAGACACGTTTCCCTTCGCTTCCGCCAGGAACTTCCGGCCAGACTGAGACTTTCTTTATGCATGAACAAGTGTTTCCGGATATGTTAATAATACCCAAAGGATTCGCGAACAAAGTGATGACGCAAATTTTGTCCCTGCGTGGCAACAAGGAGAACGACGTCCAACGTCGGGACGCTCGTTTTCACGCGCAGGATCAATTCTGCCAACGGCTGCCCTTGGATATACCTTTAATGTATGTATACATATATGTACCTACACACGTGTATGAAAATGAGCTGAGCAGCATTAAAATCCCACTGATGATTCCATCCTCCTACAATGAATGACAATTTGAGTGAATTTATTTTTTCCCTTCGCTTTTATTTCTACTTGATAAACAACAATTCATCCAAGATGAATTGTACTCTGGAGGAATATTTATGGCCGAATGTTCTCATGACTGAAATGCACTGTACCCTGTAGGTCATAGGTTACAGGTAGGTCTTTTCCAGTAACCTTCGACTTGCAGACAAAGTTAGTGGGTCTCACGCGTGCTAGGTTGAAAGGTCAGGTCGATGTTAACCAATAGATACTCAGATAGAAGTGCAAGTTTGAAGATAAATAGTTTCACGACAATGACTAATTTACATGACTGTAACTTCTCGGCTTATAATAGAGAAAATGCTTCCTACTTCCTACCACTTACGATACACCACATACTAGAATTGACCTTATATCGTGACCTCGACCTTTTTGAATAAATTACACGTAGAGATACTCTCCGTAAAGATTCTTAATAGATTCTAGATAAAACGTACTCCGACCGCAGCATCCAACGTATCAACAGGTGGTTCCTACCAGGCATTTCGCTTTACCCGCAAATTCTAATGAACTAATCATTTTCAATCAGATATGAAATTTCGTGGAACTTTATCTCCATTACATCCTTAAATGATTCAATTTTCTTAATTCCACCTGAATCCGTACCTACCGGCTCGAACTACCCTACCCAAGTTGAATGGAGTCGAAATTCGTTAGGAATTCGCACACTTTTCAAGAACTCGTACGAAATCCTCTTGAGAATTCGTAACGAGCACTATAGGTATATACCCATGTATACGCATCTACATACCCATACGTGCCAAACATCATCGATTCGGCTCACGTATCTGTCCGAAGAGAATAAGGGAATAAGGGAATTGCATCCAAATAGGGCGTCGGTCCTGGAGTCCTGCGGGAATTACACCTAGGACACGAGGGTAGATAGGATGCAAAGACTTTATTGGAAGCCCCGCTATCTCGAAAACCCTCCCACAGTCCTTTATTGGAAGTCGCTCTTTGCCTTCGAAAAAAAAAAAGAAAAAGAAAGAAAATCCTAAATCCCAAAGACACTAGGAGATCTAAGCCAAAGCCTAAGTTACAGTTTCACATAATTCTTACTTTCACCGTTAATGCTATTCTTAACTTTATAGAGATCTTGCTGCGCAAAAAATAATGCCAACGACGTATTACGGTGACCGTGTATATAAAGTGTACTGAATAGATTAAAGTGAATAATAAATTTTTTTTCATATCAATATATATTTATCTTTCTCAATAAGGATAACGCTGTCCAACCACTGTCTTTGATATTTTCTACCAACAAAGAAATCAGTTACGACACTGTGCTCGCTCGCGCGATTAAGGACGTATTCTACTAGGTACCAGGATCTCTGTATGACTATCCATATTTCTGACTTTTTGTTTGACAACGCACAGTCACTGTCAATCAGCCGGATTCTCGTGTCTGGTTACTTCCAAGGATTCTCCACTGTCACGTACCTTACAAACAAACGTCAAAGCCACAGGAAACTCGTGATCCTCTAATTCAATTCTACCCATCCCAGATATCTAATGCAATTCTAATGTACCTATGTCAGTTTTACGTTACGGTACGTCTTGTTAAAATTAACCAGCTTATGTCAATACCAGAGCGTCGGAACTATCACTCGAGATAAGTATAAATATCGCTAGAAAAGAAACAAGCCAGACGACGTCCGGCTTCTTTGGATTTGCATACAATTGGATATTATCCGCTAGACACGTCGCATTTACATGCATTCGATTATGAGTACAGTTGTCCTAGGTCATTCATATAGGACTCTTAACTGATATCGATTCTTTCATCTTTGACCTGCCACCACCTTTGTCCTATTCAGCATATTTCATCTCTTCGGGCAATCAAATCCTGTCTGTTATTTAACATCTACAGCAATCCAAAGGGATATATAAGAAAAAGTACCAAAGTATCGTGTAGCAAACCAAGCAAGTACGTAAGAGCCGTTTACATCGAGCGACACCTTAAGGAACCGGTCTTCGTTCACCATAGCAGAACGTCATTGGATACGTCGGTCGGCCAAGCTTTCGGTGTCTACGAACACCTTCCGTTCTACGTGTTCTTCACTTCTTTTTTAAATATAATTTTTATTATCATTTATCCAATCTGATTATCATTTATTGTTTATACAATCGATACTCGCAATAGGGATATATGCTATATGATATATATATGCGCTCGAATCTATTATATTATATATCACGGAAAGTGTTAAATAGAAAAAGAAAAATTATCGAATTGCCATTGAAGTCCCTATGACCTCGAATCAGCGACGTGAAACTCAAAATCAAGGCGGCGATCGTACCTCGAGAATGAATAACGAACGATAGATAATGGAGATTAGATTATTTTAGGCGCCGTTGCGACGATCATTCTCAAACTGACGTTCAAAAGTACGTAAGCGACGCGACAACGATATTGATATATCTTTAACGGCAGGTGTGCAATGTAGATGAAATTTAATCGTCCACTTCCGTTGGGTTACGTTGTGATAACACCTTAATAGTACTACGTCTATTCGGGGCTTGTAAGTTCTTTAAGAATTTTCAACGACGTCGGCAACAGGTGTTTGCGCATCCTATCAAAAGTACTCCTGGCATCTTCCTTCTCGTACTGTCTTCTGAGACTCCCGAGAGTCTCTCTCTCTCCCCTCTCCCCCCCTCTCCCCCTCTCTCTCTCTCTCTCTCTCTCTCTGTCGTGAATTCTCTCTTTTTCATTCACTCTCTCCTCTGACCCACTATCTCGCAACTCTCTGTATTACAAATCCATCAATTACGTCATGAAACAATCTGCGAATCTGCGAATCGCGTTTGTTTTCATACGAAGAGCCCGGGCCATGGTCGCGCTCCTGTCCTTGTTAAATTCTTTGCAAAAGGGACGCTAAGCTATGCTAAAACGGCCATCACACACTTCGTTTTGATGTTCCTACATGAAACAAAAGAGTATTTGCAAATTTACGATGAAGCAGGATCAAGTGGAACTGAATATGTTCTGAATAAGTATTAAGAACAGTACGTTTGTATGTATATATATTGTAACGTTCTGCTCTTATACCTTCTCATCCTCTATCATTTTTCCTTCATAAATACCCATTCTCGATACGTCAAGAGTCCTATATAAAAGTTCATAGCGCACTATGGATGTGCATAATTGTATCTGAGGATAGTCCTGAAATCCTAAAATTCCTCAAAACTCCTATCGACCTCTCACAGCGACGCCGATAAAGGAAATGAAAAATAGGACCTTTAAATCCCTAATATTCCATAATTCCCTTGAAATTAGTCACAGCGACAATCACGAGGAAATAATATTAGAGATTATTACCTGTAATATTCCAAGAATCCAGAAACCAGACGTGCGACCAGAATCAAAACAAACAAGTGCCCAAGCGCTATCAGTCGGCGCGCGTCTGATACAATAAGAACAATCAGTAAGCCGGTACTTGAAGAAACCGCTGATCCTATTATTCAAATTAAATTGTCAAATCAAACAACAAATCAAATATCAAATAAAAAATCGACATTAACACCACTTGATACTAAAAATCTTTATCCCCATTAAAACTAACGTATTCCTCTCGAGGATATAAGCAGCGGTTTCCTCTGCAGGAATTCATTCCGATTCCGATTCCTTCGTTCCGATTCGATTCGTTCAGTGTTAAGATTCGTGTACACCAAGAGACGAGAAGAAGCAGTAAAGATTTAGGAAGTATAATTTCTAAAAATCAACTAGGACATCTATCTTGCATTCCAGAGCAAACCAGTGAACAGTATTGCACTGCAAAATGTAGAAGCCCATCCTCGGCAATTCTTGGTCTCAATAAAAATTGTGTCTCATCTCTGTATCAAGGAGCCTCCTATCCTTGTAGATCTTCTGCAGCAAAGTCATTGTGCCGGCGCTATCAAGAATCGACCAAAGACCAAACGCCCATCCTCAAAAAGCTCAGCTCCCTGCGTCATTCTGATTAGTAGCTGTCTGATCTCTCCACAGTCCTTACCAGATCTAAGGAATCATTGTGATACTCCTTAGTATCAGGAAGGGCATCCCATAAACTTCTGCATCATCCTGCAGTGAATTTAATGTAATTGAACTGTCAGGATTGCGGATCCACCTTACCAAATCCCACCTGAAAAAGACTCCCAACGTCATTGCGATTAGTAGTTGTCCGAGTTAAAACCGTCCTAAAGGCAGTAGATTCAGCGAGGATCATCGTGATCATCTGTGGGTTATGAATCATTATCATCCCTATCATCAGCTGGCCTACAGTCACCGAACGCATTGTGCAATCTGATGTATTGTAGTTCCAGCGATCTCTTTTCCACTCCTAGAAACTAGTATAGAGAAAAAATAGAGAAATAAACCACTTGTCGCCTGCGGTACAATAACAGAAACTGTACACAATTATAAGAGATAGCAAATTAAGCGCCTTTAAAACATGTTATTTATAGGACGATATATTATGATTTTTTAATTTTAAAATCAACTGCTGTTTCCTACCAAGACGCCTGCCCGGTGCACTAACCCCCTTAAACAGTCTCGTGATTCCTACTTCCCAAAAATCGCGAAACGTCTCAATGTATATATACATATATTGAGACTATATATATATCTGTGTTATTTATAAAAAGAAAGACCTTGTAGCTACGTGGAAAGTTCCACAAAATTCTTCTTGCCCTGTAAACTGCCCAATAATCAGTTCTTTGTTATTAACGTGCTATTGTTATATCGCAATTCGCAACTCTATCGATTTCATGCTTACGCGTGACTCCGTCTAGACGGCTCGACCCAGTGACCCCTTACCTAGCCAATAACTTGGAAACCTTACGAGGACGCGTCCTACAGCCTACGACGTACGTACAACTGAGTCACAACCTAACAACCCTGTAAGGAACACGACCTACACGATTACGACACAACAAGAGCTTCTCGAGTATTCCACAAGGGGAATACTCGATCCACTGTTCTATTTTTATGAAAAATCGATAAGTTACCGGCTGCTTCGAATATTTCTTATTTCTCTTGAAGCTGAGACCTGACAAAGTGAAAAAGTTTTTCGTAAAACTGCCCGAAAAAAATTTGTTATAGTATATAATACAGTATCGATGCCGAAAGTATTAAAAAATTTTGTGAATTCTCTATAATGCGACTCATTTAAAAAAATGCATGTAACGGGTGTCCCGACAAATGATGTACGCAACACTTATAGAAACAAGGTGCTTCCGCGAAATGCCATTGAGCCTGTTTTCAAAAGAGCGAACACAACTGGCTCTGTTTTATTATCTACCCACACAAGACACCGAAAATATCAGCGACTGAAGTTTCTTGTGTGGCAGACAACGGGTGAGATTAATTTTTATTCCGGACAAATCAACGTCGAACTTATTTTATACGTGTTTCATTGTAAGTCACTATGGCTTGACGTTAGTGGAGCATTGAAAAGACGTTAAGAAAATTGGTGAGTAGCGCGAGAAAATTCACGGACTAGTTTACAACGTACGATTCGGTTATGTAAATGGAGTCGTGTCATCGATGTCTGACCGACTTACACAAGACCCCTTTTGCTTGCATCGATTACATAGAGCCTTCTCTTTCTTTCTCTCTCTCTCTTTCTCTCTCTCTCTCTCTCTCTCTCTTAAACCCACTCTCTACGCTTTCTCCCTACCATAGGATGAAAAGGACTAAGGGTGTAATCCTATGTAACCCTAAAATAACTTTTAATAATGTTAAAAGGGTCTCCGAACCAATTAATATAAATTAACGATAGTCCCCGCATATCTCCTTTATCTGAGAATCATAGTGAATATCTTGATTCTGTATCGTGCGAATGGACTGATAATTAACACAATATTGCGTCATATGACGCAACCGTTTATACCAGCAGCAAGACCTCCTCGTGGAAACTATTCAAGGAATAACATAAGACCGCGAACGGTTTCTAATTCTAATGCCGATACCAGAAGCTGACGATTGCCGACAAAGGCTGGATGATTTTGCGATAGAACATTCAGATTTCGGTCGAGTCCCCTTGCATCCGTCTTTTGCGCCTAGCCGACATCATGCAAGTAGGCCAGAGGATAGACAGACGTACGGCGAACTCGGCGTCGACTGCTGTTCTTGCCGCTGCTATGGCGGCGGTGGCGTCTAGATATTACGACGCAATAATTCACCGTGACTTTCGACACAGAGACAATTTCCACGAGCCAACCGACTCTCTTTGCCTTTGTTCTCTAGCGTCCGAGTAAGTACGTTTCTGCAAGACGTCATTTTTAATGCACCTGAATCGCGCGTCCTCTCCCACACCTAATAAATGCAATGCTAGATGAATGCGGCAGCATAGCTAGACTGGTGAAATAAATTTTGTTAAAAAAAAGCACGGGAGATATACGGCACTAGGATAAAAAGAAAAATTGTCTTTATTGTCAGAGAAAATCCTTCGGTCCATTGACAGTGTAAACTGAACTCGATAAAAGAAAATACGGCAAGAAAAATTTTATATAGAGACGAAAGCAGAAATTACTTATTTTTTTTTACGACTCTAATAATTTTTAATATTATTTTGAGTATCCGCCGTAATTTTCTGATGCCACACCGTGGCCAAGTAGGCAGCCAGGCACCTAGTTTATGTAATCTACGCTTCGACTACGACGACAGCGTCACACGTAAGCCAGCTAGTCAGCCAATCTACTTATATAGGTGTAGTGCACAGGATAGGATAGGGTAGGGTAAGGTAGGCTATAGCCAGTGGTACGGGAAAATACGCAGCTAACGACGAGAGCGACGAGAACCGACGAGAGGGCAGGTAGAACTGCGCGGCGACCTACTTGTCTAGGCCACTGTGTCCGTTCCTCGAGCATCTATATACCCATATACCTATATACCTATATATACGATTGCAAAAACCATTTCGCGTGAAAATTCACTACGTCCCGTTTCGATGCACCAAACGGAGTCTGTTCATAGGTGCAAGAACAGAGACTGTACTTGGAAATTCGGATTACCCAGAGAAGCAATAAAAAATACGTCTCTTTCAGTAGAAAAGTACGTAGGATCCATGTGTGGTCAGACAAGCAATGCCAGTTTCGAGGGGCCATCCACTTGGGACTTTACGGCGTAAAAGAGTCCCTTTACGGCCTAGATCGTAAAGTCTTGGCCACGGCAGTAGCCATTGTTTGCAAACACTCTTTCTTCTGTAATTCTTATTTACTTTTTTTTATCTATCTCATCCTTTTCTTCGTCACGCGATATTACGAACTACTTCCTTCTCTTTAAATCTCTCACGAGTCGTTCCACCGTCTCTGATATACTGTTTCTACTATTTTCACTAGTTGTGCTTTACTACCGTTGTTCTTGGTCTGCCATACTACCGGTACTGCTACGTATTTGTGACCAGTCATAACAGCGATTCGAATACAGTTACGTAAAAGAATACAGGAGATACAGTTATACAGGTATCAGAGCAGTGTCCATTGTACAGCCATTTAATGTAGAATGAATTTGAAAGATAGAAGAGTCAAGATAAAGATATCACAAATGAAGTAAATAAAAGGGACTATGAGAATGTTAAAAAAAATGGCGTTGGCAGTGCAAGTAGAAGTAGCAACAGTGTCTATGGGGACGCTATAGGCACAGAGGTATCAGGAGAGGGAGAACTGTATGTCCGTAAATGCGCCGGATTCCAAAGAATCTGGAACGCGACTGTAAAAAGCAAAGTAAGCGGTTGCTGTAGCTCTCTCTCTCTCTCTCTCTCTCTCTCGCTCCCCCCGCTTATCCCCCCCCTCTCTCTCTCTCTTTCTCCTCTTATCTCTTTCCCTCTTTTTTTCTCGTTCTCTCTCTCTCTCGCTCCCTCTAGTCAGACTCTCCTTCGAGAGTCAAGACTCGATTCCAGCTCGAACTCGAGTCCGTTTCTACTGGCGGAGATGCGCCATGCTAAACAAGGATATACCTCCTTAGCGAGTCTATCTTCTCTACCCTCTCGATCCTCTCTACACATTATAAATGTACTATATATAATATGCCGTAAGTAGTTAAAAATAGTACGGATTAGAACTCGAAGAACTATTGCGAGTAGCATCATCGGTCGTCACTGTAACGTATAGTGGGTATTGCGACGAAGAGAGGCAATTTCTCCAAGAATGGCATGCAGTGTCGAAAGGTTTCGAATACAGAAAACTCGGCTCGCTTTCTTCGGCCGCCTTGCCACGAGTCTCCCCCCCCCCTCCCCCCTTCGCTCTCCTCTCTAGAGTAGCCTGCAATTTTGCGCAATGCAGTCTACTGCCTCGCGGAAGCCTTGTGGTAGGAGATTTGTTTGTAAACACTAGCGCGCCACTGGCATGTACTATATGGACAAGAGTGATATATATATATATATATACATACATACATACATATATATAAAGAGCGAGAGAGAGAGAGAGAGAGAGAGGTGGAGTTCAGCGAGGGTAGGGAAGGTAGCCACAGGACTAACCGGCTAGCAAGGTAGGAGGTAGAAAATCCAGGAGGTGGTAGTACTGGTAGCACTGGTACATCGGGTACACGAGTACTGATGCTTGTGCTCCTGGTAGCGAAGTGAAGAAGAGAAAGGAGGAGACAGAGGGGAAGACGATGACGATGGGGTAAAGCGGCCAACGCGGGGGGTTCAAGAAGGACGGTGCCTGAGACATACAATTGGACAGTCGTTGTTATATCTACAGACAGACAAATAGACAGAGAGGATAAGAATGAGAGGGAGAGAGAGAGAGAGAGAGAGAGAGGGAGAACTTTCTCCCCCTGGGCGTTATGTAACTTCCCGGTCTGTCTGAACATCGCGGGACTGACCTACTTGAACAGCTACCTCGAATTGGACCACTCTTCTTCCTTTATACCTACCGCAGACCGAAAACTTTGAATTGGCTTACGTTAGCGACTCTGCATTGCCAAAAGAAGACTCTCGCAACCCTTTTTTTTTTTTATTTATCATGAAATTAGCTAAAATTCATTATACAAAATGGTACAAATAGTAGTTCAATGGTATATTCCAAATTGTATGTAATCCAACCTGACCTCATTGCGATAGCTTAATATATACTAGAGTGTAAAATTCGTGTGTTATTATTGAATCGTATAGGTATATATTCGTATAGCGAGGAACGTAAATAACATCGGAGATGCGGAACCACTATTAATAACATAGTGAGTAACTAGCACGGCATCGCGGTTGGTACACTAATGCAGAGGGAGTTTCTAGGATTTCTTGAATACACAGACGCCTTCACCTTGAACGACTTCAATATGCTACAAAGTAACGTTTTAGCCATCGTAAACGAAAAACATTATTTCTCCGTGGAACCGATAACTTTTTCATCTACCGTGAAAACACGTGTCCTACCTATACTAACAATGTACCTGTAACATATTATATATAGGAAATACAAAATTTACGCCTTAGTATATTTGCCGGGTTATTCTCACGCATATGAAATGTATTATAGAAATGAGCACGAAGTGGAATAAGTTGCTGAAGTCAGTGTCGTTCCAAGAGACGATGTTGGAAGAGAAGGATTACGCTACGCATATTTATGTTTTCTTGGTACCACTTAGCGAGCGCTTATTTATAAAGGCTTTACGTGCTCCTCGGCGTACGTACTTACGTACTTAGCTAGCTGAGCATCAATGTGCAAGAGAGTATCTACCCATATGTATGTGCAATTACACGCACGTTAATACATCGGCACAAGCACCAGGTAATATTACCCTGCACGTATGTATGTTACATACGAGAGTGCATGGAAACGCTTGTAAACAACATATGGGAGCATTGCACAGGGCTTATTCGCATTCCGAGTGCGAGGCCAGCGTCTGGTTTATTAAAGTGACTTGCATACTCATGTATGCACTGTGATACAGTTTTCAATTTCTTATACTCACTGCTATACGCACATTTGATCTGTGACTGTACTCCTATTCTTTACCAACGTAGCTATTTGGTTATCGGTATAGTGTGCGTTTATATGTATATGTATACATATATACGTATAGTGGTTCTCTTGATAAATATAAGTGACCCCATCCTCCTCCATTCTCGACTCAATCCTATGTGCTTTCTGTAATTGCCAGTGTAATTGTTATCATTATCAACCTCAATGAACGAATGCGTCGTGACACGCACATAACCACGTGAAGAGTCCAGTCCTGTTATCACGCGAAAGTCAGGTTATCGTTCGCGTGAAATCGTGCGAAAATATACGAGTTAAAAATTATTTTGAATTATTAAAAAAAAATTGTTTTTATTTATAAAAATGTCTGGTTCTATTCTGCGTACAGTATAATAGTTAACGTTCGCGTATGGCTCGACCCACGTCAATGCCCTCGAGAAACAAAAACAAGGAAAAATAATACGGACTAGTGTTATCAGCCTTAAATAGTTTTATCGTCAACGCCAGGAGCAACTCATGTAATGACTAAAGCAAATTTCACGAAACGGCGAAATAACGGTCGTTCGCAATCGTCTCTGGTATCTATCGGTGCATAGTGTAACACTTGTTCTGAATCACCCTGTATATGTTTATGCGTACTACCATTATTTTTTTATGGACGGCGATGCGTCCGTGGGTGGATACGTAAAAAAGTTATAACAAACTTTCCAGGAAAGTAATTCGAGTCTTGGCGCATGCGCATTACGCGTGACGCATCGAAAGTTTCGTTAAAAGTTCAGGAAATATGATCCAGAAAATTCCTGGACAAATGACAACGATAATGACGAGTAGTATTATTAATAACAGCTCAAAATACGCGGTAATGCTTGAACGTTGTTTTCTTGTACTTTTCTCACCGGCTAAGTCATTCCAGGCTGTTTCCATGAACGCATGCTTATCCTATACGGTCGCGCCTTTTTCCTGTTTGTCCGAATGCTGCTGCCACGTTCGTACGTGGGTAGATTACCGTGTGTTACGCATGTGCGTAAACGATTCCGGGGATCACCGTCCCGGCGTCGCATCGTTCCCGACGACGCTCCGTGCCGTCCTTATTTACTCGCTGTAAAGCGCGGTGGACTCCCGCGCGACGCCAAAGAGCGAAATCGATCCTCGCACTTCGAACGCAGTATACGGACGTTCCTGGAAGTGTTTGCGCGACCCTCCGCAACGACGCGATCAATATTGACAGCGAACTCGATGGATACTGGACTTTAGGCCTTTAATAACAAGAACGCGACAACCCCGGGAAACTTTTCATGCGAAGCTTGCAAACATCGACACCTGGTATTCCACCTATATACGTATACCTTATCGTTTTTACGCCTTTGCATTATGGGTTACGGATTATAGCCACTCCGTATGCCTTTTTACGTCTGATATGCACGCACATCGGTACAGTATAGATAGAGAACGCATTGCGTACGATAAAGATATATTTACGTACGAGCGATTGAATATAAATGAAAGTTAACGATAACAGTCAACCTTTCGATAGCCCCTAATAAAGATTCAAAAAGCTTTTGCACTCTTAATAAGTATATATATATGTATATATATTTCACTTTAACGACCGGGCGACAAGTAAACTCGTACTTCGATTGTCATTATGTAACACTTGCAACTGGTTACCAGGGGCGATTTTTATTTTTTGTACTCTTTACTTTTTCTTTATTACTTTTTTTCTTTTCTTTCTTACGCAATATCGCCTGTTACTACGGGTCACATTGTCGGAATCGTATTGTAATTAGCTTGAGCCTTCGTACTTATCGCAATGTTTACGTCCGAGTGCATCTAACGCGTGTAACGATATTTTTTTATTATACTGTTTGGTGGTTCTTGTTATTATTACCATAGCGCGTGTATACGCATATGACATGTGTAATAGCTTGAGCTAATTTTTTTTCATCTAGTATATTGATCATCCACTATCTATCATACTGAGGGATTCATTGGCCGTGACAAATTCGTGCGACGCCATTCGTCGCTCTGGTACGCACTTAATGGAATTTTATCGACGACATACGTCCTCTCCCACCAATCCCTTCGTCTCCTCGTTCCCTCCCGGCCCGTGGCACCAGACAAGAGCACGCGATATGGAAAACCTAGTAGTTGTAAAGCGTAACGCGTTTGTTCGCTAGAGATAAAACACGCGCGCGACTGACGCCAGGCGTTCATTCATGGAAAGGCCTTCTGGCGAGTCGAACCGTTGAGGAATCTACGTAAAATTGTTTCTTCAGGATTTCAGTCGTTTTCTTAGATATTTTTATACAAATTTTTCTCCTTCGATTCCCCTCCACTTTTTTTACGTTCGGGAGATACTATTTTTAAGTCTATTCTTCACAGAAATAAGATCCAAGTGCTATATATAGGTTGAGACGTATTTTTATGAATTCTCGAAAAACGCAATTTAAATGTCAAAATATCGCTCTGGAAAAATTCTGTTTTTTTCTTCTTCTTTCCCACGAACTCGTACATTATTCGAGTATTTACTCGTAAGAAATCCGTATGCAGCGCATGACGCATTAAATAATTTAGTGCAGATAAAATGAAAACGTACACAGAACATACGTAGAAAAGTTCAATTGCGCGAATTCATGCAATGATAGGAACACGGGATTACGAGAGAATTTGTAGGATTTACACCACAATCTCTGACTTCCCAGAAATTATATACAATATATATATATATATATATATATACACGCTATATATATACGCTATGAACACTGACATAGAGTGTATACCCATCTATCTATATATAGACATGTACTTGTTATTATTCGCAATGCGCAAATTTCGCGAAATGGCAATACAGCGAGAAACAAGAAGTCGTGAGTCGCACAACATAAAAACATTACACAAGTCATGAGGGAACAGCAGGGTCGGGAGGGGGGGGGCGGTGGCGGGTTGAGGCTCTTGCGCATTCATACCTATTACATAATACCTCGTGCTATTTGCAGATAGGAATATTATTATATAAATAGAATCGTCGTAACTTAACACGGAGATGTAAGAATTCGAATGAGAATAAGAGAAGAGGGAAAAGAAGGACGCTCGTTCGCACTATCCGATTCGCCGATTAGCTCGTATCAGAAACAGGAAGTAAAGAATGGGGGATGATTCGAAAAAGTTCCGTCGTTAAAAATTCTTTAAACATCACGCGGTGACCTTTAAACCTTGCGTAGATTTGTTGAAGTTACACGCTTACGTCGTGCTGGTAGACGTATTACTTTGCGAAATGATGACTGCGCATGCGCCACAAGATACCCTAATGTGTAAACTTCCGGTTGGAAATTTTTATGGATGCAGAACGTTCATGGATTAGAATCTAAGAATTTCCTCGTTTTGCTATGTAATAACGATGAATCTTTGAAAGGATATGGAAATTCAATATGTCTTGTAATATTTGCAACGGTACTTTTTTTTTTCATTCGCAAATATACGCAAATATGACTGAATACGTATTTAGGTATGTATATCCACCTAGCGATCATTGATACCTACGTAAGCGCACTTTGCGCTTCCTTCTACGCTTACGCTCTCGTAAGTGTAAACACATTTTTATCGGACTGACGTCAATATACTGATTCGCTTTCGGAAGACTCGAGAATATTGTGGTAGCGTTGCGTTACCTGGGGAGACGTGTTTGTACTTAAATTTTAAAATAGCACAGAAATCCATGACGAAAACAACGGAATAAAGAATACAGTTATTGACAGATTAGGTTTGACTTTGGTATCGTTCGAAAGCTCGACGAAAACATCAGATTTTGAAATCGAAGATATTGGTGAGATCCATTTAAAATAAGGTTTACTTTTTCGTATAGGGGAGAGTCCGCCAGTACCGTCACCCTAAGGATGATTCAAAATAAAACGAAAATTCCACAAGTTACATGTACAAAACCTATTGACATCTGTATAGGAACTCCTGTATTATAAATGAAAATAATCAAACATCGATATATTTAAAAATAATCAACTTTATTAATAAAATATTAAACTATATATATATATATAGTATATATATATATAATTTATATTTTATATATACAGCGCTATTTCTTACAAATATTCCAAAACTGCAACTGACCGGTACTGGATGCCGGCCGGTACTGGCGGACTCTTCCCTACTTTCATATTGACGCTTGTCAATATTTCATTTTTAGACTCGTTCAATAGTTATTTTACATAATCGACTTGGTGCATATAAAAGACATTTGGAATGGATCGATGATACGCAGGTCATACGTGACGGGTCAGTTTATACATCGGAGACTTACAATTAGTCATGAACATAGGAGTCTTTATCGGAATCCAATTTTTCCAAAAAATATATTTTTGTATATTTCTCGTAAATACTTTGGATTCTTAACTCGTGTTTTCTGTCGTGAATAAGCATCGTTCACTGTCATCGTTTCAAAATAATTCACTTTACGCGCAGTACCGAAGTTTCTTTTACCTTTGAAAATGAAAACGACTGTAACCTTAAAAAAAATGTAAAAAATATAGCAAGACAATTTTTTGCCCTCAATACGAAGGAATAAACAAAAAATTTAAATATATTTCATATATCGTTTCACATAATCGGTATAACCGTTATAATCGTATTGGACTAGTCTTAATGTAAAGCACACTTAGAGAAGTACAGTACCATATGAGCCATATAGAATTGTCCAAAAAAATATAAAAGTAATTACTGTACATAGGTATATGCTCTATACTCAGACTCAAAATACGCAACAAATAAGTACGAATAATAATACCTACTATACACAGCATGGAGACCGTTAAAGATATAAAGTAATTTGGTTCTCAAAGACTAGTCGGACCAGTCCGTGCGTACAGTACGCATTCTTACCAGTCCCTACGAGGTACATACGTGCACACGTGAACATACGCCACGCAATACGTGCCCACGGACACGGAAGGAATTCGGTAAAGCTATATCGTGACGTATATCCAGAAAGAAAATTTACATAAGACGATCAAGAATCGACCGAAGAAGAAGTGGGTCTAATGAGAATGTTAGAAAAGCATGTGACGAGTTCACGAGAGCAGGGTCGTACGAATACGGATTTAGCTGGTTCGCAAATACGGCTGATAAATTTAGCACTGCCGTTAATTGGCCGTCGTGTATACTCGACTCTTTGGTAGATGCGTGCGAGCGGCAACTTTTGTCGCCATCGCGTGTTTGCTCGCTCAGTTTACGTTTTGGGCCGTAACGAAATTCCTTACTGTATTTATACCACATATGTACGTATGTTCTAACGTTAATTAATATTCGAGCTCTCTTGACACAACGAAAGACAAGGAGAGTGCCCGGATGTTGCCACCCGATTGGCTTTCGGTCCGGTTTTCGTGTCGCTCAGCTACAGAAAGGACTGTCTGGCGAAAGTGAATTCCAACGGGATTGACTTTCCGCGATCACGGCGAACCGCAGTGCGTTGGATTACAGTATAAAGGCATCGCCTGCAGTGTCAAAGGAAAAATCAAAATGTCGCGTTAAAGAGACTAATGAGTCTGAACGGGAAAAGCTATGAAATATCCAGTCGCACGTCAGAGAGTCTGCATAATGCATAAGACTGCATTTAAATATGTATTATATTGATGACGTCGCGACGTTCGCTTTGTTTTCCGTATATGTATATATATATACACACACACACACATATAGTTTTGATTGAATGTCGACGAGAGTTCTGTACGTGCTAGATTTTAATTAACGGTACCAGTATCAGAACAATGGCTTCTGAGTTACTTGTACCGACTCTTTGATACTGCGTTCGACGTAACTTCCTCATCGTGAGAAACAACGGTGTTGAATGACTCTGTTCTTAGGTGGCTCGATTGATCCTGCGGTAAGATATACATGTATAGTTATACTCAGAGGTATCCGATTAGCTCGGTAAGGGTGGGTAAGGGATGGCGAAGGGAAATAAAAGACGGAGATCCTTGCAGAGCGATCGCCTCGAGAGACTTTCTATTCCGGTGTTCTAACGGTGCTTCTGTCATTCTTGCTCAGCCCAAGGTGCCTTTCTTGCAGGAGTCGATACTGAGGCCCCCTGGGGAATTTCCCATCGGGGACAAGGAACAGGATCTCTCTCCTCCCCGGCCACAATCCTCGAGTCACGAAATTAATAGGGAGAGCATGTTCAGGCGGCGAAGAGAAAGAGAAAGAGAGGGAGAGTTTGCGTATAGAAAGGATAATGTTAAACGTTAGATCGAGGTCAGGATAACGCATGGTGTAATGAGAAAAACAATGAGGCCCATTTGATCGTAGAGACGGATGAATGGAAAATCGATGGACCAAAAGAGTAGGCTTCGCTAGAATCTGATATGTCTAATTAATTGAGCCAACTATGGGAGGCCACCCCAGTGACGTCATAGTCTTTATTGGTGGTGCAATTCCGCGGAATGTCGGTCACTAAGTTATGAAACTGCAAGAATCTATTTGCCGTCGTAAGCCGCACGGTTTCTATATGTGGTACACTTTCTCCCAGCCAAGATAAATATTCTCGTGGTGCGTTCGTATGGGCTTTTGTACCACATGCATTCACGTAATCTACGTATAAGCGGGTCCACGTGTTTCTATAGGTGGGTTCGTGTCCTCTCTGATGGTATATGGGTTTCTGCGTAAGCGTATTGCCTTTTCCTCATTTTTCCTCGTTGGAAACAAAGTCAAGACCACGTGGTCCTATAAGGAAAGAAAAAAAAAGTACGTTAAGAAATAGTGAAAGTAAAAAAAAAACAAATGAATTAAAGATCCTAACGTACTAAGGAATCCTGTGTTAGTAGGTTACAGGTACGGTAGGTGGAACAGTGTGTTTCTGTAAATTTCGCAAGGCCGCGAAATTGGGTCAGCCACTCGCTTAGAAAGGCCCCCGGACGTGCGGAGTCAGTCACACAAACAAGAACAAAGGCAAGAACATATTTGTATGGTTTTTGACAATGATTCCTTCCGGGAGTCATTAATCGTAAAATTCAAATTAGATCCTAACAATTTATTTGGAGTTACTAGGTTGTTGTCTTGCTAGACAATATGCTACGTAGAAAAGTAAGTTACTCCCACGAATGAAATTCCACTTCCCTTTCTTTTTGGGACTCGTAGAGGCCCGGCTGACTGGTAACTGAGTTTTAAAGGTGTATGAGAGAGTTTGTATGTATGAGAAAGAGAGAGAGAGAGAGAGAGAGAGAGAGAGAGACTTGCAAGGGAAGGTGGCGTCATGGCGTCATGGCGTCATGGTGATCAGGTCCCAAGTGTGCCCAGGACTCTGATTGTGACTCATAGTCCGTGGGGCCCAGTAAGCAACATTGTTCAAGCCTAATCGAGCCAGGCTGACTCAGGCTGTCGCCAAAGCCTTACCTAACTCTAAGTAGGTTTAGGTCGGCTGCGCCTACGGTCCCCGGAAAGGGCCCTGCTCCCATTCCTCTGAATGAATCATTCACACTTTTCGTAAAAGTCCCATAAACTTTTCTGCAATTTTCTTCTACGATGAACTACTTGCTCATCCATTTCAAAGTATACTGACGATTCATTTCATCATTCCTCCCGGGGAATCCCAAGAATTTCCGGTTGTGTTTTCATTGGAGCGAAGGTAGTAGCTCAATCAGTCGCTATCCCGTTTACCTCCGGCTATTTAGCATATCCTGGTTCTCGACGGGACGGCGCGCCGATCATTTCTCGATCGGCCGTAAAGCAAGCAGCCGAGCTATTACGCAAGTCTTATGCATTGTCGGTAAATAGATTCCGGGTAAAGCTATTATTGTCACTGTCCCACGGACGAATAACAATTCCAGTGAAGGACTGTCAAGTTCCCTTTGCAATTCCACAAAATGTATTTTCTCTTCGATTTTTATGACTTCCAAAAATTTATCTTACTTTTATTGCATTCCATAAAATCTTGGCATATGCTCGCGAATAACAAATCCATTTATTTCTTAGAATTCGTTCTGCCATGTATAATTGCCTACGGTATGTCGTCTGATTAAGTTAGAGTTTGGCGGTGTTGAACGTTAATCAGAAAAGGGTCTTGCAGGCGTGGGCCTTAAAGACTGTCTAACCCATCACAGGATTATCGTGCTAAGAATACCGAGAAGGGAGAAACACTCGGTAAGAATGTAAAAGACAATGGAATGTGTCGCGTCGCGCATGCGTGCCTCTGGAGAATGCGGCCCCGTAACGGCACATCCGTTAACCACGGCGGTAGCGACGGCAACGACTCAGCACGAAAGGGGCCTTCTCCGCAAGTAAAGATATTCCTGAAGAAAAACAGCGAAACTCAAATAAAAGAAGGTTGGGGGCCAGTGAGGAATTACGAAAAGCAGAAAAATTGAAGAAATGGTTAAGTCAAAGAAGCCGGTCGCCATGGTAACCACAGTAATGGAGTGAGAGAGTAAAAGCTGTTTACGTCGCCACAAAATCTCAATCGTACTTTTAAGTTCTCCGACAAATTCGCGAAATCGTTTAAAAAGCACAACTACGGGAATTTTCCTAGGTCGTGATAGGGTCAGAAACGTGTCTGGAATCATTCGGCGGTACTCTTGACGTGTATGCGTGCTCCACACGTGCCAAGGCTGAAGTTAACGCGGTCGACAATAT
The DNA here is from genome assembly GCA_030142375.1 of Calameuta pallipes. NCBI lineage: Eukaryota > Metazoa > Arthropoda > Insecta > Hymenoptera > Cephidae > Calameuta > Calameuta pallipes. Next base: position 1,124,388 of record JARQSW010000419.1, read on the forward strand.
GGCGCAGTAGTAAAAGTTATTACGCCTGCCTTGCCGCGACCTAAACATGTTTTCCTACCGAGCACGTAACGGCAATGCTATTTCTCTATCTGCACAGTGAATTTTCAAATGGTTACCCAACGACAGAGATAATGATGACGTCGGTCACGATGATTTTCACTGATCGTTATTTCTTTTGTCCATGTTCATATATTACAGGCATATGCAGTTTGTGTGTATATATATATACATACATATACAATATACATATATAATAATAATACACGTAGTAAAAGTACAGTGGAAAAGGTCCTGTAACGTCTCGCGGAGTGAGTCAGGATTGGATATGCGGCTGCAACGTAAAGTCTGGAATGCAGAAACGAAATAAAAGGATGCTAAGCCCAAAGGAGGATGCAGGAGAGTAAGAGAGACTCGACTAGAGGTGCTTCACTTCGATGAAGGTGGCAAGGTGAGGAGGTGGAATCGAGGTAGCGAGAGTGGAATACTGGAATGCGCTCCCAGAGGCCATTTCAGTTCGATGTCCTCCGTTCTCGCTCTCCTCCTTCCCTCTCCCCATACCTCCCACTTCGTCTTCTTCGCGTCCTCATCCTCATCCTCCTCTTCTTATCCACCTCATCTACCCCGTAGCCTTTTTCAAGGCTCCAGAATAGGCTTACACACGCGTCCCAGCAGCCTCTCCTTGTCAAAGTGGTATTCAGGTCCTTTACGGAAGAACCAGTGATAACCTAACCTAACCTAGCCCAAGCTATAAAACACAGGACACGAGATGCAATCGCAGCATTGATAATATTTTTCAAAGAAATAATCTAAAGAGGTCCCTCACCCCTTTGTGTTTCCTCGAGGAACCAGTCAACGAGGACGCGTGTTTCAAAGATGGCTGCGCCGCTGATGAAAGAAAAGGACGCCAAGGACTACTCGTGCCGAAAAGTGTAAGCGAGCCGTCCGAGGAATCTCGCGATCTGAGATACCTACAGCATTTATCACAGGTGACACGTGTCCCCCGCTCGATCCGCGTACACGTTCGCATGTTCACGCGTTAACGTGTTCTCACGTTCTCGCAACTTCGTAAACACAGTCTCCGTGCTGACTCGCGTGAAAGAGACTCCAGAACTCCGATGGCTACTGTTACATCGCCATGGCGATTTGCAGATATACGTACTTACGCGGACTGTCCTATCAGCCTTCCCTCTCTGTCATTCTTTAGGTTTTCCGTGAATGCCCTAATACGAACAGAGGCAGAACTGTCAAGTGCGCGGACTACACTCATTTTTATAATATAGGTATATGGGTATACCACCGATTAATTTCTTAATCCCAGAAAGAGTCCTGTCAGATTAACCCACGCGGCGGTCCTTGGGGATGTCGATCGTTAGACACGCGTTAGACGGACCTCTTTTTACTTTTTAATTGACCATATTTACTTTTTTGGCTACCTACGATAGGTGGGATCCTTTCTATAGGCACAGCCTTGGGGAGATCGAAAATGAGTAGCGTATGCACAAGAAAAGCGTAATAGACAGGAAGGCGAGGTTTATTGCCAGAGAGCAATGGGCGAAAAGATGGGAATGATGTGTAGAGGAGGGGGAGAGACAGAGAGAGAGAGAGAAATAGAGAGAGGACAGTGTCCAGCTAAACAACATTGTCCGGCAGGGCATCTACGCATTCCTCTCTCACGCTGCGGCTGGGACCAAGGCCCACGGTCGGATGGGGCCCACACGCGAGACACACGGCGGACCCCCACGTATAAGGAGACTCGATAAAGCCGTGGCCCCAGCCCTTCCACGAACCTCTACCGAGATCAAGGACGTGCCCGCTCTCTTTCCTTACTTTTCTTTTTTTTTCCACAAATCTTACAGTTTTCTCTGGGACCAAATTGCGATATTGGTCCAGTAGCTAGAGTAGATATACATATGTATATATATGTATACATGTATAATTAGAAACCATTCGCTCTATCCCAACCTAAATAAACGGTAAGGAAAATCAATGAAAAATGCATTCGCTGCTCTCTTTGTTTTCTTACTTGCTCGCGTTACTCGCTCAGAGAAAGAAAATCCTGAGAAAAACAATTTCTCGAGCGATCGACGACGGCATTAAGCACTGTCAGTTGCCGGCGGAAGCACCTGACATTTCCCGTATTCCGATTCATTGGTTAAACAACGCCAACCGTGGTAGTAATGGGGGTAATCCCTACGTCTTGAACCGATCAACCGTTAGGAACCCTGCGCGATGCTAATAACTCCATCCTTCAGGAATCAAGCCCAACCACCCATTGGAATATCTTCCGAGAGAAAAGAACATTTGGGAATAATCAAAGAGAAATACGCGTTATTTCTATTCGATAAATTTTCGAGAATTATCATTTTACAACGAGGTATCGTTCGACTTCTTAAAACAGTACAGCGGCACACGGTTCCATCTCATTCGCGTGAACGACCAAAATCCGAACGGTTCGCACGAAACTGGATCGAGAAAGTCAAGAGGGAAACTTTCTGGAAGTTATTGAACGAAGAATCTAAGAACAGAGTAAGGGAGAGAAAGAGAAAAACTTATCAATCATTAACTTATCGACCAATATCAATTACAAGAAATCCCTATTAATTGATTCAGTACCAGTCAGATATAACCTAATGAAACCTTCATATACCATATACCAATATATCCAACGAAATTGCACGTAAAACCTCGAGGAATATTTTTGCCCTCGTTACAGCCTGAACACAGCACCGTAACCACCATATGAATGAATCGAATGCTCGCCGAATCTCCGTCCCAAAACTTCATAAGAATGCATAGCGATAAGCCCTGCGCACATCAATTTATTATGTACCATGAGTTAACTAGGTAACGGTCTCCGGTAAGGATGACAGCAGTACGACTCATTGGCCAGGATACTGGAGGAAAGGAGCCAGGAGCCGCGAGTCGAAGAAGGGAGAAAGAAGAGAGAGAGAGAGAGAGAGAGAGAGAGAGAGAGAGAGAGAGAGAGAGAGAGAGAGAGAGAGATAGAAGGAAGAAAGAGAAAGATCCGCGGTCCCCGTTAAGAGATATTTAGCATAGGTTATTGCGCATCGCTCTACTTTGCCGGGCAAACACGTGCCAGACATTCTCCGTGTGCGCGATGCCGCAACGAACCAGTCGCCATAGACTATCGCGTCTACGAGCGCAGTTTACCTATCTTCTAGAGCTAGACAGCTATACCGGAATGCCTTCGACTTCCTCGTCGCGTTCCTGTTTCCTAATTGCACCTGCGATGCACTAATAGTATATGCACCACGTATGCACTCCGACGACTCTTCGCCATAAGCAGACCAACTATACTCTGGCGCTAATCGTTATAGAATCTAGAAAGGATCCTCTGTACGCTGAGCTATAGGAAGTTTCCCGGACGATGGTAGATACGAGTTCTGCACCTTGCAAGGATGCATCTCTCAGGTGCATCCACGGTCAGTGAAGTGAGAGGAAAAACAAGAGGAACGAAGAGATGGTATACGGCCACGGAGAGTATATAGTCTTGAGTTCAGGCCTGTGAGAGGTAAGGTTGTTATAGGTACACTTGGTACGTGCACTAAGATAGGGCAGGTATGTACAGAGCGAGTCCACGCGTTATATGCATCCACTCTGCATGCCTTCTCCTTCTCTCCCTCCATCCCGCTCCCTACCGCCCTCCACTTCGCCATACAAGTTACCTATGTAGATATAGCCTATCTGCATGTCACATGGGATGCACATGATAACTGTGAAAAGGAGTTAAGGCATAAAGGAGGTGAGATGGAATAGTAATGAGGAGGAATGGAAATGAGAGTGTATACATATATATATATGTATATGTATGTACATACACGTATATGCGTATGTATCCATACGAGCAGGAATCGAGTATAGGTTTGACGCGAATGTAGAATGTAGATTGTAGAATATGTTGAGTATACGTGGATGCTAAAGAACGCTGGCGATCGAGGTAGCGACCTTCTAAGGCCGCGTCGAGTCGAGGGAACGTTCGCTGCAGACATTTCGCGTGAGAAAACCACGAGTCCCACTTGAAGTAACTCGCTAACTCACTCCGAAGCGATTAGAGAGCGCAGCCCGTGAAAATAATTGTAATTTTGAGCGTAGCTGTTATGCAGTCTTATATCTGTTATCAAATGACATTTAAGTAAAGACGATATATAGTAACAATATTGTATCCCGTTAGTGACTTAGACTAAGTGCCGATCGAGTACAGTGTTTATGCCGGGTAAGAGAGTTTTGAATGACTTGTGTGCCTGTCTCTGTCTAATCGGTGGGAGCTTACGTAAGACTGTCTCTCTCGCACTCATTGACGCTACAGTATAAATTCATTAAATATAAGATCTAGACCTTTTCGGATTACTGTAATGTGTTTGTGTCATTTAAACGATGGCCTGAAGGCTATTTACGTACACGCTTGCTTGTAATTTATATCGTTTGTTATATCTTTATACTCCTTTAATTTGTATCTGATATAAATGACGTTAAGGATTATGGAATGTAATATGTATATGGAAAGGGCACTGTACGGCAAATGTATACGATCGAACGGTTATATACTCGAATCCTTATTAAAGAACGAGTGAATATTTTTTTTTCTTCTTTTCTTCCCATCTATTTCTGTCTAAGTCACTTCTAGCCGTCCCATCCTGCCGATGCAAGCAAGGGCCGCTCCTATACGGCCGGATTGCATTCTCGAGATACCGTGGACGATTTTCTTTATTTTAGCTTATTCAAGAGCAGAGCCGCCAGACGGAGCCGACTTCACAATGCATTCCCAAAGTACACACGAATTCGTTTGGGCCACGAGGACTGCAGGGAATAGAATGAAAGAAATAAACCGCGTAGGCATATAGTTGGGTTAAAAAGGCAATTACGGAGAAGCAGTAGGAAAAAGAGAGGGGAAATCAGAATGGACAAAAAGAAAGTGTACTTAGCCAAGGAGAATTCGACAATTCTCACGAGCAATTACATTCTCACGAGTACCGAACGAAAACGTGAGCGCCTCTTGTGCGAACGTGATGGGAATTAGATTTCAGGTCAATGAAATCTATCGTGCTCAGGGAACGGTAACGAAACGGAACAGAACGGTACAGAACTGAATAGACGAGTGGACAGTATAAGAAATAGAATGCGAGGAAGAATATAAGATGGATGATAAAAAAGAGGGCAAGTCGAAAAGTTGTGCGCTGCCAGCTCGTGCTTTTCGATGGCAGCTAAGAAGCGATCGGAGAAACGCTGAGGATTAGGAAGTAATGGGGTCGTACGTAAGGGGAAGGTGGGGTGTATAAGGAACGAGGGATGGCTTGGCGAAAGAGGGAAACGTGAAAGGGAAGAGGGGAAGAAAAAAAAAGACTTACGAATCGCCGAGTAAGGATAACAAGGTGTCGGATGTCGGGCACGCGCTCGCAATCCACTACCTTCTCCTTGGCTCTCCTATTGCATTCTGTCGAAATTCCTTATGCTGCGATTCTCGTAACTTCCTTGTGTACTTTTGTTCGTTCGCTTATTTATTTACTCGCTTTGTTATGGACTACGGACGATTCGCGTAGTCATGGGGCAATGCGACCAATAGACCGGGTACCGATTCTAATTCGGTATAGACTCTTTTACGGGATTGCTTGCTAGAAGAAACGGAGTGCCATTCCGTCATCACGCGTCGTCGTCGGAAGACGACGGTGGTGCTGGTTGGATGGTGATTGTGGTGGTGGTGGTGGTGGCGATGGTGGCGGCGACGACGGTTGCGTCACCACGGGTCGTGAACCCCACGAACGACGAGGGAACTACCGAAATAGCTACGACCTCAGTGAATACGAGACACAGGGAGAGAATAAGGAACGTAGAAGCACAGATACCTCACTCTTTCTATCTTTAAGCTTTTCTCACGTCAAACAAACGAGATAAAACTGCTAAAAGTACATCGCGAAGGTCCTCGTCTTAGCTTTCGAAAAGGGTAGCTCGTCCTTCTGTCGCTGAAATAGACTTGAGGAATCCTTGACGTTTTACCCGAAGGCTCAGACATATAATTACACTGTCAATGCCAAAGTGCGTCTCTCGACTAATATCTCGAAATTTTCCCAAGACTTTATAAAGGCTGCAGCGTGTTCGGTCGATCTGTGCAAAAGGCAGCTTAAGGTGTCCTCCTCTTCCTCCTTCTACGAATGCATCTCTATATTGCAAAGAAGCGGATTTAACCGGTACAGCAGCCACGGCGCAGCCCGACACCTTACTCGACTTGGCAAGAGTCTCGCGAGGGACTTGGCATCTATCCCGTAAATATAGCCGTCGTGGCGCGGCGCGACGCGCCCGCCCGTAGACATAGACTCAGACGTCCACGTCGCAAATGACCTCTCCTCGAGTCGAGTCGAAATGCGAGGCCGATTTATCGCAGAGGGCGCCCTTTAACTCCTTCGTCTTTTATTACTCGAGACCTTTCATGCTCATTAACCGCTAATTAGCCGAGGACCATTCGATAATGCTTCAATTGAGGATAGACAACTTACCTTCCGGAAAATCCATTAATGATATTATTTTTTTTTTTGAAAATCAACAGAAGATTCTTCTATTATGTACTGATTAACCAGCTACGTGTCTACGGTAAATGCAGTTGGAGATATACTTGAAAATGAGGAAGAAGAAATTTCTTTTCGCTTTTATAATCGGGATTACTACAAGTATGCTCTATAGTAATACAAGTAGGTAGGTACGTATACTCCAGCATACCTATGTTCATTTGAGCATCTCTTTGAAAAAGGAAGTAAAATTTTATGAAGATTTCTTCTTTTTTTTCCTTCTGGATTATCCTTTGGAGTTCATTGACATTCTATCTCTCTCTCTCTCTCCCTCTCCCTCTCCCCCCCCCTCTCTCTCTCTCTCTCTCTCTCTCTCCCTAACTCTATATCTATCTCTATCTGTCTCTCTCTTTCTCTCTACTTCACTACTCTAAGTAGGAACTACGCAATGTAACTGACCTATGCCCAGTGGCAAGAGCCGTCTCACGCAATGGGCACGCACTCGGCCACGCACTCGGCCACGCACACCTGCGGCTAATTTACGGATACCAAGGCACCACGATGTCTGGAGACTTTTATGAACGCACATTAATTCTACGAAGAAGGCCGACGACTGCCTCGTGAGGCCTCCGGAAACGGGCATTACGTCACGACGACATATTACCGACCTTCTACGATTCCTTAGGCCGGCCGATATATCCGCTACTCTTTGACGGCCATTATGCCATCTACAAATATGTACGGACAAACTAGTTTGCCATGAGGTGTTAGCGTGTCACCAATGGGCTTGTGTCTTATGCAGTCGTCTCTGAGAAAAAAGAAATTAAAAAACGAATTTTTTTTTTTACTAGGCATCTACAAAGTGTTATTATATCGTCTAGACGCGAAACTTGATTCTAACTATAAATATAAAAATCGTAATCTCGGCAGATATTAAAAATTTTATACACGTGCCTATGTGCAGACGCCAATTTTTTTATAACGGATGAAAAAAACATACCCACGTCTTCTTTGCGATCGTACTTAAAAACTATAAAAACAGGTGTCTCCTTGATTTCACAATAATTATTGTTAAATGGTTAAATTTCGAGCGACCTAACTCGATTTTAAAAAGCAATTTCGAATTCCCTGTTAAAAATGACCAAATTAATTTAGATGATGAAGTCAAGCGAACATTTATATTATATAAACTCTCAATATTTCAGTGATCCTATATCAAAAAATGGGCATCACGTGCTTCCGTAAACCCATTAATAACGATATTTGCAATAATCAACTAAAATACGAACGAAATCGAAAAACCTAAAAACACACCCTATATAGTATACGAGTGATTTGCAGTGAAATGGTGCACAATTTCAAAAATCTTATGTGACGACTATTGAATATATTTTGATTGCGCATCGAATGGACATATTATTATTTTACGTTTAACTTCAGTTCGCGAATAAAAAAACTTATCTTTGCCATTTCAGACGATATTGAAAAAAATTAAATAGAAAAGTTACAGAATAAGAAAAAATAATAGAGATGATAACAAATTGATAAGTATAGCACGCATAATAAGGGAGATATTTGCGTTCGAAATTTTTTCATTATTTCACAGATTTGCTTTATTGACCTTAGCTTCGTGCAGCAGCATCATCCCAAACTCACAATTCGAAATTTTTTAACGCTAAGCGTTCAGTCAGACGCAAACCCGTGCACGGTGGCTAAAACGTATTACAATGCTATTTTTTATTACAACTTGAAAGCCGAAGTATTCCTGGTGTAGATTTCCGTATTCCTGAACCTAGATTTTGGAGTCTTCCTATTCCGTGTCGTAGATTTAGCAATCTTCGTGCTCCCAGACGTAGATTTCAGAATCCAAATCCAGAGCCGACCAGTGTTCTATAACTTTGCCACCGGAAGTCGCAAAGAGCTGCAAATTGGTGTGATATACATACACATTTTACAATACACTTTGAATTTCCTCAATAACCACAAAATGCAAAATGGATTCTTCCTTCCCAACGAGCATTAACGACAACCTCCGCACAGCTCATTCGGCTAGGATGAATTTCCGGTGAGGAAGCGTCACAATTAGAAAACCTCGTGGAGGAAGTAGCAATTGCGTCAGGTCGACGAGACTGGCAGTAACGACGCGCAAAGCGCTATATGCATAAGAATCGTTAGAGTCGAACCAAAGTAATGCAGTATAAAACCATGCACCTCTTATCGATACGAGTCCAGCATTATGTTCATCGGCATTTGCGTCATCGTCGCCTTCGTCGTCGTCTTTTTCGTCGTCGTCGACGCCGATACCGTCGTAGTTCCCATTTGAGCGACCACCAATTATACACGATAAGCGCCGCCATAAACGTACACCGTCATAGAAAACGTCACGATAGTTAACCCGATGACGCATTACCGCAATCCGCCTCGTAAAGGTACTTTATATATTCGCGTGCAATTTGCAATACAGTACTGGATTCTTTAGTGCATATGTCAATTGTCCCAAGTTAAGGTGCACAGCTAGTTGATAAATTACTGCGTCTCTCGATAGACTCTATATATTCCTTTGATTGTGCAAAGTGCATTTTTCTTTCTTACAATTTAACAATGTATCGCAAGAAGTATCACAGAGCGACCTCCTACTTTACTACGGTGAAAAAACCACTGCACGTAAGTTTTCGAAAAGTTTTTTTTTTTTCATAGAGTATTACCATGTGGAGTATACGATCAATGAATGAAACATATGACTAACGATACATATATGATAATGGAATTAGATAGATTAGACGCGTAAAGTGGTATTACAGAATGGTACAGTGCATAAATCAAAACGGCGTTTTCCATAATACTCGCGAATAAAAGTATGAAGAAAAATATACGGAGAGAGAAGAAGTATCTGCAGAGTCCATATAAGCATAGTATTAAAATAATCCTTATGCTATTGTGTAGTCACCCATATATGTTTTCGCGCGTGTCTATATATGCATATATGTGTACTCGTATGAGACTGCTGGACGGATGTGGTTATGACAGTGAGATGGAAAGAGATAAAAAAATCAGCGTAAACCTACGCATGCCACTCATGTGGTACAATGCTGTGTGGTGTGTGTCCGTGGACGTGCGTTTATATACCCTGCGAAGTCATGTGTGGGAAATTAAAGTAGAATACATGGGAGGATGGAACTTTGGCGCCATTGCCAAAAAAACGGCCAGTCACGTGCGACTCCGTGCGGTACCTAGGAATCGCGTCAAACCCCACGTGACTCGTGGCTGCAGGCGATAAAAAAAGAAGAGTAAAACGGTAGAGAGTAGAGAGAGAGAGAGAGAGAGAGAGAGAGAGAGAGAGAGAGAGAGAGAGAGAGAGAGGCAAAAAGAGAGGAAGCAAAGACAGGGAAAAAATGCGGGCTAATCACCTGAGAACTAAATGGGTTAAGGCTACAGGGTGAGAGAAATTACTCACATGTGGGCCATACCGAAACATACTGTAGATACGTTGAATGTCTCGCGCATGCGTAGTACCGTGGGTGGATCGTAAGCTCTAGATTAAAAATAACAGGAAGGGTTGACAACCCTAACTAAAGTAGATAGCAGAGACACATTTATATAAGTATGCATAGTACTTACGTATGTGGTAAAAGAAACATGCCCAATTGAATAAACAGCACCGTGCTTAAGACGTACCTTATACAAGAATGACGTAAAGGGTCCGACACCTATTCAAGTTAAAAAATAGATATGATTCACATACGAAATATATATAATTCACACATGAGTTTGACCATGTGTCGAGCGTATAAAAGTCACATGAGAATTATATATGATTATATGTATATACTATAGACTACATCGTAATCGTGTGTATTAAATATTATATAAAGGTGTATACGTATACTTACACCGCCACGTAAATGGTTCATTAGATTCGAAATTTTCACTAATTGAGATTCATATATACAGTCCATATATGATTTATGTAAACTTTGTATTTGAACCATATATTTTCTTTTTACTCGAGTAGGTAATAACCCAACTGTCTCATATCTCTCAAGTGTTACTGAGTGTGGTTACGCGAGTGAGTACTTACGTGTATCAGAGATGTGGCAAAGGGGAAAGTAGATAAAGTGAGAAAAGGAGGGACATCACGAAGGAGAAAATAAATGGAAAGCGTAGAATCGTTCGGTGATTTTGAAAATAGTGAAGCTGACCTTTTTTTCTTTTATAGACACGTGACGGATGGTCGTTTGTTTGAGCGAGATTCATTGGCGAAAAATGTCAATTATAAAGAGCGATAGAGAGAAAAAGAGTGGGAGAGAAAGGGACAGGTATCATACAGAGATGAGAAGTAAATCATGTTTTCAATCTATACATGTTCCCCATGGAATTCTGGAGGGCTTAATTGAAATTTTAGAATAGGAAACTCGTGTGTAAATTGAAGCTTAATTGTTTTGGGCTTTATCGGCTTGGTTAGTATTGGCTTTAGAAGGGACACATGCTTATAGGTATACTGTCAAGGTCGAAAATAGTATTTAAAAAATGTTTAGTACTTTAAGGCTTTCGACCAAATTTCGAACTTGGCCGTTAATGGTAGTTTGAGCCTCCTAATCCTTTTTCATAATATTTCTTATCCCTATGTATTCCTTAACTAGAATATATTTTTCGATTCGGGATAATACAAGATGATTTCCCATTAAGGGGGTATTCTGGTCTAGAGGCATACATTTTGGGCGTTTTGTCAAGCTCGATAAAAAAGACACAACAAATATTTTGACTATTCTTAATTAGTAAGGATGTCGTTATAGTCCCTACCTCAGAGAAAACGAAAAAAAACATTTTTGGCAAAATGGCGGCTGTCTTAAAAAAAGGCATTAAAAAATTTTTTAAAATCATTTTTAATTTTTTTAAATAGTTAAATAAATAATTTTCATACAAACGTAGTAGGGACGATAGGAGGTTATATATTGAAGCTTGGTACCAAATTTGAAGTAAATCGGTTAAATAGAACTTAAGATATCGTGTCAACCATGTTGAAAAATATAGTTTTAGGAAAAACGCGTTTAAAATTTTGAGCAAAAGTTTCAGGCAGCCGCAGCAGTTTAAGTTATAGAATGGTACGTTATAGTTACATTTTGTTAATCGGCGATTTCTAGTTCATAGAGTGTGTCTTCTTCGACTTCATAATATATACTTTCGGTATATATAACCTATTCATACCAAAAACGGTCAGGTAGTCGGGCATTGTCTACGGTCTATTGTCCGATTTGCTCGTGACGGGCCTCGTTGCTGCGTCATCAAAATAGCTATAACTCCGTAAATTATTGGAATTTAAAAATTTTCTCTTGAAGCTATATTCTTAAAGGTCTAAACTTTAAGAATATGCAACAAAAGAAAATTGATTTTTTCAAAATTCTAGACCAGAATACCCCCTTAAGTGTTATCTGTCACGAGATTCAGGTGTCTAATGGATGAATCCGTCTGTATGAAATTCTGACTGGAATCGGATCGTAATTGCAATCTGTCCAACGTAATTCTCAGAGCGGAGAATTCAAAAGTGAATTTGACTGTTGTCTCCGATTACGAATAATATTATACATATATTAGGTGATTTTTAGAAAACTGTGACTTTCATACCACCTAAACGTTGAAAATTTGAAGAATGTTTAAAATAATTTTTATGACATTCTTTCCTCTTTGGATAGATATTAGAATTTATTTAGCACATTTTTTTGCCACGCCATTATTCAATTAGAAGTAACGGAGCATAGAGTTAATTTTAATAACATGGCACTGACTATTTGTCGAATCTTGAAGAAAGTAACAATAATTTTCTGAATTCGAAAAGAATCGATTAACAACAAGACAGACGGTATTTATAATAACTACATTCCCTGCTGGAAGTTTATTTTTTGACATTGAAATGAAATTAATTTTACCAACATTTTTTATAAATTATAATTCATGCGTTTTAACAGTGTTACCATTGTTTACATTCAATTGCTCTTACTTATCAAAATGTCAATAAATCGTAAAAGAAATTTTTTATTAACATAATTTTGTTGAAAAAAATTACCGCTTTTTAAAAATTACCAATAGGCCATCTTCTTATAAACCGAAAAATAAATAACTCCCCTCAAAGTGACACTAGTGTCGCGACTCATCTATATGTATATCAGCCAAGAGACATTCCACTAATTGCGCCACTAATTTCTAATTAGTCATCTACGCCGTTCAAGACGTAGACTGGCACGCGCTGGTATTGTCTGGCGTAGACCATGCGCGGACCAGGAAACATGGAAACTTTTCTACTAGATGCTCGCGTTATCACGCACGGCACGTGTAGCTACGCCCGAAAATCCTAGTCAATGCCGATAACGGCGATACGGGTTATTGACTTCGCAATACGTATAACGAAGTTTTTTTGCAAGTGTACGATGATAAGGGGGAGGTTACGGTGTATTAACGAAGAGTGGGGAAGAGGGTCTCTAACAATACACGTGTGATTAATTGCAGCCGAAAGTTGAAGGAAAGTGCGAGCCACAAGCAGCATCGATTCGCCTTCCATAGCTCCGGAACTACTATTCATCATATCGCCTTATCACCTTATAACCCTTTCCCCCTTCGACCCTTCGTCGGATGACCCTTCCATCTACCTAGCGTTATACACAAACCTAACAACCCTTTCGTACACACTCCATCTTCTATAGTCGCTTCTCGCTCTGTACACAGCTGTATTAGATTGGATACACTTGCTGCTTGCATGCTTTTATGCTTCTCAATTCGCATAAATCGCTACGATGTATACACGTATGTACTATAGGACTATGTCAAATCTCGTTATCGGTAACGCTGTATCGATTCCGCGAAGATTATCGCTGTACCGTTAATTCTTTTCCTGGCAGAACCCTTCATCGGAAAGTAGAAAAATTCTTTTCCCTTGCTTCCGTCCCCATATTTCCGTATCCTATCCTATATGCGTCTTGCAGCGATATCTGCCGTTAACTTCCTAGAATAGTTCAATGATAGCAGTGACGTAGACTTCCCGATATAATTATCAGGATAACCAGGTTTATCTCTGTGAGAAAGGTAGGAAAATGTCGATATTACTTAGTAAAGGCCTGCTATCGGAAATGCTGAAAAAGTTGACTGTTTTGAAAAAAAAAAAGAGAAAAAAAAACCTTAGGGGAAAAGCGAGGCGAGAGAAAACATTTCCTACAACGCACAAAGAACACAAACAGATACTTGTTTCGCGAGTTTGTCTTATCTTGTAAAAATTTTTCTTCTCAAGCGCGCATATACGTACACGCGTATGATGGTGACATGTCATTGAAGTCACATAGGACAGCAATCAAAGTGGCGCGTGCCACGAGAGGGATCGAGTTTAGATGGAAGGAATATTAGAGAAAAAAAAAAAGTTCATAATTATTATTATGTGTACGATGAAAAAAAAAAGGAAGATTCATTAACGATCAACGACGCCAGAATGGCGACGCTCTTGATCGACAAAAGGCGCCCGATAAGAGATAGCCGAAGCGCCTTGTCATCGTCCAACATCGTTTGCACGAAATCATCGTTGTATGTCGAGTCGCGTCGCGTTGTGCCGTCAAAAACAGAATAGGCGCCGCAAGGTCGTTGCGCAAGCACGCGTAGGCCCCACGCAATACGTTCTCATACAAAACAGCAAGCATCGTTTGTATACTTCGCAATATATCTTCACTCTGTACATACATCCGACGTTAGGCACACTTAACCAAGACGCGCAGCTTGCGCCGGAGTATGCAGTCGATCGAAATGATAAAAATAAAGATAAATCATTGTCATATTTTTGATATCACGTGAGACAATGGTGGATGAAAATATTTTTGAAAATTAAATTAAAATCTCATTATTCACCAATACCACCCAAGCATGGTTCTCACCATGAGAATTAAGTGGGTGAGATAGCTTATGGCTATACGTTTGGACCGAAGGAACGCGGTACTATCGAGCCAAGAATTTTCCTTGCCTCTCTGTTTGAAAAGCTGGTGATACGCGAGTAAGGCGGTAACGTTACACGTCAACTGTCAGGAATGAGGGCGAGTGTGAATGGCGGCGATAGGGAAAAAAAACTTAGTGTAGTGAGATAGCGAGAGAGTAATAGAAATAGGAGAATATGAATGAGATGAAGAAGGAGAGAGATGCGTTTAGCATAGTCGTGAGTGCCAATAAATAGCGGCCCTCGATAAAAGGGCATTACCTCTAGGTATTAGCATGGAAGCATCGTTAGCCAGGATTAACGATACTTATCGTGTTAACTTTTACAGCGAGCAATACAGTCGACATTATGTCTCAGATATTTTATAACTTCGCGACGTCCGTCCAGTTCTTCGTCCTACTGTCAGCGTCGCTCTCTGATTTGATTATATTTTTTTCCCCAACGTATGGGACGAGAGACTCGATACTCTGCCGTCTCTATTGCGTCACTAAGAATCAAGCAGCAATAACTCCTATTCATGCCGATGGTACAAGTACAATCGCTAACCTCTATTTCACATTTCACGCCTGTAACGGTAACGCGAAGCAAACAAGACACGGTACACGTTAAGAAAGGAAGTTTAGGTAAAAATATAATTTATTACTTATACATCGTAACAATTGAATTGGTCGCCAGCCAGATGATTGATTACAATCAAGATTCAGCCGAATCCAAATAAGCATGATTGGCACGTAAGTCGAGACATAAAATTACGTTATCAGCAAGTGTGCCCCGGCCTTTACTCTAGTATGGGTAAAAGTCTGCATACTCGAAAACATCTGTTTACTGTTTAACGCGATATGTACTTCTGACATATGCAAAGGAGTATTGTCTGGTATTGGCTATTATTATTATTATTATTTTCAGTGTTACGGTATTCCTCTGTTTTTACAATCAGTAACGTTTTGCACTGCTAAGTACCAGGTACCCGTCACGCGTGCGTCATATGACACAGTAATAACAAACTCTCTAACGTAAGACACACATAACAGTTGATACCGTATCGTGACGGTTCTAAATGTCCCGCATTATCTGTATATATGAATGTAAAAAAAAAAAGAAAGAAACCACAGATTGAATGCCACGTGTGTGAAAACAATACACAAGGTACTTACGATATCAATAATAAGTATCTTAAGGATTAACAAATTAAAAGAGGGGAGCACACAATGTAACGATTCGACAAGAATACTCGTACTAGATTAATCTCAAGTCCGATTGGCTGACTGATACCGATAAATTGAATTTACTCTATGAATCGCAGCGATCCTTGCCAGTGACATTGACGTCTGGCGAAGACTCGTCTCGGAGCCCTGGATTTTTAATTCGTACTAGCAGCTTTCGTATTCGAGATCGGTTCCGACCAATCACACTCCTAGTATGCAGAACGCGATTGGCAGCGGGTAAAGTTTGGTATACGAATGGTGCTCGCATTAACTCGAGAATCATGGATCAGGAGTCGTCACAGTGACGATCGCCGACGGAATGAGCGTCGCGGCCAAAAGTTATTTTGGCAGCTAAACAATAACAAGCCAGACGTGCATATAGCGAAATTGCAATTTCAGTGACGAATGTCAGTGATGAATCGTCGTTCGTGCGGTGCGACTCGCGTTCGATCTACTCGAGAGGAAATAATCATAAAAAATATCGTATCGATCTCTCACGAAGTAAAAAGATCCGCAATTGACTTTTTGACGTGAAACTTTCTCATAACAAAGAGAAATGATTCACGTTACCTATGCGATTCATTTCGTCACGGTAAGTTGGACGCGTCCTCGAAACACTTGATAAATATATCGATAAACACTGATAAATATCGATACAACCTATCCACGTGCGTATCTGCTCATTGGAAGTGCGTTGGCATTTGCGTCACGTGTTAACAATTAACAGCATGAGGTTGTAATACATCATTGGTCCTATTCTTTGTAAATATACAAGCGTCGGTATAAGCCGAGTAGTCAATTGCATGAATACAGCAACGTATACCCGCTTGTTTTCGCAATTCCATATTGCTTCGCGATCGCCAATAGCAATTCCAGGCGTTTCCTTTCTTAATAGAAAGACTAACAGATGTAACGACTGGTAAACTGATCTCATAATAACCAGAAGATACTTGGGTGTTATCGCGACACGTGTGTACAATTTTTTATTTTCTTTTCCTTTAAATCCCTCGTCACGTATGCTCGAGGCGATCGATGAATCGATCGGTCGATTGATCGAATAAAAAAGAATTTCTCACGATATCGTAAACGTTCTATCTACTTTGTAATCGGTCTCTTTTGTAATGCGTTATTATATTACACGTGGCGTGTAGTCCTTGCGTATTACGTAATGCTGGAATATAGGTAAGTGTGTTACGGCGCAAATGCATTATTCTGACAGTTCTTGAGAATTATCTATTGGAAATTCCAACTGTTTCCACAGAATAACGTAATATATATTAAATACATAAGAGAACGAATGAGACAGTAAGAGAGGGAGAGGGGGGGGTGGGGAGTAAAACTTATCACATTACACGGCTGAAGATATAAGCAAGTTAGACGAATGAAATTTCAACTAGACGCCAAAAAACACGCGAGTAACTTCCTCTTGATTGACCAAATTAATTATACGCCGGGTAATTAACGATAAGAGCTAAGCAGCTACATATGGATGAAGAATGATTACGTGGCTAGTGAAGGAAACGGAAAGAGATAGAAGCAAAAGAGACGTCAGGCGTCTCTCTAAGCCACGAATACTGCGAAGCAGATACATATGTATGTGTGTGTATATATATATATATATATATACATACATATGTATATATATTGGCAGGCATTGTCTAATGTATATCTGGCTTTAATGAATGAAAACAAAGGTCAGCCATTATCGAGAGGATGAGTAGCCGATTGCACGACGACGCCAGGCGTCTCACATTCTATATCTTTTGAATGCGCCGATACCATCTATTATAATAAGCATATTGTTCCTCGTTTATTCCATGGGTACAATTCGTTACACAATTTTGCGCAACTCTCAATCAAGATGATAAAGAGCATTTCTATGCTCAATTAGCGTGCAAGTAACAGGCGACATGAGTCCGGTTCACATGAGACGAAAAATAATACGTAACGCAACGTTAAACGCAATAGGAAAGTTTGCGAAAATCGAAATGAAAAGAGAAAGGAATAAAAATGTTTGCGAGCGAGGCGAGCATTTGCGTCAGGACGGGTCAACCGCCATGACGTATGTACGTCGCTCGGTCACGTGGTTTGTCGTTCTCTTCCACTGTCAAAGGATGTCCCTAAGTGCGAACTAATTGCGTGAGCAAGCATACCACACCACGCGGCTACCATTTCAAACTCTTCTATTTCAACTGGTAACACATCTGTCTCATTTGCTCTTCGTTCTTTTACTCGTGCACGTTTTCCTCCTTTATCATTTCTTCGTAATAACCGGTTCGTTCGAGCGTCCACTGCCCTCGTTTCCACGCATCGTCTATTATCATTGAGGAAAAAAGGTGTCGACGTATGGTAATGTGAAAATTACAAAAAAATATATATATAAGATATTAAAAAATCCCCTGGCTTTTCTCAACGCCACGATTAGGCTAATCACAAAAATTTTTAGATCGCACGACATCCCACGGACCGTTTCTTTTGAAATTATTTTCTTTTGACATTATTATCGACCTATATTTCATCTTGAACTACTCGTACAGCACTGCAGCTCCGACTGAAAGTTCAAAACAAGCAAATTATGAGTGACCCTGAATACCAGGCAAACAATATTCAGGACATAAAATAATTTTTTCATTGGGGTAGTATTTGACCTATCGAAGGTTAAACAGATTCAAGATATCACCATAATATTCGAGGAATAAAATCAGCAGAAAGACAGTAATGAATGAATTGTCATAAAACTGGACGTCAATGCCACGTCACACTGGCCGTTGTATAGACATCGGTTTATATATACCGGGTGTGTTAAATATGCGCTTCCGCATTCGAGTAGCTACTAGGTAGCTAGCGAGTGAGTAAGCAAGCAGGCAAGCAAGTTAGTAGCCAAGTTAGTAGACAGAACAGGGGAGCCTAACACGTTGTATAACCAATAGTAACTCAGAAAGAGACGGCCTCCATTTCACCCATCTTATTCGAATGGGTAAATTCAGATTCTTGGCGTAAGGCGACTTCTTCAAGCACGAGGGAGATGGAAATAA
>JARQSW010000419.1:1143208-1173859 GCA_030142375.1 Calameuta pallipes
TATAATTATATATATTTTTTATATAATTATTATATAATTATATATTATATTATATATAATATATAATTATATAATAATATATATATATATATATATTTATTATTTCCATCTCCCTCGTGCTTGAAGAAGTCGCCTTTACGCCACGTGCTTAGATACTGCTTACACGCACATGTAATTGTCGGTCACGTAGTATGTAGATATCGGCTGACGGTAGTACCGACAAGCTGATAACAGCCAGGTCAGAAAATAAAAGTAAGACAAGCCAATCGCACAAAAACACACGAGGTAGACAATGTAACAGAATAGACGCGAACCAAAATATACGACCGGATGTCACATCTTGACGTGAGAGATCACGTGGATTTGTAATAAGTCTGTGAAATTTTATTATTAAGAAACACTATAACCCATCCGATACTAAGCATACGATTTTATGGTCATGAGCACGTGAGAATGTCGAACGATAAAAAAAAAATGATCAAAGTTCATTCAATTAAGAGTCTCGTGGTAATTAATCCAATCCCCGCGTATCTCGCAAAACAATCCCTTCCGACATAACTGACCAATGGCTGATAATGATAGGATACTGTTTTTTATCACGGCACTTAACACACGTGCAAGACTAATGAGATTTTTGAAAAAAGTAAAGTTGATTTTCAGAGTCTGAATTTGATATCGTATTGATGATAAACACGATGTAGCTAAATAAATAATATGAAATCCACATATGTCAGTATATACATTACTTTTATGGCAGAGGCAGACGTTTCGGTAATCTAAACTGCCAAGACGTTTTGCTTTCGGCTGGACTTCTTCGCAAACATATTTTGCGCCCGCTAATTGCCCCTCGCAAAATATTATCCTGATGTGTATGTCTTCGTGTTTGTCCTGATCGGTTGAACGGCGCGACGAACAGCGAGCGACTTGTTTGTCCCGGAAGCCCCCCGTAGTCAGCGCTAATAACAAGGATGACGAAAGTTCGTCACGAAGAAGAAGAAGAAGAAGAAGCAGAGGCGGAGTTGAAAGAGAAGGAAAATCAGACATAAGATTGAAAATAGATGTGAAACTAATGGCTGAACCTTAAGCGGATATATATATATATATATATATGTGCGCGCGCGCGCGCGTGTGTGTGTGTGTGTGTGTGTGTGTGGGTGTTTCCGTTAGACTTGTTATCGGAGGGTAGAATTGGATGTTTGGCGAAAGAGATTAGGAAATGATAACATTAAGAGGTCGTAGGTGGAAGGTCCTTGTGACGAGCTTGTATCGCTTTGGCTCTTTCCAATTATTGACTAACGTAAAATAAAGCTTGCCAGAGCGGCTGCTCGTTGGAGAGCCAAGGATAAAGCAGGTGTTGGCAAATCACGGGTGAATTTATGCCAGTAGTAACAAGAGTGGTAGGAGCATTGAAAAATATGGGAACAAGTGAAAGCCGGGCGTCCCGACGACTCGACCCGTTTGCCGCACGCAAATGCTTGCACACTGTGATCCAGAGAGACAAAGATACTTTGTACGGTTGGATTTCGAAGACAATTGTCATGGAGCGAGAAGCTGAAGTGCCTTAAAAGCAGAGCGTGTAAACAAAACATCGAATGGATAATAAAATAAATAATTGAAGGGGGACACGTGGATTCGCGTCAGCAGGCACGGGTCAAATATCTAGGTCTCATCCCTCGTACGTCATGTACGTCCGACAGAAAGGGAGGGCAGCGGATATTGACCACGAATATACTCTCAACATCGCACGTAATCTCGAGCAGAGATTTCAAAGGCACAAAATCAGGAAGTCATCGTAAAATATTAAATAAGATAACGATAAAGTAAATTTTGGGTCTCTATGAACCGCCGGAGTGGCTGATCAGTCATAGAGGGAGAAAATGAGATAAACGAATTCAATACAATGGATATAACCAGTAAAGAGATACGAAGTTAGGGAATCGACTTATTCCGGTTTGCTTTTTATATGTCTTTATTCTTTCCTTCGTATACTTTCTTTTCTATCTGCATCGCAAGAATATAGAGGAACCGACCGGATGCAATACCCAAGTGGGAATGCAATGTCTCGGCGGCGGCGAGTCCGTTACTCGCGCAGTGCCGGTATTTCCCAGAACGCACCAGCCTCTATAAACAAACAAACAGCGCGAAACAACGGTCAGCGAGAGAGCGCGCGTGTGCGCCAGTGAACTCCCTGCAATCTCATCCGAGAGCAGTGGGGATCATTTTCTGGCGCCTTTCATCCCCACTTTCGTATCTAGTCACCCCCTCTTGTCTGACGTAACGTAAGTTAGCACTGCCCCACTCTTGTTCACGATGCTCCCCCACTACCGTGAAGTCCGCTCGTTCATCCCGACTATGGACAGGCGCACTAAGTTCAAGAGATGTTGGGGCCCCTTCTCATCCCCATGAAACATCCACCCCTCTTCCGAAGAACCCGGTTATCTACAGCGTCACGATGAATTTTCGAATCGAGTCTCCATAGTTGTTGGGAGTTTCCCGCCAGCAGTCTTCCCGCGCAACGGTATTATTACCCATCGAAGTGGGGATATTCTATACCCACTCTTAGGCTCTTTTGCGGGAGTGGGGATGAAAAAGCTTGTGGTGGGGGTCAGTTGTCTCTGTGGTGGGAGGTCACGCGTATCACGGTGGGGTTAGAGCGCGGGTTAGCTGTTCCGATTCGTTCCCCTCGAAATTTAGTAAGCGAACGGCTCTCAACGGCCACGGACGTGTTTTCAATTCTCGGTACGCTCTCTCTCGTCCGAGACGCAAAGACTACACAGTACACGCAAGACACATAAACGTATATATACATATATATATATATATATATATATTGTACATATACGCATATCCTCAACTTTAGACACATTTACCCTAAACAAGACACTTTTAAAAAATTAATCTTTTCGCAAAACCGAGAAAGAAAACGATCATCAGTATACACAGTTCACACAACACTAGCACCAGTACACAACATCTATTGAAAAGAGATCACATTTTGAGAGTTACAAGTTTGTTTTCATTCCATCAACTGTGGCTTTAATCATTCAAACTGGATTCCAACAAGCAGTACGTGTCGCGATTACATCGCGGCTACCGAAGGCTTAAGAAATTATTCAAGGTAAGCGTCTAGGGAGACTTTATCGGTTTAAGGTACTAATATAGGATATTACAATACCTCAGTATCCTACTCTACACTACGTTCTACTATTATTACTACTGGTACTACACTATTGCTTTAATGGGAATGCGTAGAATCCTAAGAGACACTAGTCATAAAGAAGTCGCAAATAGGGAAACTCCAAAGACAAGTGAGCGAATAAATTTCGCAAGACCATGTATTAGAAAAAAAAAGGAACTAAACAAAATTGGAAGAATAGTCGATAGGAAGAGAAGAGAGTAAGATAGGAGGACGTCAGAGACAGAGCAAAGTACATAATTTCGGAAAACAGACTATGGATGGGAAGACGCACAGCCATAGAGAGATGGTAAAACGGGGGAGGACGCGTGACGCAATTAGAGTAGTGAGGGGTTGAATAACTGAAAGTTTGAAAAAAATATAACTCCAATTACATATCCGTAATCTCTTTTTCCTTTATCTGATCATTAATAATAATCATGACCAGCTATTAAAACACTCTTATATAGAAAATTGTTGGATATAACATTATCTACGTGGGACTTCGTATTTGTATTACGTGAACTTTGTACGTGCCATTACGAATTCTATTAACTTTAACGATTGACACTATTCCTTATTACCTAATGCGCTCCGATATAATATTAAACCGTAGCTTATTGAACATCACTTTGGCGCCATTTAATATTTTGTACCATTTTGCATTGTCACTCATATCACTAGCTTTCCCTCTTTCTAATAGCAGAATGAAAATTTCAAATTAACATATTTAACTGCCATAATATTTAAACAGCTTTAGATAAGAATTTCTTGGCAGATAAAGAACATTCCCAAATTCTTCCTAGAACGTTTTAAGTCATACAATACTCGGGGAAACTTATTCAGTATGTCGAGAATCATGATTGATTTGTGGAAATAGACAAACACACACCATTAATAAATAGAACATGTAAACTCCCCATGGAGGGAAAGTGTCGCAAGAAATCTAGCGGCATACTGTCTCCCGACATGAATAATTTACATTTTTATTTATCTTTTTCTTTCTTTTTGGCACGGTCTTCTCTTATTCCACTATTCTCATGCTCGCACACTCTTTCACTCTCTCTCTCTCTCTCTCTCGCTGTATCGCTCTATCGCCTCGTGTCCCGTTTCGTTGGGTCGCTCGAATTTAAATAAATTCGCCTCTGGCTCCGACTCGAAAGTTGTTTACGCGGCGCGAGGCGTCTATGCTCTTATGTGTTTATTTTGTCAAGTCCGTAATACATAACAGTAAGTAGTCCCTATCGCATGTGCTGATAATACTAGCAAGGCAACAGTAATATTGGGCATCGGTACCGGTGCTGCTGATCGCATCCCGCTTATAGGTCTTATCACGAATATCGCAACTGAATTTGCGTGTTAAGAAACTGAAGTAAAAGAATAAAGCAAGACTTAAAAAAAACGTCTTTGAAGAAAAATATTGATGTCGACCAAGATCTCATCCTCAGACACGCATCGAACGCGTGTCCCCCTCATGCTGTATATCATAGGACACGGAAAACATGTTTTTCATACCTACTATGTTTCTGCTGGGTGATTCTTTCATCATTTTACTTTTTTCTTCCCCCGTCGCTTACCCCTGCCCTAAAACCAATATTCGTCTGTTTACTCGTGCTGTTACGTGTAATTGAAAAATAAGGATAAAGCTTTCCGTAGCCATTAATTACATCGTCGACGTATCGTCATCGACAACGTCATCAGCTTCGTCGTGTTTGCCTAGACAGTAATAAGGTCCCTTGGATTTTCCTCGAAAGAGAAAATAATCACGTGTGTATTTTAAATAATTCTTGTGGAAATTAAATGAGAACGCGCTAGACAAAACATCTTGTAAAACTAGACAGATATAATGGAGGAAATGGTAGCAGAATGATTAGGTATGCTTTGAGATACTTAGACTTGGACCCGTCCATTTCACCGACTTTATCTCGGACAGACAGGCCACGACGTTCCGATTTAGCGCAACATGCAAGACGCGTGATGAGTTTGTGGTCTGGATGTAAAGAGACACATGGATGCATAGGAAGGAGGAGGTTGAGAGTGCGACGAAAAAGAAAACGGAGTAGGAGGGAGGAAGCAGCAGAAGCCAAAGGAGACGAATAGAAAGAGCGGTGGTGACGGCGTTTCTCAGCGTCTGCGAATGCAAAACATCTCATTCACTGGTAAAAGAGTGCGTTTGCCGCCCAATGCACGGGGGAAACGGACTCCTGCGTGTTCGCTTCTGTCCCTCGCACACGGTCATGCCATACCTATCATTATCCATCAGCATTGTCGCACAACTACCAGCACTTGGGAGAGTGTGAGCGTCACGAAGAACGAAGCTAAAAGCTAGGGAGAAAAAGGAATACCGAAGAATGAGGAGGCTGCAC
This sequence comes from Calameuta pallipes, assembly GCA_030142375.1. Taxonomy (NCBI): domain Eukaryota; kingdom Metazoa; phylum Arthropoda; class Insecta; order Hymenoptera; family Cephidae; genus Calameuta; species Calameuta pallipes. The sequence continues at coordinate 1,148,750 of JARQSW010000419.1, forward strand.
ATGCTGCATCCTCGTGGTGGAATAGGCGCAAAAAAGAGAGCTGTCTCTAGGAGAGAAACAAAAGAAATACCAAAACAAAACGACCCTGCTCAGAGAGCGAGAAGAGAAGAGTCGGAGAGTCGGATGGTGGCGTAGCCCATGGAAGAGGCGAGTGAGCGCGGAGATACGCACGGCTAAAATTAGAATGCCGTTGGAATGCTGCTGTTAACGTACCGGGTGATTCAGCAGAGTAGCCAAGCAAAGGGAAAGAGATATATAGAAACCAGGAGAAGCGTATACACATGCATGTACGTGTAGGTAGTGTAGGTAGTGTAGGGAGAGTGGGAAGAGTCTCAACGTTATGACCCAATGGAGCCCTTTTAACGCCATCATTCTCTTTGCTCTTCCGTTGCTGTCTGTCTTGCGTAGCTTGTAACAGCGAAAAAGCGCGGGAAACCCAACGGGCTCTCTCCCACTCCCGGGTCTTGAAAAGACCAAGGAGACTATAGAGTTCATCGACTAGAGCGACGGGATACCAATATAACGTACACACAGAGCCGAGGCCCCCCAATGTACAGTGGTCTCTCTGTGCGCGAGTCTCAGGGACTTTCCGAGGCCCCGAGCTCCGCTTGTAAATAAATAAACAAACAACACGGCAGACCAAGTGGAAGGGGAAAAGTGTCTCTAACGCTCTCTAGTGTCTATCCGTCCATAGGTGCACGTCGAGTGTCTACAGTGAGTTGGGAGTGTGCGTGTGCGTGCGCGCGCACGGGTACAGTGGCTCCTCGGCCTCCGGCGTCGAGCGCGAGGTCGACGTCCTCCTCCACGCATGGTTGACGACGCCGTGGGCCCGCCCGTTCTCTCGCGCTCTTTTCTTCGCTCTCTCTCTCTCTCTCTTTCTCTTTCTCTTTCTCTCTTTTTCTCTCTCTCTCTCTCTCTCTCTCTCTCTCTCTCTTTCTCTCTCACACACACACACACTCTTTCGCTCATTTTTTTTCTCTTCGATCTTAGCTCTCGTCCGTGTTCCTAGTCCAGGCTGCCAATTTATGGGGGCCTGGGAAAATCTGGAAGATCAAACGAACGAAAGAGAAGACGCCAAAGAGAAGGTGAAGGTGGCTCGCTGTAGCGAGCGCCACCATCGACGCCAACGACGGTGCTTCTACCCAGCAGCTACTCTGGCTAGCATCAATTGCATTCGAGGCGAAGAGGGAACAATCGGCGTCGTATCGTCCCTCTCGCTGGCGAGAGCAAGAGCGGCGAAAAGTGATCGATGGACGTCGGGACGCCCGGGCGCCCCGAGCCTCTCACACCATCATCCGTATTCCAACGGTCTCTGGGCTCTATTACTACTCTCTTTTTTTACTATTCTCTCGTTCTTGCTATTAGACGCTCGAAAATTGGGACGTCGGATATTTATTCACTCTATCTCTACACCTTGAGGACGCTCTCTCGCTTCCCTCTGTCGTGTTTGGTGGTTTCTGTCAGTGAAGAAGTCACGAACCCTAGCCGTTTTGATCATATCTGAACTGCGGACTGCTCGGCAGATAGAATAATCTTGCGGACCACAGGACCTCGTGTGGACGCAGCGCGAAATAATGTTTATCAAAATAACACAGATGCGCGCGGTTGTCCGTGGACAGCTGCTTAGGAGAGTTCTTCATTTCTCTCTTGTTTCTCCATATCTTTCGTTCTCTCTCTCCCTCGTGTTACACGCTGTCTCTGTCTCTGTTGCTGCAACGGCTCTGTCTACGCACTCGCCTATCTTCAATGTCAAACAGCTGTTGCTAAGCCAATAACGCGTAAACAGGCCATGGAGGAATGATCCCCGTTGCTACCGTTACCATTATCATTAATTCTGAATCCTCTGATTGCGAATAGTCGCCCCTCCCTTCACGAGTCCAATTATCAGTATAGAACCGGAAGCGAAATCATGAATCATTTATAGGCTGTCCACTGAGGTTATTGGGGCGTAATATGATACCTTAATAAGACTAACAAAAATTGATAACACTGACTCTCAATTCGTCGGCGATCGCCGTCATCCGCAGCCACCGGGAGAGGAGGGATTGCCCGCTCTCTAGCCAAGAGGATAAAGGGGTTAAGGGGCAGAGAAGCTTCCGCAACTGTTCGGTCCTTCCGAGCGGAAACAGAGCGATTAAGCGCTCGTGGAAGAGCCCAGATCAGCGGTGCAGAATAGAGAGATACCGAGCACGACAGAGGAAAGGACAAAGAGAGAGAAGCTACTCGTGCACGCGTTAGCTCGTTCTATGCTCGTTAGAGAACGGAAGTGCGTAATCTGCCGACGGCACGGCATCGGAAATGGCAAGAGGGAGAGGACAAAGCAGAGTTCGCCGCCTAACCTTCTTCGGTCTTCTCCGGAGCCGAGAATGGTAGCGAGAGAACATGACGTCGTCGTGCCGGAAGATTGCAATTGGTCAAATATTTGTTTGATTCGACGATTGGCTATGACTTCTAGACGACCCGATGGTGGTGGTGTACCAAGCATACCTTCAGATGTACCAAGCGTACCGCTACGTCTCCTGATTTCTTTCTGTCCATTTATTTATCTTCTTCCTCCTCTTCACACTGATCTCTGGAATAGCGTTACTTCTCGAACCGATTTCTTGGTAGCAGCTGAACAAAAATCCATAGCTGCATAGGGGGGCATGTCTGAAATAAATATTGTAATAACGATCATGACAGTTGTAATGCAGTAATGTCTTTTGTTGTTACAGCGTGTGGCGAACCAGGCGCTTACCGTTTCGCCACAGCCGGCAGTTACGGTGGAGGGGCCGGTGTCTAAAATGTCTCCACCAACGAACGACGTGACCAATGGGGTGGTGGCGCCGCCCAATACCCTGGCGCCCCGGGTCAACACCATCAACCCGGCCCTCGGCATCAACCTACCGACACACAAACGCAACCCCAAGGACTTTATATTCGGCAAAGTCATCGGCGAGGGCAGCTTCTCGACCGTGAGTACCATTTTGTTATTTTGGAATCAATCTGAAATTTGATCAATGATACGAAAAATGAAAAAGAACAATTGAACAAAAATCAATCTATCATTACGTGTCACGTAGGTCTACCTAGCCAAGGACATCCATACGAACAAGGAGTACGCCATCAAGGTGTGTGACAAGCGGCACATCATCAAGGAGAGGAAGACAGAATATGTGAAGCGGGAGAAAGAAGTGCTGAACATGCTAGCTGGTGCGAAACACAGCTTCGTCCGGTTGTTCTGCACCTTCCAGGACCTGGACAGACTGTACTTCGTACTTTCCTATGCGAAGAACGGGGAGCTGCTACCATATATCAACAAGGTGGGCAGCTTCGACATCGAGTGCACGAAATTCTACTCGGCTGAGATTCTGCGCGGTCTCGAGTACCTTCATGGTCTTGGGATCATTCACCGGGATCTCAAACCCGAAAACATTCTCCTCGACGAGAAGATGCATGTTCTCATTACGGACTTCGGTAGTGCCAAGATCCTTAAGGACGATCCGGAGAAGCTGAGTACCTCCGAGAATGAACAACATACGGAGGAACAGCAGGATTCCCAACAACAGCAACATCAAAGACAAAGAGAGTACAAGCGGGAGCGCCGAAACTCCTTCGTCGGCACGGCACAATATGTGTCCCCCGAATTGTTAACTGACAAAACCGCCAGCAGAGCCTCAGATTTGTGGGCCCTTGGATGCATAGTTTACCAGATGGTCGCTGGTCTACCACCGTTCCGATCGCGGAGCGAGTACATGATCTTCCAAAAGATCATGAAGCTCGAATACGAGATCCCAGATGGTTTTTGCGATCTTGCACGATCACTGGTTAGCCAGTTACTTGTCCTTGAGCCCACGGAGAGGTTAGGTGCCCTTGATGAGCACGGTGCAGGTTATCCTAGTATCAGAGCCCATGACTTCTTTAAGGGTATGGACTTTGAGACATTACACGAACAGACGCCACCACCAATCTACCCTTATTTACCTGGCACCTCAGAGCACGAGGAGCTCAGATCACAATACAGGGTTCCTGATCACCTGGAACCTGGTCTCGACGATAAGCAGCTCACGCGGCTTCTGGGTTTGGGCATCGGCGAAGAAGAAGAGACCGAGGAGGATGAAGTAGAGGAAGTTGAAGAAGGAGAAGAGGAGAAGCAGGTACCAGTAACTGACGAGGAAGAACAATCTAAGGAAAAGAAAACGAAGTCAAGAACGAAGAAAAAGAAGGCCGAGCCTGTGACAACCGTCGTCGAGAAAACATCGAGAAGAAAGAGGTCCGGAATTGCCGATCTGACGGAGGAGGAGATTAGGAAAAGGCTCGAAAAGCAGAGAGCAAGTAATCCATGGGACAGCTTCGTAGAGGGTAACTTGATAGTGAAACAGAATTTCGTAAATAAGCGAAAGGGTCTCTTCGCAAGAAGAAGGATGCTCCTGCTTACCACTGGACCGCATCTCTATTATGTTGATCCGGTGAACATGGTGCTCAAGGGTGAAATACCTTGGAGTCCTGAACTCAGGGTGGAACCCAAGAATTTTAAGATCTTCTTTGTGCACACGGTAAGTCTTTCATATCAATGCACATTACGATTCTTAAGGCTGCTATGAATGAATGAGCAGTATGAATTACTTAGAAGAGCTACATTATACAATTGTCTATCTTATCTGTTTACAGCCGAACAGGACATACTATCTAGAGGATCCTGAAGGATTTGCCCTGGAGTGGTGTCGAGCAATCGAGGAGATGAGAGTACATTGTTACGGATACCAGGAGTCGTAAACACCGTTAAAAGCACATATTAAAACAAGGATCTACGGGAGAGAGGAAGAGATAAGAGGTATTACCGAGTACAAGTGAGGACGGTATACATAGCAAGAAGAGTTAAAGAGAAGAATCAAAGTGAAACAGAGTGAAAAATATCGAAAGAAATAATTTGAATGAAACAAAGAAATCTCAAAACTTTTAAAAGACTTGAGTTTCGCGTGTGGTGTCCCCTTAAAAAGGAAATCGTATTTTCTTAGCTAACAAATTAATATAATTAACGTCTTGAAATCCAAGAAGAAGATAAAATATGAACGCGCAAGGAACCTTGGCGGACGGACTTAGGAAAATTTTAGAATACTTCAATGGTCCATCCAAAAGGTGGTACATTTCGAGACTAGGGCACTATGTTAGGAAAGAAACAGAGAGAAGGGAAAAGAAAGAAGAGACAAAAAGGAATGATCAATGAAAAGGGCAATGGGTAGGACTTCTTAACGAGTAATAAGATGTTAAGAAGTACGGTACTTGTTTTTCATGTTTGACAACCGAGCACGTAATAAGATCAATAGTTAGATGATGTAGGGTCAGTCTGTAGCTTAAAAAAAAATAGTTTTGCAAACGTGCGAGAAGCATCATAACTTAGAGGGTGATGGTCGAAGAGAAAGGAGAAATCATAGAGAATCCTCATAAGGAAACAATACGGCGGACAAGCATTAGCAATTTTAATTTGACATCATTCAATTTCTCATTTTCAAATGAGATTTCCATTTGCCAATTCACCAAATGCAATTTCAACCCCTTGTACATAGTAGCGCGTAAACGTATATAAGAATCTTGCTTGCCTTTAATAACAAGCCTCTTGTACATATTTATATATAGTTATACAAATTTCGTATACATACGTAAAGTTTTCCTTTACTAATCAATCGTGCGCCATTTCTCTATTCTCTTTAACCATTGGCCATCATTATTTGCCCTTTAGACCGTTGCGCCACTTTTCTCTTTTTATTCTTTTCTCTTCATTGAGCTCGCATGGCATATGCCTCTCGCTAAATCTGTCGGAAAACTAATGAAGATTAAACGATAAATTGAAATGATTCCGACTAATAAGAAAAGAAGCCGATTTCGCGAATAACGATCGGGCTAAAATATGAAATGGTAAATAAAATCGGGAGTGACTGTAGAGGAGAGCGAGTTTCAAAAGTGCAAGACATTAAAGTAATACAGTAAATACGATATATACAATATATATATATATATAGGGTGTTGAAAGCCGAAGGGTAGCTTTTAACCCTCGAAAAGACTTGACACACTATAATATACAGTATGCGAAATTTTAGCGATAAATAGCCGATAAATTAATGTACTGTGTCTGACATGTGCGAATGTATTGTGAATGCGCAAACAATTGTCTTTCGAGAATTATGCGTAAGTAGTTCGTTCAATTATTCACTGTTCTGTTTTCTCACTGAGGAAATTCAAACTCATTGATGTACGCTTGTTGTTTGTTTGTCTCTTTAACTTAATTTATTCGATCAAAGTATCGATCGTTCCTTTTGTTCTATTGTTCGTTCATTTAATTTATATCAATTTAACGAGACGCTATTTATTTCATTAGTTCGTTGCCTCAAACCATGAGAGAATCATATTTAGAGCACATGAAAGTAAGTGAGACTGAATTGTATGAGTGAGAGAGAAAGAGAAAGAGAGAGAGAGAGAGAGAGAGAGAGAGAGAGAGAGAGAGAGAGAGAGAGAGAGTGTGTGTGTGTGTGTGTGTGTATGATGAAGCGTATGCGACGTAAGCAATGCAAGTGTTCTTCTCTTTCTTTTGTTTTCTGTGTTTTCTCTATTTACTAGAAAGACGAGATGATACAGAGAATATAGATAAATCTAGATTGATTATAATTATTAGTAGACTGCTACCAGCACTGCGACTGTTTACCAATACCCGTAATACCAATTAGCGCGTGTAATCTGTCACTCGTTACGTTACGAATTTATTAGCAGGTATGTGGAGATGTATAAAGAAGCATATATAGAATCGAGATAGAAGAATGCGCGCTTCACCCTCTACTGTAAATATGGAAAGTGTACTTTAATAGGGGTTGAAATAAATGTAGGAGCAAAGAAGGGTGATGCGCGACGTAAATTGTTGCAGGAGATAGAAATGAAAGTTCTTCTTTTTGTTTTTCTTTCGAAAAAAAGTCGCCCGCGCCATTCTGTACATTATCTGTACATTACCTATATATATACGCGTTAGATACTTATGTACATGAATACATGTATAAATATATATTTATGACTTGTGAATATTAGTTAGGTAGGTAAACAATGTTGTAAAAATGTTTGTAGCTCTTAGTATTGCTAGGTTAATTTTGACACACGCGGTTATACGAGAAAAGGTCAGTGCGTGAGACACGTGCGCATTACGGAGACAAATAACACGTACTGACTGTGGGATTGGGAGGAGGGAGGTGGATAATAAATTTGGAAATTAAATGGCGGGCGACTAATATTTCGGCCAAATTTTGTAAACTAATCGGCCTCTTGTTATCAAAGATTCTGTTTGGGAAGCATATATAGCAACAGACTTAAACAGGGTATTTATCTCTGAAAATGATTGTAAGAGATTCAAGAGGCAGTGCGTAGCGTCGGGACGTCCTACACTGCGTGTACTTCGAAATAATCGGCGGATTCCAGTGTATCCTTATGGTTCCTTACTTCTTTTTAATCTTATCCGTCCTACAACTTTTGTCTTTTTATTCTACCTTTATCTTTGCCTGGGATCAGTCGGTTGTCCTCGAACCCAGTGGCTTTGCCAAAATGACCGCTTTTGGTGGGCTACGTACGGAACGAGCGGAGAGGCCGCAGTTGTTAGGAAAAAAAATATTTATAATTAATTTTGACATAAAAAATAAGAGAGGACATCCTTACGCTATCATAGACTCAATGATATCTTATAAGCGTTACCAGGGTTCAATTGTATTTTTCTCTTTGCTTGGTTCTCGTTTGTTCCATTCTTTCGCGTGTTTTGTTCCGTTTTAGTTTTTAAGAGTAAAGGATGCTGCAAAGAGAGCCATGTACTCTCTCTCGCTCTTCACTCTTGCGTCCTTTCGCCCTCTCTCGTACCTCATGCATTTCCCTCGGGTAAAGGTGAGAAACTTTGGCCGATCTACGTTTTATGTAGATCCTCGCAAACTTTCAATCCTATGCTCGAGTTTAGAAAGTCTCAAGAGATTTCTGCTTATTTGCCAGATACCAGGGAGAAAGAGATGAGCGAGCGAGAGAGTGAGTGAGTGAGATAGAAGAAAATAGTTATAGCGCAGGAACGAAAATTGTCGTGTCTTGCACCGAGATTAGCCAATTATTTATAATATACTAGTAGACGTTTATTAGAGTGCAAAGTGAAAAATACTTAAAGGCGAGATGGAAAAGGGAGTGCGTGGAAGTATAGGAAAGTTAACGTGAAAGGTCCATTGATAGAAATTCTTGAGGAAAAAAATGATTAATCGTGGATCTTTCTCACTTGTACAGTAATTAAAATTATAGAAGACGGGAGAGACAGATACACGCGTCTAGGCATCCTGTAAATTTACGTACATATATTGTATATTCTTATTCCAATATACTCTATGTGCACGTCTATGCGTTTCTGTATGATAAAGACGATGGATATGATTTAACTAACGCAGTTGCCTATCGTTTCGCGAAGACGACGAAGAATACACTTGTAACTATTAATCGCAGTATTACTAAATATACGTAGTACATACTACTCTCACACATTACATAAATAAACACACTGACACATCACCATAAACCAAGAATCATAGGCAGTGACAGACGGACAGGCCCTCGAAAATAAGAAGACTCTGTAAATAGTTAGTACGTAATTACCATAGATTATAAAGAAGAAAACCTATTAACATTAACATCAAATTTATTTATAGTAAAATTTCCGAAATATCGCATTATTCGTGTCTACATTATTTATACCCATATCTTTGATCTTGTCCTGCTACCTGATACCTGCTTTTACAATATGTATTCGGATGACATCATCAGCGAGACTCAAAATTTCGAGTCAATCTTTACTTGATACATGACTACGAAGATGCCTCTTCAATCCTGGCATATTTTTCGGTCTCTCTGAACATTTATGACATTTCAATTCAGTGTTAATCAATTTCTGGTACTCTTCTAAGGCCATCTTCTTTACGAACCCATTGCGTCGCAATTCCTCATGAACGTCTGTAAAAATTATTTTGCTTGAATGAATTCCTAGAGTACGCTTCGAAAGATGTTTTATTTAATTACAATCTAGTGATATTAAAATACCTTTTGCAGGACGGAAAAAATCAGTGGTAAAGGAATTCCAATGATGTTTTGTTTTTAAGCAAGGACTGTCGAAGTCCAAACTTATTACATGAAGATGAAGCCTCTGCATACTGGGTTTAGCGTGGTAACCGAATCTAGTACAATTTGAAACAAATTAATATTAATATACATTTTGCATTTATAAATAATGATTAAGAATTCTTTTCTGTAATTACTTAAATTCGTGATCTGGATGATTCTTGATTAGATCCTCGGCAACATTTTCCATGTGAGTGAGAAGGTCATCGTGTTCTTTTTTCAAATCAAATATCGTGTCTATGTCTTCTTTGGGGAGGATTAAATAATGATAACGTGCTTTTGGGTAACCATCAATAATCGCTACCATGAGATCGTCCTCCTTAACTTTCATTTTAGGATCTTCCATGCAATCCAATAGACCCGCAGACCAGTGAGGTCTTTTTGCCTTGGGACCTCCTTTCGAATTTGATGCATTTTTTTTCATTACTTTGCCCAGTCGCTTTTAAGAATCTTGAATAGGTTTCAGTTTGAGGAAATATAACCCAGGTCGTTGTATGAATACTGTCAATTCAGGAAGATTATGGCGGTAAGACATGAATTCATTAACCTTTTAAATAAGTGGAATTTTTTATGGATTCCGTTTTTTCTTTTATTAATATTTTTCAGTGTGGGTATACTATCACAATTTTTATAAAGTAATCGGAATTAAAAAAGAATGTATATACAATATTTAAGTATTTATTACTGTGCACGTGCATTTCAAACAGCACCGCCCATTTTGATAAATGGCGTTTTTCACTGGATGTTTTATTTACATCTACAGTGAAACATCGATTATCCGAATAATTTACGGGACTTGGATGTTTATATAATTGAATATGTATAATAAGTCAATGGAAAACCATTTATTAGCTTTGGCAAAAATCATTGGGAGGAAGAAATTTTCTTACAGGACGAACGAACATATGCGATGTTTACAAAGCAAATTTGTGTGTGAATAAACATAATGCAACTATGCATTATAAATGTCTCTAGGAAGCAAAGCGTGTTACGACATAAAATTTTTATTACAAAGTATATGCATAATGATGATTTTGCACTAAAAAATATTTTATTTTTATAGTTCAGCATATACATAAGTATGTTATTTTATAGAAAACCACGTCTAATTCGCTAAGGATTACATTGTCTGCGAACTGTCAAATGAAAATTAGTTTGCAACTTTTTTAACAATCTAAACGTCTTATTAAAAAGTATTCTTGTTGAAGAAAGTGTAAAGACTTCAAGGTTATGTTTTTATTTGAATTCCCATGGAACTGCTAAACCAGTTCAATGTTAAGTTGTATATAAGAATAGAATATTTGACCTATTGCAAGTATTATAAGATTGAAAAAAAAAATTGTTCCAAAAAGCAAGATACCTGTTATATATTACAATTCCTTGATCATTCACATGGAATTTATATGAATTCAGTGAAAAACATAATCACGAAAAACACTGGAAACGATTTTCGTTTTCACTACTGGCACTCACGTGGGAGTTTAGCTGAACCAAGCTGAACAGAGTAGACAGCACTAAGTGAGGAGCAGAAGTAAGAAAATAATTGTGTCATGTGAATAAATACGCAATGGCGGAATTCGTAGAGAAACGATGTGAGGATATGATACCTGAATTAGAACAAATGGAGAGGATAAAGCTCTTCGATAAGAATGAGATTCGGTAAGTATATACATAACCTCAACATAATTTTGCTATGTGCATATAGTCCCCTTTTCGAAGTCATATTAATTCACACCGTTTCCACTAATTATTACAAATTTACTTCACACAGAGGAATAGCAAAAAAACGGAAGGAATATGAGTACAAAATACAAAGGCATACAAAGTGCAAGGAAGATTACCTACGTTACATACAATATGAAATGGATTTACTAAAGCTCGTTCGACAACGTCGTGATGTAGGTATTTCTTATTTATTATTTAGAATTATTGTCTGCATACAGTGAGTCGCAAAACATTTCATACCCTATGCATCAATAATTATAATAACTCTATTTATAAAATTATATTATTTATTCAACAGTATCAATATTCTGTTGGTCCACCTTTGGGTTATTGAAAAAGTGTTTAAACTGTCTCCAATACTTTGGATTAACTTCTTATTAACTTCTATAACTTAAGTATTTATATGTTGCTGAATGCAAGATTCGGTTGGTCGTATCTCAATATATTATAATATTTGTCTAATCTTTACACAAATATGTTTTATCAGATTTAAACCTGAAAGATAATATTTAAAATTCAAGGGAACAGGTAAAAAGCAATTACTATTTTTAATAAGACAACAATCCAAGAAATGCTGCCCATATCGTAAAACAATTAATAGCATACAATACTCCGCATACCTTGGAAATACTACCTCAAAATTCATATTTAAATACAAGAGAGAGAATAATAACATAGTACTATTCAGCTGTTCAAAGGATAAACTGAAATAGTGCAGTCTTTTATGGATCAATTTCCATACAGTACTGCAACAAATAATTAATGTCTCTGATATCCATCACTTGAGTGTGGTAAAATTTGCAATATTTCTTCATTATATATCTATAAAAATATGCTAATAATTAAGCTACTGTACTCCTAATAAATCGTAGAATATCAAGTCATATTAAAATCATTAGTAGGGTATAATTTTTCCAACCCACTGTATGCATTCATTCTCACATTAATTTTGCGTCTTGTAAGTGACAAAAACTATTGTCCTATAATGTTTTTTATCATGTTAAGTAATTTTTTCATTATCTAAATTCTTTTTAGTCGATGACAAGACTTGAATCAATTGAATATTTTTTTTTATTAACATCGAGATGATGGTAATAAAGTTAAATTAATTTAAGTAGCTTATAAGGTAGTTTTCAAAAACGTTGTAAGAGGTTTCCATTAAAATCAAGTAACTTTCGAATACTTTGCAGAAATTGGGAATCGGCCAAAAGAAATCTGACATCGATTACGCGATCGCCAATAAAGTGAATCAGCTTTATACGCAAGCAATACATAAGTTTCAGGACGATGTGCGATTTTGGATCGCCTATATGAAGTTTTGCAAACACATGGTAAGTTAACATTAGAAATTATATATCGCCTGCATAATAAGAATTATTAAAATAAATGCGATATAGTAAGTCATTAATGATTGGCAGCGTTTTCATAGTTCTACAAGTCGCATGATTGGCAGGATGTTACAAGTGCATCAAGACAAGCCAAAGTGTTGGCATATTGCTGCGCGATGGGAGATTGAAGAGAATCAAAATATTCAAAACGCACGGCAGTACCTTTTACGAGGATTGCACATACATCCAGATTCCCGATTATTATACGCGGATTCATTTCGGTAACGTAATAAAATTGTACAAGTAAAGAATTCCATTTTACTACGGGGTGAATAAATGAATAACTTAAAAATTTAGACTCGAATTAGACGAGGCATTAACAAAAATAGACGACTCTGAAACGAAGGATAAGAAATCAGACACAGTGGCAGCAGGGGAGGATACAATGCCAGATGAGCTTAAACGTGCTAATGTAATATATCTGCAAGCTTTCAAGCGTATCAAAGACATAAAGTTCATCATAGAGCTCTTAGATATCACTAAAGAATACAAGAATACCGAGAAGTTACAGAATAAAATTGTTAGGTTAGTACTTGGCAATGCATGAAAATTTCGAGCTTTCCCAAATACAAATATCTTATCTGAATCAAAATATTTGTTAGCGACATGGTGCAGGAATACGCACACGAACCTCTCATGTGGGATACAATGGCCAAGAGAGAGTTGAAAGGTTTAGTCCAGCCTTCTAGTTCTATGGAAGTTGATAGTTCTGAACAAAGTTCTTTGCGGGATCGCATAAGTCTTTGTAACGAGGTTTACCAAACAGCTGTGAAAAAAATAAAAACTGAAGAAATGTGGTCCCTCTATATTGAATGTATACTGGAAATCAATCATGATACCGGATCTTTGCCAAATTTCAAGAAAAAGCTGTTACGCAACGCGCTCAGTCAAGCTCACCAGGCAAAAAAGCTTCGCGAAAAATATTATCTGCAATGGGTACGTAAAGCATATTGTCCTGTAAAACTTCAATCTCATTTTTGGACTGATTCAACTTGAATGTTTTTTGAAATTACAATGGCTTTCAGATCAACATGTTGAACAATGAGAAGAAAGACGAGAATACTCAGAGAAAATTACTTGAAGTTCTCACTTGGGCGACAGAGGCTTTACCGAATAGTGTCAATCTTTGGCAGGCAAGGTTACGTTATCACGTGATATTAGGAGAAGACGATAATGTAGCTACAGTATTTGCTAAGGTCTTAAATTCATTTTTCATAATCATTTTAAATTATTTGATTTTATCTAATGTATAATGTATTATTCAGGCTACTGAAATTCTTAGAGAGAAAGCTTTACCATTGTGGAGAATGAAATTGCTGCATGTACAGGCAAAGAGTCCTGAGGAAACTGAGGAAGTTTTCCAAGCAGCAATGCAGGGAGAACCAGCCATTGCTAGAGATATGAAACCAACGTATATCGAATGGTTGGTTTTGACCAAAAGTAAGTATGCAAGTGTTAAGAAAAACGTTAAGGAAACAGACCATTATCATTCGATAATTTCAAACAATAACCTTTTGTTTTCAGACATACAGACAGCAAGACAGGTCTATGACAATCTTTGTCTCCAACCGCCATCTTGTCTAGAATTACATAAGAAAATGGCAGCAATGGAACTAATGCAGCCGGAAATCTCTTTGAAAAATGCACGCAGACCACATGAAATGGCGACGTTGCAATTTGGCAAGAGTCACACAGATGTATGGATGGATTACATAAATTTCGAAATGAATCATGGCGATCCAAAAAGAGTAGCCGAAATTCACAGAAGGGCTGTTAAAAATTTGGATTCTTCCTTAGCAGAAAAATTTGTGGCACAGTTCAGTTTATTGAAAGCTAAAACTGAAAACTCAATGGAATCCACTGTGTCCACTTCGTAAATATAATATTAATCATCCTTCTTGTACACATTGTTACGCTGCTAAAAATCTTTTTTTTCACTACTATCGGCTATTCTTGGATTTCATTCAGACTACACAATTACTATACTTCCGGGCACAATTAATTAAGACTCAAGCGGCACTTCCTGCTCCATTCTGGTGAGTACAATATTGCGATCAGTCTCATTCGCCAATCGTGTTCTGTCACCAGTTTTCAATCTGGCACGAAGGTCCAGGCACATGACGTCGGTCATTAAAGAATGCTGTTTGTCCTGAAGGTTTTTATCAATGCGAATCAATAGGAATTCCAAACCGTTGTAGGTAGCCCTATTGTGATTTTATAAATAATAATTATTATAAATAATAATTGAAATAATCGAACTATTATGCTACTTACTTTGCACTATTAATCTTGGCAATAAGATCCTCCTTGGTCTGCCTCATTTGCAAGACCTCATCTTTCAATCCCAGTTCGACCTCATCGCGACATAATTCAAATCCAGGACGATAGGTACGATTTTCCAACCTGGTTTCCGCACACTTTACAGCGTCGGTCTTACTCTGAAGAGCATCATCCAATCTAGCTAATTCCTTTTGTAGTGTATCCATCTCGCGTTGCATCTGCAGTAACCATATTTTCTTATATCCTAATCTGCCCCGATGTTCTTTCATCTTTTACCTTCATCTTTTGCCATTCCAGCTCATTTCTGGCCTTCTGGGTTTGATATATCCTCTTCCTTAGCGCAAAATCTGTAACATCCTGCTGAGCTTTGATGTCATTTCTGGCGCGTTCCCTGGTAACGTGTAATGCTTCGCGAAAACTGTACGTATCGCTCATCTCATTGTCAGCAAGAAGTTTCACGAATTGACAATGTTCAAGCCAGGACTCGTAAGAAATAGAACTGAATTGAACAAGAAAAAAAAGGGATCAAGAACGCTGAAGAAGAGGTCCAGAACCAAAGCGCAAAGGATTCTCACTTTTTTGGTATTCTGAGTGGATCCATCTTATAGCTGATATTAGCACAAGTGCGATCTAATCGAAGATTCTCTTGATCAATATCTATACTCTCCACCTTATCCTGTAGATCCAGACCAACTTTGAATTTTACCTCATCTAAACGATTGACCTTCTCCCAAGCAGCCTGAATTCTGTAAGTGTTAACGGTTAATTGTTAAATTTTCCTCTTTAAGCATCTATTATATGCTATGGCTTATTCCTCGTCTTCACCTATTAGTTAAAAGTTTCTTGACTCCCTCTAGGACGCAGAGTTCCTTTTTCAATTCAGTATCGCCGTCGTCGTAGGTCAACTCTGTGCCCCGACGACAGTCTCTAGTAGAAATACATTCAGCAGCTATTTGAAGAGGTAGATTCAGACCCTCAAGTTCCTTTTCAGCGTCAGCTCGCTCATCTTTCAGAAGTTTTATTTCGGTTTCGATCCTTTCCAATTGACTCTCCAGGAGTTCTCGCCAACGAGAAAGTTCGGTTAGTCTATCGGTAAATATATAACGATATACAATTTTCGAAAAGGGACTTAAAACTCTGTTCCTTTTTTCAAATACCTATCGGCAATTCTTGTATTGTTCATATAAGTATCCCATTCCGTTTTAATTTTTGTTTCTGACCGGATGATCCTGCTGGAGCTGCGTAACTCAAAAGCATCTGATCTACGAGTGTCGGCACTTTGACGTAATTCCCATTGCTTAGCATACCAGTCGGGTAATCCTGATCAAATATAATCTGTTATTAAGTATTGTATGTTTTTTAATTTTTTGTACACTATCTGACGTGTTGATTACGTCACTTACCAATGTGCGGTGTGGGTTTTTCATACGTTGTAACGGATTTCGCCATGATTTTCTTTAATTGTAAAAACGTATCTAACTGAATCGAAAGTCACGCCAAACGAAGGAGTACTAAATGTCTGAAAATTCAGGAAGTCGGGAAACCAGGGTTAACAACCCATAAGATGGCCGTACATACTTGACAACAGTCGCTACGGCAACCATATTATTAATACTTCAGTAGGTGTTTTGGACCATAAGAAATGTACAAGGTCTTTTAGGCTGAATCCTCTTACAGGCACCAATACTCGGACGTAGATTTTTGGTTGGTATAAAATGACAATTTTTCTCCCACCACCTAGTATCCACCAATCAAAGTAACGTGTTCGAACGCTAGCGCCTGTTTTAAAATTTAGGTTTAAGGTGCATCAATTAACTGATCTCAACAGTTAAGCCCTTCACACACAAAATAACATAACGACGTAAGACGTAAGTTTAAGGAAACCAACCAATCAGAATCTAGTAATCCTCCCTCCAAGGGGACAGTACTAGATTCTGATTGGTTGGTTTCCTTACGCTTACGTTTTACATCGTTACGTTATTTTGTGTGTGAAGGGCCTTAGACCGTACACGACTACAGAAGGGTTATATTTTTTTACTGTAGAATTTGAGAAACTCCTATGAGTATTATGTATGTGAAAAATATCGTTTATTAATAATTCTCCAACAGTTCTTCCATTTATAATAACATATCTTGTACATATTGAAGACTATTCCACTGATTGATGGAAAATATAATTGGGGGACATCATCAAAGAAGCGTAGGTCTTATAAAAACCCAAAAATCATTCCAGCTCAAAGGAGTTTATCCCATAATTAAAATGGATTTTCAATTCTTCATATTTAGAGAAATAACTGAAATCAGCAACAACCAAAAAAAGAATAAAGGAAAACGCAAATAATGGGTTCGCAGTTATTCTGTTGAATCGTACAGCGATATACTCCTTCCGGAGATGCAATCATTCAAGTAAACATTATTCGATTGGTGGAGGCGCCTCGCGCGGCCTCACAGATGCGCATAACTGGCAACTATTCTGCAGTCACGAAGCTTGGAAGAAAACACACATGCAGTGTAATGCGCTGCACGCGCGGTTGAGTTACTGTATCAATCACAGTGTTTAATCCTAGCCGCGTTGTATATACAGTGGATAGCACCGTGAACTGCTGTCCGAGGAAAATCTAAAAGGACGAAAAGACTAGACAGTATAAAAGTTTTCATTCGATAGGTACGTTTCAAGGAGTAAGAATATTAATTTGAATTTAGACTCTATTTTATCATGATTTCGACAATGTTTACAAGGACGATAATAATAATAAAAAGAACTGAGAAATGTATTGTTTTCACTGGATACGTTTTATTATTATTGGTTGGTGGCGGGATAGTGCAGTGTGATTGTCCATAGGAGTCTCTTCCGGGGGGCTACTCTTTCAAGGAGGGAGTGGGACGCAATAGTGTTGATTCAGTCAATATACGTACTTTTAGCGGATCTATATCGTTGACATCTTTATCGTCATTAGAATCATTAATATATTCTTCATTTCGCATTTGAAGTTAAATTAATCAGGGATTTGCATTAGGTGCAGCAAGAATGCGAAGATTGAGTATGAAGGGTAAACGAGGCAAGTCCGAGACAAGCGGCAGCGAATCAGAGGAAAATGGCGTCGCAGAGGCAGCGTCAACGACGATAAATGATTCCATTAGAAATGAAATGTCAGAAAATACTGACGAAAATCGAGCACTTAGTGAAGTAGTCAAGAAGACCAGAAGCCGTTCTGGAAATGCAATCGGAATAGCTGGGACAACTGGTGATCGTGGTAAACGCGGTAGAAAGAATATTGATAATGAACCAGCATCGTTGAAGGAGGATGAGGCAAAAGAAAACGAAGAACAACACGAAAATGGAAGCGCGGGAAAATCTGGAGTTGGAACAAAAAAACGTAAAAAAGAGGACGCTAAAGCGTCTACATCAAAAGATCAACCTTCTGAAGAAAAGGAATATGAGGTGTGTGAATATTAAAGTTATTAGCTTATGATTAAGTGTATTTTGTATACTATGATGCTTTAACCATTGATATAAGGATATGAAAATTAATAGCCTATTTATCAGTAATGTTTGTTTAGTTAATTATGCTTATTCTTATTAATTGTTTACGTAGGTGGAGAAGATCGTCTCTTATCGCACTATTAAAGGACGACGTCAATTTCTAGTAAGATGGAAAGGATATGATGAAGACTCGGATACTTGGGAACAGGAAAAGGATCTCAATTGTTCTGATTTAATAGAGCAATTCCTTTCGGAGAATGAAGAGAATGAATCTAATTCAGAACCACCTAAGAAAAGGCAAAAGACTGAGAAGACTAGAACAGCAAAATCATACCGAAAGTCAAAAGATAAAAATGGAGGAATTGGTAATGTTCTTTGAATTATGCTAACCGTAAGTATCTTGAGACGTTATAAATGTATCTTTTACATTTTAGGTACAGATAAATCTGTATCAGACCCTGACAAGAACGAAGGAAAGGAGTTTGAAGTTGAAAAAATAATTGATGTATATTTTAAAAAGAACAAGACACGAGAATTTCTTATTCGTTGGAAAGGTTTTTCAAGTGGAGATGACTCTTGGGAACCAGAAGAGAATCTCAATTGTCCCGAATTAATTGCTAAATTTATGGATAAGGTGGAAAAGGCTAAGATAGCAGATCAACGTGAGCTGCGAACAAATCCTGCACACACAAAAAGATATACATTGACCACGCCTGAACATGGTAGGCGATTGTCAAGAAGAAATATGGATAAACAGAGGTAAATAATAGTTTTTTCTGTAACCGCCAAACAGAATCATTATTAATTTTTTTCTAAGCAATCATTAACGTTCGTTGCAGAACTACCTATCACGAGTGCGATGAATAAGAGAGGAAAATCGGACATGTCACTTTAGTTTGTAATATTCTATTTTATACATCTATGCTATAAAGGTATAATTTTCTCTAGATCTAAGAAAGTAGGTTTATTAAGGGACACTAGAAATTTCCTATGAATTCTTTTCGTATGCTTTATAACTGAGCGTCTCAACGCTTTCATGTCCTTATTAAGTTGCAATTGAATTGCTTTCCTAAAACAAATTTACGATTTAGGGCTGGTAATTGAGTGAATGAAGTGTAATAATATTTTATCTTTGAAGTATTAAGCGTTATAATTTGTATGTTCAATCACCATACTAAATTTGGAGAAACATTTGTGAAGAGAAATCGATTATATATTTACATAGGGCAAGCATATTCGTATACATATAAATTTATATATGAGTATATACTATGTGTATATGATAGAAATATGTATATCACATTTAACAGAAATAAAAGAAAATTATTTAAAAATATATTATTGCAAGCGCAACTACATGTTAATTACACCGCATATGCACGGCCTTTTTGTTTGCCCTAGGCATGTCGATCTGAGATCGATTTTTCGGATCGATCCCAGAATCCTAAGAATCGGACCTATTGACATTACAAGCAAATCACTATATAGTAAAAAGATGTTTATTAAGGGCATATTCCGTAATTGAACCACAGTTGCAGTTACTAAATTTCATCTAATTGCATTGACTGGTGACAAAAATCAATCGATGTCGTTGGCTGAAATTTACTAACTGCAACCTTGGTTCAATTACGGAATATGCCTTAAGATATGTTTATGCTATTTTGGAACGCATCCTTATGTTATCCAGATGGCGTTATTAACCATTCTAACGGTAATGATAACGAAGATAAAAGATTTTGTTCTCTGTTTTTTCTCGTATTTTTTGTACTTTGAAGAAAAAAAGAAAGCTGAAAAAAATGTTTCTTATTTTTTAATTTTAATTATGCTATAATTATGTATAGTGAACCGCGTTTCAAAAAATCGACTACAGAATCGGTTAATGGAAAGTCAATTTTTCAATGCTCGATTTAACTAAGAATTGGTTCAGGGATCGATTTTTTTAAAGAAGAATCGACATCCCTAGTTTACCCTTCTTTAAATTGCCTCTTTGGTTTTCGGGTAATTATGCGACTATTACAATGGACTTTGGCTAAATTTGAACTTAAAAAAATTGTAGCAAAAATCGTAAATTTCGAGAAATAATGTTTCGTCTATGGTTTGAATTTGACCTGTTTTCTTTACAACAATGCTTTATTAATAAATTAATATAATTATTGTGTTGCGAGTGCACGAGGATGAAACCGAACTACGGTGTATTTTCTCAAAATATGAGAAAGTCACTAAATATAATAAACAGTCTCAAATATTTTCATTTGCGTACGGATACTAAATAAATACCAATTTCATAAAATGCCCAAAGGTTCATAGTATAAATATTGTCCTGTTTACCTGATACTGATGATTCTTTGTATTTGCCAATCATAGATCCTCCACAGCTTCGTCGGCCTAGTACTTTTTGTAAAATTTGGAATTACTAGACTTTGCTCAGATTTTCGAATTTTCCGATGCGTACGACTAATTTGACAAAGCTATGAAGGTAACATTAGCCGCCTATACATTGTCCGATATACGTTTAAAATAAGGACTTAACTACTGACTATTTCCATTTTTCTAAAATCCAAATATCTGCATCAAAACTCTTATTGTTAGTCGGGCGTTTCATACTTTTAATTTCTTCGTGATCTATTCTTCCAATTATTTTGTTTATACAGGGTGTCCCACAACACCCGTTGGAGCGTTAAGAGGGTGAAGATAAAGGAAATAACGAATCGAAAGTTCGATTGTGTAATTCAAATATAGTGAAAATGCTAAAAGTGAATAGCTATTAGCTAATCGCGTGTTAGGGTCAAAGGAAGAAGACAAGCACAACCATTGGGTAACAGCGATTCACTTTTAGCATTTTCACTATTTTTGAGTTACACAATCAAGCTCCTGCTCACGGACGCAGCATCAGTAGGGCGCTCAATCACGCTACTCACGGACAGGATTGGCTCATCGAAATCGTTAATAGCTTCATAATTAGGCGTCGGATCAAAAAATGGAAAAGGGACTTTCGATTCGTTATTTCCTCCGCCTTCGCCCCCTTAACGATTCAACGGGGGTTGTGGGACACCCTGTATACATATATTTTTCCAATCTTTTTACTGAGCTGTAACTTCATAGTCATAACCTGTGATATTGTTTTGTCAATTCGCTTATGAATTCAAATTCGGTAACGATTCCTGCAGCTTGTTCATGGGCCATAGGGGCAATGGACGCGCTGCAGGTGAAATCTCGTCTATTCAAACGGCCTTTGATTAACTTGACTTGGCGTATAAGTGCATTTTAGACCTCCTTGCAGGTGGTAGACCTTAGCCCCCTATTGGAAGCATTTGCAGAATGAATCAATTGTTAATTGGGTCTACTCCAGCAGTACACCTGGTCTCTTACATTTAATCCTTTTGCTTGCACTCGAATCTACTTCATTCTAGTCTATTGTTTTGTGTTTGTGTCTGATAGCAGGTGGCACGTTAAAATCCCTATTAGTTCTCGTTAGCTTTTATAAGTGCAAGCAGTTCGTAGTTATGTTAGACGGACTGACGCTGATCGTGAAGACTCAGTTCTGAATATACATATAATTTAGGTCTCAGCCGACTTGATCCAGACCCGCCTTGCTCATCCTTTAGCGCTTTCTACTTAAAGCTTTAGCGTTTCTTATTATTTGGCCAATCTTCTAATATTCATCCTTGAGGTTCCTCCTTGAGAGTTTTACCCTGTATCTGGGGACTTGAGACTTTTTTACTTATATGTACGCGGAATTTTAGGGAATCATATAACGTAATCATCCAGAGGTAGAACAATTAAGCTAGACAAATGCGGTAATCCACAATTGTGGAAAGATTTAAAGAATAGGCAGCTACAATCACTTTCGTGTCTTTACATATTTTTAATATTAACGACTATTCATTATTGGAATGTGTCACCCCCGTACGGAATTTTCTTGTATTCACTATTTAATATATTTTTGGAAATTGTACAAGTTGGTGAAATAGTTTTTTGTTTTTAAATGACTAAGTCATGTCAAATTTTATCAAGAGACTCGTTAGAGACGCGCGCAAAGCAGGAACCGAACCCCCGACACCATGGTCTATATGTGTAGCTACTCTAATAGGGTGACTACCCTTATATGACCAAGGGAACAGAACAAGTAAGACAAGCACAATGCAAAGTGAGAGGGAATGGAGTAAAATTTGAAGATAAAAAGGAAGAATAGAAGTAAAGAAGTCAAGTGATAAAAAAGTAAGGAATAGAGGTATAAAAGTAGAGAAGAAATAAGAAAACTGAAAAATAAGAAAGTAAAGAATGAAAGATAAAGAAATAAGGAAATAAAGAAAAAGAAGAAGGTTAAAAATGGATGTCAGCGGTGCTTCCAAAGGACCAGTATAGGAGATCGGCTCGAGGAAGAATGAACGCTCGGAGTCCGGGCGCTGCCTTAAATGCTCCCCCCACTCTTCGCCTGCTCCCACTCACCGAGCCCTGCGCGACGGGTTTGCGCGCACACAATTTTGGGCAACTTCCAGTACTTCTAAATATGCTTGGCAAAAATTTCCGATTTCGAAGTGTTAATACTTTATTGATTTAATTAATTATTTTAATGTTCGAAACACCTAATTTATTAATATTTCAATTTGAACGTTATTCATTTTCGATATTCTACAATTTCAATATACATATAGTGCAAATAATTTGTTTCTTATTCTTATTCCTTTTTGCCTATTGATGAAACACTTTTCAAAAATTAAGGTCATACATGGATGTCAAGCTGGTACCGCACTTTGCTAAAAATGTCTCAAAAATGTTTCAACAATATTCTTTTTCAATAGTTCTCGAGGAGTTCTATAGTTCCTGGTCTCGTTCTAAGGGTTGCTTTGGAAACCAGCGTTGAGTAGCGGAGAACCTCTGCCCGCCAAGCTATACGTTCGTGATCACGTTCAACTCGGTTACGACGGGATACGCATTATCGACGGAAGCGATGATCACAAAATCCTACTGCCGGACCCGCCGCTACGATTTAGCGCCATGATTTTGGTATCGCCTAAAACCGTAGCGTTGCGCATCTCCCTTCTCATCTCTGTACACATGCTTTAGAGTGTCACCCGGTATTAATCCATAAGTCTCACGGAGCTCACAAATATCACGCGTAGTATACCTATTTACACTCGGCCAATCAAAAAACGTGGTTATGGTTCGAAGGCCCTCCGCTTAGGTGGCACGTCAACCCCCAAATAAAATTGGTTTCATGAAAATCAGCCTGCTGGCTATCTTCCTACTTACCCCTGGTAGAAACACGCTCAAAATGAAAATCATTAACAAAAACTATCACTCTTTAAAACCGAAATCGAAATCGATTATATTCGAAAACCGAAACTGAAAACTGTAAACGAAAAATGATGAATGATAAACCTAAAACCCTTTTACCACTGTGAGCACCGTAATCGAACTGATATTTCTTTCGGTTGCAATCACTGGCGCAAAGCATTGAAATGAGAGTATATACCACCGGTTCCTATTTTCGTAATGTCTTACCAGCGGAAATGCTGCCGCCTCAGTTGAGCTTTCCGCAAGCTTTTTGAATAAAGCAAATTTAATATAATCACTTATCAACTATAATATTACAATTTTACTTTTTATATTTATTTAATTATTATTATTATTATTATAAAGGCTCGTCAAATATTAAATATGTAATAAATTGAATTATATATGTCTAGTATATAGAAAAATAACATATATACATATATGTATATAAATCACATCAGTTACTGTTAAAACAATTATAAAATATTTCCTTACTTACTAGTTATCCAAACATATACACTCATTAATTATATACTAAGATAATATATAATTATAGAAATACGTTCTTTTGATGATCTCACAGTGGTAAGTTATTATATCTAGATTCATTTTTTCCATCCATTACGAGTTAGTTCAAATGTTGAAGTAATGATAGATGGTGTTGAGAGATGTAATTTCATCGGGTGGCTTCCTAATACCTTGAGGATTTTCCATATCTTGTTGCTAATTAAAAACAAAAATACGAATTAATATCGCGCTAATACCTAATAATAATAATAATAATAATAATAATAATAATAATAATAATAATAATATATAAATTTATATCGTTAGTGCTTCCAGTAAAACTTATTGTTAGTACAACCAAATTAATAATAAATACGCTCGATCGGCATACGAGTGTTACATAAGAACTAACGAAAAATCCAAACCAAGAATTTATCTTGATATAATATCTCCTACATTCTATCTCCCCCCCCCCCCCCCCTACGCAGACGTACAAATTACTTTGGGCGCAGATGATTCCTGGAAAATACGCGCCAAGACGCCAGAGAAGACAAATCAGAATTCTATCAGTTCGATGATTAATGATTACGATATCGTATAAGATATTACATACTTATTCGTCAATTCATCGCGGACACATTCGGCTATCTTCTCGAAAAAGGAAAGAAAGAAACAATAATACCAACACAAAAGACGTATCTAAGCGATTCAAGATTTACGAAGATAAATTTTTATTCTTTAACCACTGGTTATGAATTCGGTTAAGTAGGTAACGAATGTTTTCAGCAAGTGAGAGTCAAATAAGCGGGAACGAGAAGGATAGTGGAAATAAGAAGGAACGAAAAAAAATCCAGACAAAAAGGCAGGGCTCACCGGTTAGTCTTTTCAGAGGTATTTTAGAAAAGTTGGCAGCGCTCTTACCGCCGCCGTACTATCTATTCAATTTTCGCCAAGTTGGCGACGCGCCTGCCAAGCGACTCGCAAAGGATCGAAGGTGGAATACACTTGTCGTAGAAGCGAAGCGATAAAAACTGCGGATACTTCAGGGACACTTTCGATAATTGTCCTTTGAGGAATATGATTTTAATTTTATAGGACGACAGACATTTTATGAACAACTTCAACGATCTAGAAGAAAATCCCATTAGTTTACATGCTTTTAAATATCTTAATCCAAAAATATTCATTTCAGTCAATTCTATTGATTTTGACTGGTTGATTTAACCGTCCGGTCAATAACCAGGTACCCGGGTATCCATTTCAGTTTGGAATATAAAATTTGTTAACTTCCCCTGA
>JARQSW010000419.1:1173959-1223803 GCA_030142375.1 Calameuta pallipes
GCGCGCAGTAGGTGGGTACCCGGGTACCCGGTTATTGAACGAATGGTGAAAGTTTGGTTATTGACCGGACGGTTAAAAAATGCGTTACAGTCTTACGGTAACTCAATAAATATTTATTCGACATCTCTTATTGTTGGTACACTTGAATTGCACTCTTGGTCTATGCCGTTAGAGGAAAACAAATTTTGAAGCTATTTGCCACCATTTTCGAAGTTGTTCGTTATACTCAGGTAGTTTGTTATTTTGTACGTTTAATTAATATGCAAGACACTGTAATGTTTCTGAAATATTCTACAGCTTATTAAGTATCTCAGTGCTCAGTGGTATAGAAGTTAATTTACGAATAATTCCTCCTAGACTGAAGCTGAGTTCAGAGTAAATGGAATATTTCGAATCCAAATTTCTCATAGTTGAGCCAAATCCACTTTACTACCAAATTATCTGTATCACAGTGTTTGATCCCCCTCTCCCCTCTCTCTCTCTCTCTCTCTCGTAATCTCAATTTTCTTTTTAGCTTTTGATTGTCTCATCAAACTGATGTGCTCATAGTGATGAGCTATGAGGTCGCACATGTCCTGAAAGTCTAAAATGAGTATCTGCGCCACGTGCGACAAAGTTTTATTGTTTCGTATGTTAACTACAGTTTATATACCGGGTGATTCAGCCCAAACGTACCTCTTCGAGTTAGTTCGCATGCATAGAGTTATTCATGACTAACGCACCACCTGAAGTTAGCTTATCCATTTGATTTCTACACTAGGACTAAATTCGGATGATACAGATGTCAAATGATCCTCGAGAGCTTGCTCTCCGTTATAAAAGTAATACCTACAAGGGAGGTACCTCAGGTGTCCACCTCCGATGTCGTTCGTTTTAAAATATTTTATTCTCTATCAAAATCTAAGAGACACGTGTTTTTTTTATCAGCAGAAAAACGGTTTTAAAGGGTGAAGTCAACCCCCAAAATTGAGCTCCTCGAGGGCGGTTATCGCTGTTTCGCATACTTCCAGTCGAGACAGTTAAATGGGACCAATTGGGGATTAATCCTCTGGCGAATAATGACATATACATTTTGGTCGGTTCTGGTGATGTTGAAAAGTGCGAAATTTTTACAACAAAAAAATTATCAATTCGAATTCGATGAAACCAATTCGATTTGAAAGTACTAAAAGCAGTAGGAGATACATGTTTTTGCGTTTTTCAAAACTGATATCATTTTTGCGTCTTAATTTCATCCGCTTACTCATCACTGACAGATACGGTCTTATTACTCATTTTGAAAATAGCTTCACATCAAAGAATTGCGGTAAGCGGATGAACTTAGACCCAATAATGATAACTAAAATTGTATGTATTGCTGATATTTTGTTTATATGTATTTTCACTTTTAATACACTTTGAAGTAAGCAAATTAACTAACACAATTAATTTACTAAAAGAAAAATTTCATACTTCCATTAAACCGTAGTAGAATGTGTTTAAATGTAGTTAGCCCCTGCCGTAACATTAGAAGAATTGCATTTTGACAGTATTTAGCATTGTGAATTTCAAAACTTAAAGTCGAAAATCGATTTCAATGACCTCCAAAACCCTCAGGATACAAGAAATCTGAAGACCTCGCAAGCGTACGAGGAATCCCACAAGAAGGACATCAGGGAACGAAGGGGTAGTTTTGGTAAACATACAACCGAACGTTATTGAAACGATTAGGCTTCTTAAGTAACACATAAAAAGATCTTTCTAATAATTGGGAAGGCAAATTGAAGCAAGATAATGCCGCTTTAATGAGGAAGTAGTTGCACGGGCATCCAATCCAATAAGGGTTTCACCCCTTAAACGACGTTTTTTCGAAAAACGCAAAAGCATGTATCCCCTACTTTTTTTAATACGTCCAAATGCAATTGGTTTCGAACTGAGGTACCTTCCTTGTTAGAATTATGCATACAAAGAGGACGCGTTAACGCATGTACCAAGGAAGGGTTTGGGTGGAGTGATTAGGGTGGATATAAGATCGTTAAAGGATAGGTCAATTTTTCACGTTACTTTAATTTTTTTTTTTAATTTCTATCTAACAAAATGACGTTCTCTGTTGCGTTATACTTTATTTGTGTGTTAAAACTCTGATGACATTATCTTTACACAGAAAGTATAGCCTAGAAATATCTTATGCATCTCTAATAAGTGTCATGTGGATTTTACGCTTTTCTTAGAGAATATAAAGATATGAGTGAAAAGATATGCACATACTAGATATACGTCAAGCGGATGTACCTATGTCACACAATACTCCGTGGTCTTTTGATTGCTCTCGAACATGATTTATTTACCCCTTTATATTCTAGGGGATGATTTTTCATGTAAGGGTCAGCAAGAATGTCCTTGGTGTACCTTCGGTATGCCATGTGCATTACTTCGAGATTACGTGCAAACTTCTAGACAGAAGTATGGTGATGCTCGCTAGTACAAACGACCGTCCTTTTTATCTACCCACTATGCCTTTTCTCAGTTAAAATATACCGGGTGGGTGGTTTGAAAAGCGCGAAGTCGAAACCGGCCGAGGTTTTCATGTTTAATTCAGCCACTTTGAGTTGCCGAGTGAAGTTTGCGTCAATGGGAGAAAAAAACAAGGAATAATTATGCGTTGGAGGGAACGAGACGTGTATACCATATATAGAGAGATAAGAAGAGGAAAAAAAATAAGAAAGAGAAAATAAAAATAGACAGTGGAGAAAATATTTTATGAATGAAGAATTGACGCACGTGAAATTTTTTGAATTCCTCTTTTTTCATTGCTATTTTAATTTTATGCAAAGAATGTTGAAAAACATGAATTACGAATTTTCTCATGAAATAGTCTTTTTTTCGTGCTATATTTTTCTCGAATTTTTTTTACACTATTGAAACTTTGACTATTGGAAAACATTGTACACGTCTTAAATTTTATCGAAAAATTTTTTTTTCGCTCTTATATTAGACAATTTTACAATCACATGCATTTGAAAATCGACATGGGTTATTTTAACCCAGTATAAAAATATCATCGCCAAAATGAAGTGTGACAATCGAGGGTTAAAGATAGGTACGTCAAACGTTTATACATATACCCATATCACACGCTAAGGTATCTATATGCGTAACTATTGTGCAAGATAGCCAGTACTATTTATCTGCGATATATACATACATACGTGTATATAGAAGCCAAGGTAAAAAATGCAGGAAAGGGTAGAAAAAATAAATGCATGCTATTCGCCTACAGGTCCAGCCTATCAATAACGTAAAGGTTTTGCATTCGTTTGCATCTCCGTTCAATCAGTAACGAGAGGCTATGGCAATATTTTTTTCTAACATACATGTATAGATACCTAATGATGTCGATGTACGTTTTGAATAGCCTATAACATACCGAGAGTAAATTTTTGTAGAACGCAACATTTTTTTCGTTCAATGATCTCAAATGATAGGATCACTATAACCGCAATACTCCGTTCCGTCGACCACAGTTCCATTTGGCCCGTTATGAGTGAAAACGAATAACGCAGTAAAAATGAAAAAAAAAAAAAAAAACATGTCAATGCCATCGTTCAAAAAATGATATGCCTTTCGTCAAAGAATTTGTTTTGAAACCGCGATACCGCAAACGAAACATGCACATTTTTGGGTTTATTGATACATATATACATTATTATACATATATAACTAACCAAGAGCATTGCACCAACTGAAATTGAACCTGTCCATTTGATTTCTATATGACAATAAACTTGGTACACTGCAATACCTCTGAATAACTCTGTACAAATGGATTGTAGGTAGTTAAACAATGTGTATGGGGATGATTTTGTGAAGGACTGTTTCTTACTGAAGAAAATTCGTATTAAGTGACAGGAACGAGTCTCTCCGATGTTCATATAAGAGGACGAAATAAGGGTAGAATAATAAGATGCTGAAAGGCTGATACCTATGAGGGATGAAGTCAAGATATACCTATTAAAGTACCGCAGGGTGGCTTTATTAAAGCTAAAGGGACTAAACCACGTAGCGTGGATAGTAAGTAGTAAAAGATGGAAGAGGAAGGACCTGAAAAAAAGGAGTTTGCGGGCGAGAAATCCTAAAGAGAAAAATGTGAAAATATCTCCAAAGGGTTTCGCACTTCCTCCCTGTCGTGCCATCCTTGAGAGAAGCTTTTTTAAGGGAGCCTCTCTCGGGCAAAAATTTAATAAAGCGGCTGCAGCGTGTCATCGTTTCGCACGAAGCGCAACTCGTGGAGTCTCTCGCCTTACGAAGTTTCAAATCGTCCCTGGGAATCTGAATTACGTCGTCCTTTCGTCCCTCTTCTATACTATTATTGTTTTTCGTTGCCACCGGGTTTTCGCAATGTATTTTCAAAAATTAAAGATTCTGGTCGTTCAGTTATTGGCCATACTGCTGACGTAGATGTACGTATGTACCTTTAACGTTCCTGATGGTAGAAGAGATTGATGCCCAAGATATCATGGTTGCGCGTATCAAGGGGTAACTCAGTGTAAATGGACACTAAAATAGAAATGGTAGGCAAAACGAAATGGTAGTTTAACAGTGGCCGTGACGTCTACGTAGTCGCAAGTAGAATAGACGAGCAGCCTTAATAACAGTCTACTCACCTACGTCAGATGGATATAAAAGAAAAACTTAGAAAACAATATTTTTATCTCATCCGCAGGTCCGGCGAAGGGGCACGAGATATTCCGTGCTTTTAAAAAGTTTTCAACTTGGAATTAGCCGAGTTTTATGAGCGTCGTTATTCGCGCCTCATCCTGCCATGTCCTGACTCTCTCTCTCTCTCTCTCTCTTTCTCTCTCTCTCTGTCTCTCGCTACGCTTACCCTCGACTCCATCTTATTCTTGGTAATCTTCCCCATGTGCATACTGCATCTCTTTCTCTCTATCTATCTTATCCTTCTCTCTCCTTGCGCACTATCTCATAACGTATCTCACCCAGGAAGCAAAAGTAACGCAGGTACTGCCTATGCTTGTAGCTTCATAAAAAAATAATATAAAATATATAAGAAAGAAAAACAAGAGAGAAATAGGGTATAACGCGCGTCTATTTACGTAGAAAGCATTGCAACAAACACATAGATAGGAAGAGTTATATAGTAAAGTGTCGTAAACGTAGGAACCGTAGGAATGACAGAGTGCGCGGAATGACGTAGACACGATTAATGTAAATTTTTGCAGATCATATGTACGAGCATCGCGACGATAGAATGAAAGTGCGCTTCCATGCGTTTGTTTTTGTCTATACTGAAGTAAACAAAGTAGAAAGAGATAAAGAATTTTTTTTAAATGTGAAAAAGGATAACGGGACAGACTGGGGTTACGTAAGTTATCGTCATCATATATTCGATATTGCCAGTTAAAACCGAATTCAGGCATATACTAATGCATACACGTGAATGCACCTTTATGTATGTATAAATATAGGTAGTGCGATTACATGCATGCATAGATATAGGTAAAGCGCCTCACGGGACTAGCGTGAAGTCTGACTCTGGTACCAAAACTGGTGGAACCGGGAACGCAGAAACCCGGAACCACCAACACGAAACCCATGACACAGGGCAAACGGAATTTCCATGTATTAGCGTTACTGTTTCTACGCTGCGAAGTTAATATTGTTAAATAGATTTTTCGGGTATGCGCTAATTGCTTTGTGCGCGACACACGTAATTTGTCATTGATCGAATGTTGCGATTTAATGACAACGATTAAATGCTACTATCAAAATCACTCCATGGCGTGATCATTCGCTTGTCATATGATATCAGTGTTATATCACGATAATCATTGACAGTCTGCAAGAGTAAAGATACAACTTAATACAACAGGATGAATGATTGTCATTTCGATATCGATTGATAAGCATGATTGAGACGTTTAGGAACTGGCGCGCATAATGTAAATTATTGTTACGCAGTATTTAATTACGTTCGATAAACTTATGCAAGATGTAACGATTTCAATGTAGAGGGAAGGGTGGTTGAATTTAAAACAAAAATATTCTTTTTACTCGGTTCTCTGCATTTGTTATATTACGTATGCATGCATGGTCACACATGCATATGTGACACTGGCGATGGCGGTGATGATATACTGATCACGGTGGACACACCGCGGACCTCCACTTGCCAATGTAGATTAACCTAGCTTGGCCATCTTTGAGATTCAAATAGATGCAAATTTGGCGCTTTTCACATGGCGCCCGTTTGTCACTTCGCGTTGTGGCGTTGAGCGTACGAAAATATATTTTTAAAAAGGGGAAAAGCAAAAAATGTCGAGAGAGAGAGAGAGAGAGATAGAGGGGGAAGGAGAAGAATGTAGGCAACAAGGGTTAGCCGCGAGTGAAATATAGATTTTAGATGCACCAGGTATGACAACGCGCGTTATGCCTTCAGTCATGAAATTGTTATGATGACGTAAATTCTGCGAGATCTGGTGAGTCGAGGGTCAAGTATATATGTAAATATACATATATATATACTATATGCGCAAATCGAGAAGTACACAGATACTCATCCGATACGTCGATCGAGTTATATGCATACAGAAACAAAGAAAATTTAAGGCATAAAGGAGCACAGCGTAAAATAAGATTCGATGAAATCTAAAATAACAGAATAATCAAAATCAGACGTCACGTCGTTATTTCGTCGACCAACTTTCTCGGGACACTAACAGTCATGCGTTTGTGTGAGTTCAAGCGACATTGACACGTTTCTTTGCTTTATTTGATGTGCTAAGAAAATTTTAATGGACTAAGTCTGGGCATGGCACTTTTCACGCCCCCGCCTTGCCCTTAAGGTTGACAAGGTAGGGGCCAAGAGCATACCTAAAATCATATTGTGTGATTAAAAAATATATTTTCTGAAATACGTACCTTTTTTATTCGAAATTCTTTCGCTACATGACTGTCGTTTTATTGATTAACGTGAATTTACATGACGCACGCACACGTATATCTATATAGTATTGGTGATTAAGTAGATATACATATATACAGTATAAAATAAATATACCTACATGAGCACATATGTATATACGAATTATGTAGTTAGTGATTAGTACCACAAAGGCGAGACTTCCTCGTCAAGAGTTATCGCGTGAGATAATACAATAGAATCTCGATTAATCGAGTGCAAGTTATCCCTGCGCCGTATTATCCATGCTGGCTGCGATGTGAGTCAGTACGCTTATCCCAAGCTTAATTAAACACATTGTGGACTGGTCAATGTCATTCTAGGTAACTGTAATCATAAACGTTAAATAATAGGCTTTAATTAAATATACAGTAAAATTTGAACAGTAAAAGTAGCCGTAAATATGCATCGTATTATTAATTCTTCGCCGATAAAGGTATCTACGTGTGTTGGATTACTCGTGGTATTCGTTTATCAGTAGCACCCCCCTTTCGACGCATGCCGGTTAATCGAGGTTCTACTGTAGTCGCAAATCAGATATTCCAGGTACGAAATCATGCCGTGAAATTGCTAAGGACGTGACGACAGCAATTGCGATATAGACTGGATCTGAAAGGAGGGAGTAAAGCAATAGGTGGCGTGACTGCGATAGAGGGCCTAGGAGGATTCTCACAGAGAGGACGTGTCTATTTGTAATAGACGTCAGGCTGGTATCATTCGTGTGTTCCAAAATCGTATGATCTTAACGAAACGCCCTAATTTCAATGTAATCTTTTAAGAAAAGCGGTGTCATTGACGAGCATCTGTTTCATTCTATCTCTCTCTCGCTTTCTTCACTCCTACTGAGTCTCTCCCGTTACACCTGTACAAATTTCAGATTACTGCGGCTCTTGTCACGTACTGTTGCTTGACGTGGGCCGCGCATTGAAGTGTATGTATATATATATATGCATACGTAAGCACGTACCCATACGTCAGGTAGCGTGATTTTCGGTGTTAGCATTATTATGAGACATTGTCAACATCGGCTGATCTTCCTGTACTATATCTAGATGGCATAAATATATGACTAGAGAAAATTTCTTATGGGACTGATTCGATTGACCTATCACGTATGGGGTGTTCCGAATGTGAAGTGAAGAAATAAGGATGCAGAGGGGATTACGTATGTATATGTATATATAGTTACGCACGTACGTACGAGAGTATCCTCGGAGAGGAAGCTTTTCGCAAATTCCTCTCGGCGTATATCCGTGTGGCGAACTATAAGCTCGGTCGTCTGGTGTGCCCGTAAAATTTTACGAGTTTCGTTTTCCAACGTCGGCCATGTTCTTGCTTGTGGTGGAGACGTTGGTAGTCCTGCTGGAGGTGCTGGTGTTGGGGCTTTAAACTTGGCCCCGCAAAAGCTTTCCTATTCGAGCTTTTTCTCGTTTATGGTTATTTGTTTCATTTAATTCTTTATTAGTTTCGATACGTGTCGATATGCCAATGCCAACCTTATACCAATTTCATCCCCTAAATTTCAGGCGTTGCTTCTCTCTTCTGTTTTGTGGGGTTGATTTTGACTACGCGTAAAAAAAAATTTCATGAGAAATTGGCGATTAAAATTATCGTGGAACATTCGAGTAATGACTATTGCTAATATCATAGGATAATTTTAGTATCACTGGGTATACCACTTTACAGTGTAAATGTCGTGATAAACGTGGCGGAGTCAATCTACGATTGAACAAGGATTATTGACATGACAAATCAATGTTCGACCGCACGAGAGAAAAATTGTCGAAAATCTTATGAAAAATGATTTTATATAAGATTTTATGATAAAAATTGTACGGGTCTTCGAAAGAAAATGATAGAAATTTACAATTTAACATTGAATACAGGGTACTAGACCATTCGATTATTTCAGATGGCTTTTGAAATTTAACAGGGCACGCATTTCTTTAATTCCGTATATATGGATATCTAAGTATCAACATTTTAACAGGATATTTCTAGTATGCCCTGTGCAACTTTTTATTGCAACATTGTGAATTGCTCTAAAATCAACAGGCAATAGCTGAAACGCTAACATGTCTCACGACTGCGACCAGTACGAGCACTATATCAACTTATCCAGTGATATTATCGTCGCGAAATAGATTTATCGTCCTACCCTTAGGCTATCCTATCATCCCCCATCGTCACGGCTTTCACAATAATTTACGAACTCTTTTCGTTTAACTGATACGACGTATATGCGTGTGTCGCATATCATACCAGTTTGGGATGATACGAGACTTCTGAAATGTTCTTGAGGCACACAAACCCCTGTCCATTCGATCAGATAGAATTAACTTGGATTTGCCAGTTTACTGACGTTTTAACAAGTTACTACTAGCGCTGCAGAACCAAAGGCTGAAGAGTCTAGAGAAACTTTAATCAAAGAAAGCAGAGTCGGTCTTTTCTATGAAATATATTAGCATCAGATTAAGAAAGAGAGACACGTGAGTTATGCTTTTTTGATATTATCTTACTAGGAGATGACAAAAACCTAAGTGAGAAAGCAAATGTATAAAGGCTACGGATTTGAGAGCTTTAATTTGTAAAATGATTGCGACTCGTTAGTCTTTCGCGTAACACGTGTAATCTTCTACAAGGTTCTGTGATCCTCTTAGCGATTTCTCCTGTTTCCTCTCACAGCTAGCAACTAAGGCGAATAATGGGTGGGGGGGGGGGGGGGGTGAAAAAGGGTTGTATAATCATAAATCGAAACATCTTTGACTATCGATCAAAAAATTGGAATGATATATATAACGACAATTCCATGACAAATTAATAATAAAGCATTAAAAAAGTTTACCTTTCGTTATCAAAGCAGCATTGGTATCTGCGTATGATGTACATGACTGAAGACATAGTTGACGGCAGGCGAGCGTTGCAATTTTTGTTGATGGCTTAAAAACGAAGCAGTAATCTAGAAAATCAAATTCATAGTATTTAGTACCTATTGGAATAACGGAGAATGATTTATCGTCATGACTCTTACATAGGCGTCCTGAAGTTCTTAATCCGTAGACTCGTGGTGTTATACCAGTTTCTGATATCACAGTGAGACCATGATGACAGGCACAGATAGTCGGCTGACAATGCGAGGGAGTAAGAGAGAGGAGTCGAAGCATAGAGCCAGAGTAAGAAGGGGAATGAATATCAGCAGAGAATGCGGAGTGGGAAAAGGTGGCGTGAGCGGCTGACGCATGCGCACGATACGAAGTTGCTTCGAACGTAGGATATGCCGCCAAAAAGCGCTCACTTAAGAAAGTCAGTCGCATACGGCGAGTCACACGAAACGGTCGTTCTACGTCAATGATAAGAGGAATCTCGTGTGTGCTTGAACGTTACCCGGCTTTATAAGAACAATTAATAATAAAAAAACGGCAGAACGTCATCACTGCACGTAACGTAGAGGTTATAGAGAAATACGTTAATTTATTTTTTCTGAAATAGTCGCGTGATAGAGACTTTACCTGAAGTTATCGAAGCGACTATACGGGGGGAGAGACAGTCTGTGCGGCAGAAAGGAACATTTTGTGGCAAACTTTTTGGGTGCAAGAGAACTCAAAGAATAAGAGGGACGAATTTGAAGATACACAGTGAACGCGTGACTTTTACGAAAAACGTGATGGAACGACAACTGTCTTGGATCGCTCTGCTCATGACAGCATTTTACTCCTGTGAGTATATTACATACGTTTATATTATTTTTCTTCTCTTCGTTAAAGATTCTATACAATTTCGAATTTTATGAGGATCGATTGTCGATTGTACATGATATGATGAGTGCAAAAGTTCTTAGATCCCAGTCACATGACAACAATTTCAAGCAGTCAATCCGTTAAATTAATTGGACGTTATCTCGGAACAGAGATAAACTTATACAACCAAGAAGTATATACATACATCAGTTAGATTAATGTCGAATCGTTTGTTTACATACAACTAAGAAGCGCAACGTCTCTTCGTCTTATAGAATTCGTCGATAGAACTTATTTTCATGCCAGAATTACTATTGAGAAACTGACCTATCCACAGCTTAAAGATCAACAACAGTGCCAGAGGTACAGACGTAGCGAAAAAGCTCATAGAAAAATCTCTAAACGAAGCCAAAGTGTCTTATAGCTATTCGTCAAATATAGTAGGACAGTAAAGGTCTAAGCATCAGACGTAAATCGACCTATGTATGTGGAACTAAACTTTTATGGAATGCTCGTATAAACCCTATCCAGTTCGAAATAAAAATAAACAAGGGTGATTTTCAGGCTTTAATAGAAAAGAACAGGGGGTCATTAAGAAAAGCCCTTGACGGTGGCTAGGATAGCTGTAGGGTATTCTAGAATACACCACGAGGCATGTATTCCTGTATAAGAACCAACGTACGAAAATAGCGTGGCGGCTGGTTATACCTATAGTGTTAGCGAGAGAGGACGAGGCTGGCATAACCCCACGTGGGCCGAGTCTCTCCGTTACATCGTACGAGATGACGTAGTGGGCTCCCATTGGTTGACCAGATGGGCGTGCGACTTTACTGACACAGAGTCACACTCGTATGTGTTAAGCATGCACCTATACCTGTCGCTGATACATGCGTAATGCGTGAATGTGGTACGTGTTACGTTTTATTACGAGGAAATGTATCGATACGCGCTAATTCTATGCTCTCTGTTCCTCTGTGCTCTATCAGACCTATTGTAAATTTTGCAAATTACTCTTTATATCCAGTACACTACGCATAATCAAAATTTTGAAAGCCGTTAAGGATCAAAGACTTTTTGACGTTAATTACCGCAGTCCCAGTAATTAGTTTTTATTAGTATTTCTATTGTAAAAATAACTTCTTTTGTCTAGAAATAAATTTAGGGCTCTTAAATAAGTTGATATAATACCGAGAAGGTTCTGCTTTAAGGAGGTTGCCTTGTTCGCCGCGTCATGTGCTAAGGTCAGTTATATAGGATCGAGTACCTTACGCTCCCCTTTTCCATCCTCAACACTGCCTTTAAAGTGAACGTTCTTTTACGTTATTTTAACATTTCGGCAGAATCCGTATGTTGTACGTACCAGCTGATTGGTGAGTAGGTGTCTGGTGATACAAGTTTTTGGAAATTCTCTCGGCGTTAAATTCAGCCGCGCCATCAATTTCCCGTTCAGGAGACTCTTTCACGTGTTAACCCGTAAGCAGGTGACCCCTCGAGAAGACCGATCGCATGAACGAACTGTAGAAGACGTATGAGTATCAATGTCCTTAAAGATCGCGTAACTATGATATCTTGACGCACATACATTTATTACACTTAAAATGCACAATGCCCTTGGGAACAAAGACTAGTTTATTTTGGGACAAAATTAATCCTATGATCGTATACAGAAGTATATATACATAAATTCCCAAGAGTCTCTAAGAAGATCCTCCGTTGTCATTAATTGATAAAGCTTGACAGATATGGAGGAGGCCAAGGAAGATGTAAAAAAAATATTAAGATAACAGAATACGCTGTATTATAATAATACAACGCTGACTTCTAATAGATTCGTAAGCATGCGGTATACGTCATTCCGAGCAACACGTGTTCACTGATGGGTGAATATCCCACTGACTAATCACATATGAACGGACAAACGGCCATTAGCAGATTTAATTAACCTAATACACCGTCCCGTCGTCATTGGCCTGTCCCATACATAATTTAATGTTATAACATACACATATGCTCATCTGCCTAATAGTCGTACATAATATGCCCTCTCTATTTTACTATGCATACGTATGTGCTCCAATGTAGACACATTACGTACGTGTTCGCTCAACCTTATGAACGCACGTGCGTAAGCCAGAACGAAAAGGACAGAGCATGCTATAACGATAAGTGTAGTGAAGGAGGGATTGATGCTCATACGTGAAAGGGGAAAGGGAAGTCATATCGGTGGTCGAGCGTATTTATATCGTGCGACAGGATCATCGTACGATGTGAAACAGCCAATGGGAGCCCGTTTCGTGGTCTGGCCTTGCAGCCTGCTTGCTCCCGGTCTAACACGGGTTTACATGAACGCGCACACATTCTTACGGTTCCCGTGTGACACTTTTTTTTTTCATGCCCCTCGATAGGTTTCGAGCACGTAACTATATTCGTGGAAGATGAAGATTTGGAAAGAATTTAACGACGTTGATACACCACTTATGTGTCACATGCGACGGTCATAATTTGTAGCGCGAATCACGCGAGCCCTACCTTATGGGTTTGGCTTGAATTTTTATCTATGAATTACCTGACGTCATTAAGGGTTTCCGGCAATGAGCCAATTTTTTGTTGCAGTTTCATTATTTTCTCGGAATTCCGTGGCTCGAAGGGCTGGTCCTTGAATTGTGGTAGATATATATATTTATATACACATATATATATCTATTGTGAATTGTGGTAGATATATATATTTATATACACATATATATATCTAACACAATTCAAGGACCGGCCCTTGTGATATTTACACACACACACACAGGAACGGGATGGTCTTGTTAGAATTTCAGGAATTTCCGAAATTGCTGCCGCCACGGTAACCCACCGTAAAACCTTCGCTGTTGTAAACATACTAAAATCAAATTGTCTATACAAGATTCTCTTGGTTAGAGAATGAGTAGGGATATGGTCTGAGAGAACGGTGAGTTGAGCGCCTCTGACGGGAGGACATAGAGTTACTTCACACGTGCAAACATAAGCGCCACTTTTATGGATACCGTAATAATTTTTTCTCGTAAGCGATACTTCTCCAATCGCCACGAGTTTTATTGTGTGGGGTCTGACCGTACGCGTGCATACGTATCTATACTCGTTAATGTATGTACACCGCGAAAAAAAATATTCTGTGCTGGGATATGAAATTTTCTTGGTCGGAGGAAACTTAGAATATAGTCAAGGCAACGAGATACAAAAAAGGACCTTATAAGGTTCCCTTCGAATGTGTACGAAGCTCTTTACGAATTTTGAATTCTACCAGAGTGAAATTGTACTGTAGTCGTAGGTAGACTGTCATAAGTTAGGGTAAAAATATCTAAGATGATTTTCACTTTATTCCTCATAACAATCATAACCAATACTTTTTTCCGTCACTTACCATTTCTAACATCCTTTTGGATTTATCGAGTTTTGGTCGCTTCGTTCGAAACTGTGGCAATGTGGAAGCTTAATAAAAATAAAAGAATACCGAATGCTCTCTCTGGAACTCTTAAGTCGATCATCCCTATGGAGAGGTTAGGTACGTACACATTCGAGACGCATTGCACCAACCGGATGGGAAAATCCGTAGGAATCTTCCGAGTGGCACGTACGCCTCTATCTCGTCTCTCTAACCCTTTTCACCGACATACCGTATTCTACATCCCTTTGCAACGGTTTCTGGTACGGAGCTAGCTAGCTATTGGTAAGCAACCGATATCTGTTTAGTACACTAGCGCCACTCGTGGTTAGCATCGGTACTACTGATGAAATTAATAGCAGCATCTATTAGGTATGCATATATAGATAGATATCACCGTACCTAGGAGGGTCGAGAGGTATAAAGACAGTACAGACGTGCTATGTATGTATATATATTCCAGGCTAGAGATCCTCGAATTCGAAATTCTACGGCTGCTTTTCCAATAATCGAAAATTGATCGTACTCCGCGGATCCCACGGATATAACCTCTATGTACCCGGCGTACGTGTATGCCTGTGTGTATAAACGTTCGATTAATGAGCCCGATAAGGGTTGCCGCGGCTTTATCGTCGCGCGTTATCTATCGAGCGACTCCCATCTGCCCTTAATGGACCACCTTTATTTCTCTTCTTTTTTTTTTCGTCCTTCGAGTTTCCATACTCTCTCTCGGGGGTGCTTCTTACCAGTAGTAAGGGCGACAAAGCCTAACGCTTGGTATCTGGAAGAAAAAGAAGGGTGATTTTTAGGAGGAACTCGGGATAAGAAATTGGTGATAAATTATACGGATCATGAACGATCATAGATTTCTTATTGGGAAATAATCATTTTTCATATTGTCAGAGTCCTTATTTAAGGGTGGAATCATTACTGTTGAAACTTTAACAAGGGATGCCTTTTTTCCATGCACACTCGGTGTACACGTTGCGAGTCAAAAGACTTACGGAGACAAATGACTCTTTCAAATTGGCATGATTATATCTTACCTGCAGTACTCTTTTTTTTTTTGTTTTTTTTTTTGCTAATGTCAGGCATGAAAGAAGAGAAAATATATCAAGAAAATAGAAGCTGCCGGTATTCTTTAACGATTTGAGAAAAATACGTGTTGCTTTATACTTACATTGTTTTACGGTCGTCCGATATCGTACTTTAAAATTTTTATATTTGGAATCCATATAATAAGAGAGGTTTTTTGCACTCAGTCCTCAACATTCGTTTGTCAAAACAGAAGTCTGACTTCAGAAATCAGTTATAGCTGAATGGACGAATAAATGTAGATTTTATCTGTGCCAACGGTTACTAGAAGTCGTTGCTGATTTGTACATGAAGTGAAATTTCAGCAAGTACAAAAAAAAGGATAACGTCGTTTTTATATGGAGACCAGAGATAGGTTGTCAA
This sequence comes from Calameuta pallipes, assembly GCA_030142375.1. Lineage (NCBI taxonomy): Eukaryota > Metazoa > Arthropoda > Insecta > Hymenoptera > Cephidae > Calameuta > Calameuta pallipes. The sequence continues at coordinate 1,189,546 of JARQSW010000419.1, forward strand.
GGAAAAGAGCGTGCCCGGAAGCTCACCCTGGAGTCACTCACTCATTCACGTAGACAATCCGTGACAAGAATAAATGAAAGAAACGTACTGCTCGTGACGTTTCGAGATATTTCTGTGATCTGGACGACATCCCGATTCGTTATGTAGCTTCATTTAATTAAATTACTGGAAGGAGAGGGAGGGTTGTTAACAAAAGGGTCATGTTCTCTTTAATATGTAACTAGATTTCAGTACTTTATTTTAGGCGATGATTTATATTAAGACAGCATTGACGCAATTATGATTCTTCGTAATATCGATTGACTAACCGATTGTGTGTCAATCAGGGAAGTATCGAGCTTGACTATTTCTGTCTCCCTTAGTGACGCGTAGACGCCAATAAGTCTGTCTCTCTCCCACTCGCGGATCGTATACAGAATTTGCAAATGCCGTGAGAATACAAAAATTGCGGAAACGCAATATCCAACGGTTACCAACAAAATGTATTACCAATTCCATAACTTCAGGCTTCGGAGAAGTAACGGTATGGATCTAAAATATCTACACCCCAGAAAGCTTGACAATGAGCAGAACAAAGTGCGCCCTAAAGTTTCGCTTTTCTCGACGCTGCAGTAATATTTTGTAGGATACGCGCTAGCGGCTCCGTCCCCCCGGTGCGAAGGCTTTTCATTGTCGAGAAAAAAATGAAATAAAAATGGAAAAATCAGGAAAATGCGCAACGTGTAAGGGTCGTGCCGCTGGGTAATATCCAACGGGTATAAAATGGGAATTTCACACGGCGAGGATGCCACCCTCAACACTCCTAACTATCCCGAGGTTGAACCGTACAGAATCCTCGCACTCTTGTCGCTGGTATAAAAACATAGAAAGCGCATTTACCTAGGTCACCTTAATGATGATAGATGAATATGATATTACGTATGGGGTTGCACGGCCATTAAGTAATACCGCGCTACCCCCGGGGGCGGGCATCTAGTATGGCGGTTATAGTAGCCACTAGCAGTCTTTATAATAGATATAACTCCCATAGGGGTTTAACTGTTTGTTGGCACCGTGGGGTGGTTGTACGACCCCCCCCCCCCCCTCCCAGTGAATTTCCACTCTCGACTACGCAGGCAGTGAATAGCCTGGCAAAAAACCATTCGTTCAAATTAAGAAGTTGATTTGGATTTAATGGCTTTTGTTTAGGCTTCGCGCGCGTGGCCTATATCCCTTTCGTACCACTACCCGCCTACTTTTTTTCTCTCTTCTTTCCTTTGGCAATCCCTACCTTGCTAGCTCCCTCCGTTTCTCGTCGGTGTATGTTTTTTTGACGTTGTTCTCTCGCGCGAGCCAGTCAGCAGTCATTAAGCTTCTCTCTAGGAATTTTCCGAGACTCATTCGTTCGAGAGGGTAAAACCGCCGCCCTTCTCCCTTTTATATTTTTCTCGGACTTTTTTTTATTTCGTGCTTGTTTTACGTATAAGCTGAACATTCTCTACCGACGTCACTGCTAATGCGAGTTATATGGATAATTCAGGTAATCGCGAATTTTTCCCTTTGGAAGCTGGGAATTTGATAAAGGGTGCGTTTTACGTCATTGTCTCTGCCTTTGTCCGCTTTCACTGTAGGTATACATATGTTTGTTACTGCATTCTTTTTCGCTCTTTCTCATTACTTTGTTCACTAACGGAGAGAGACATGTCGAGAGACGGAAGCGAGGGTGTAATCCTGATAAATCCGGAGAAAAGGGAAGTTTTTGGCTCGAGTGGATCAAGTATATGTAGTGATGCTGGTCATGTGGTACTCAGACACTTTGAAAACGTGTAGTAGTACCAGTGGCACATATCTGTAACAAATATCATGTCAGACTATATATATACGTGTATATTAGTCATTCAAGGTAACTAGCCAGTCAGTGACGTTTTACTTCAGGAACGAAATTTCTAACCCTTACGAGAGAGAGAGGGGGAGGAAGAGAGAATTGACTATGATCAGATTTAGGAAATATTTCCATTGCGATTTTTCAATGCGATATTTTTGGAACACAGCCAAGTCAAAATTGTGAAGAAAGGGGACAAGGGAAAAGGGGAGATAAAGAAACGCACAAACAATACCCAATGAATCGTAATGGTTACGCAAAGCGAAAGTAATAAAGTAAATGCGAAATGAAACAGTTGTGAAATATAATTTCCTGGATCAACAAAGGAATTTCAGGTAGACGAGCAGCTATAGGGGTTGCTTGATATGATTAGACGGAAGTGATGTGGACGCTTTATAAGGGAGAATGGTGTACGCAAAAGACGATCAGAATTGATTTCAGTATAGTTTGCATACTATATACATTTTGGCATCATTATCAGGGAATTAAATGTAACTTTTGGAGTTAACGGTGAATTGAGGGAAAACTCCCTTAGTTATTTAATAGTAAACCTCATGTAATTCGATAGTTATAGATTTCATTAATTTGCTTCACTAAATCAATAATTTTCCCTGCTCTTGGATAACTTTCAGTTCTTGCGAGTTGCCGGGCTGAAAAGTGCGGCGAGGAAGAGCTGAGGAGATGTGCCCGTCCTTTGGAAGAGATCACCAACAAGGAGATTGGTTTCGTATCAAACAAGGTGGAGCTTGCGGAACTGTGCCCGTAAGTATATTGAAAACAATAAATGGCTAAAATAATTTTCATAATAATTTTTACAATTATCCTGTATACTGTACACGGGTGTTCAGGACTATCGAACCACCTAAAGATTGTTCTACTTTAGGAAGTTAATATAAAACAAATGGACAGAACCATCTTCAGGTGGTTCAACAATCCTGAATAGCCACGTGTACTATAGCGTACTAACTTAACCTAAAAATTGCCAAGAGAAATATATTAACTTGTACATACAATTTTCAAGTATTGCACTGCGCATGGAAGTGAAGATCGTAGCAGTAGATTAGAGTATACCAATCTACGAAATAATACGGCTCTTTGGTTATTATCCAAATGAATTCCACAGCTATCGCAATCTTATCTAATGGCGTAAGCGTGTAACGACTTAGGAGTATTTCATCGCTGAGGATTCAGATTTCCTAGGTTGGTACCTAGAAAGATCGTTAATACGCAACGATAACTTTGGCCAGGATGATGAGAGTCCGTACTCAGGATTGTGTAAATCGGATTGGGGTTGATTCTCAATGCGAGTCGTGAAAAGGAACCTTTTCTAGTCAGGGGGATGGTGATAGTTGTTTTAGAGAGTCTGGCCAAGAAATCTGCTAATTTCAGTAGGGTGGTTTCATGTCGAACGAACGACTACAGTAAAGGGAAATGGTTGGGGGGTAGTAGTCGTCGCGACGCCCAGCTACCTCTTACAACTTTATTCATCATCTTATTATCCGCGAAGCACTCGTTTGCAGGGCTCAAGTCCAATCGAGGAAAAGTTGCCAAGTCTGACGACGCTTTCCGACTTCTCCCGAGCTTCCTTAGGACGAAGCGTATGTTTTCTTTATCTTTTGTTAGACGTTCGTCTGGTAATCTATACTTATGAATCTCTTTTAGTCATTATATAGGTATACTCAGATGCACAGTTGAATGTCTATCAGTGATGTCATCGCAGTTAAAACCGCTAGCGTTTTTATCATGACGGTTGTTTACTCTATGTTTAATTCGGAGTTCCCATCCTGTAATCTTTTTTTTTTTTTTTTCGTTTTCTCTCTGCTTCTCTCTCGCTCTTTCTTTCCTCGTCCTAATTGACTATATTCACGTCGGAGACTCCAGATACAACGAGTACACAAGACTACTGATGGGTTTCTGAATCATGAGACACGGCTGATTAAACGACACGAAGTTTTAAGCTTGAAAAAGCTGTTGAGGCCATGCACGCTGCTCTTGATGTACATATAGGATGCTATTAATCCGTATGTGCTCTCTTTACTTTTTTTATCCACTCACACGCTTACTCTCCTTTCAATCAATTTTCTTTATATATCATTCGGTATTCTCGCGAATCGATTCGTTTTATGGGCTTGGTGCGTATATACATCGTACAGGTATCACACGTGCAGATAGGTGGGGGTTCAACGAGAAATAATAAAATAATAAAATTTTAAGCAAAGAAAGGGATAATGAAAATGATTAAATGGATTCCTACAGAAAATACGGGATGCGCAAAGTTAATACCGACCCTTATCACGTCTTGTATGTATAACGTAGACGGTGCAATGTACAGTCTCTTCGGGTTAACTTCGAGAGGCGCCCCTCGCGTGTAGATGGTCAATCGGACAGATTGGATGGAAATACAAAATATCCCCACAATCGAGCTACTGTCCCTTTTTCGTAAAGTAAGCTCTGCACCCTTAAGTAGGACTTTTCGAATTCGATGCGGAAATGGAATGGCTAGACAGCCATATGAATATCTGTCTAGGGCGAGTTTTGAAGTAGGTTACAGGGGATGGTTATGGTTCAAGAGTGCCAACGTAAGGGCTGATAAATTTAGTACGAAGGGTGGAAATATTGTAACGGGAGTACTTAAAACTCTAAGAAGTTAAATTCCCTAGAGGATATATCGAGGTATTAAGTACGTTAATAGTACCTTGAGTAAAAATTTCTTACCGAGATTGCCCCCCCCCTTCCCCGCCCTTCTTCAAGCCACCCACTTTTATTATCTTGACCGCTCTTGCCTCCTTCCGCTCTACGTTATTTTTATATCCTCTCCATCTTACGTGTCTACTTTCTTATCTCCTCGTGCCTCTTCACGGGTTTGCCGTTCTTATATACTATTGTATCGGGGGCAACGAAATTGAAATTGAAATCTGAAATTTAAATGTCACGTTCCAAAACGACAATGGCAGGAAGCCGGTTCTGGCAGTGCTAGGAGCAAATTCAGAGTTCGTATCTTTTTATTCGGTCTCTCGCACTCGGATCGCGCTTACGAGCAACCGCCGCTGGCGAGGACGCGTTTCCTTACCACCCTTTTACTCGATAACACTAGACCCTCTTCCAGACTTTAACCATCGAAGGCAGCTCATTCTGTAGCTCAAGCCAAACCACCAGCACGGCTGTTCAACATATCCGCTGCGTCCGAATCAATTTTCCATGAGTTTTCTCACTGCGAAATATCTCTTTCGAGCTCTCCTCGTTCGTTACGCGCGTTTTCGTCACTCTGCCGTACCTTTGGCAGCGATTCAATTACCATTTCAATTTTACTTGCTGCGAGGGGTAGTTAAAATAAAAATATAAAACGCGGAAAAATAAATAAGCGGCTGGTCTATTCACGAGGTTACTAACAGTCTCTACTACCACTTCCTCGTCCTCTACCTTCCACTTCCTGTCACTCATCCGTCCCTCTTCCGGAGAAGAGAATTTCCGCCTTTGTCCGATGCAATGTCGAGTTGATGGTAGGAAGAGGAGAACAAATGATAATTAAAAAAATCTCGAACAACTATCGTGCGCAATATCAAATTTTTGTTTGTATATACATTGTCAATATGGATATCCACGTAATTTCAATTCTCCATATTGTTTTCTGTTTCAGTCGTCTGGAAAATAGTACAAAGTGCATCGGGCGATATACTAACAGGTGTCTGAATGTACAGCAAGGGAATCATTTCAATTCTATGTACAGTGAAATTAACAAGGCTATTCATGAACTGTGTTACGAAGGAGCAGCTCAAGACGGTAAGGTTACATATTGATTTATGTAAAAGACAAAAATAAAAAAAGTAGAAAATTCTCGTGAACTATGTTGAAACAATTTTGTTGTTTTTAATATTCGAATCGATTTACCGGTATATTATTCGCCTCGAATTAAAGGGACAACGGGATTGATTATCCGTAAAGTGCAGAATAAATAATTGATATGTATAATAAGAAGAAGTCAATTTTTAAATCTCCCTCCCTGCTATCACTTAATCGAATTGGAATTGCGCGACTACGAATTCAATTCTCATTTAGTATCAGTCAAGTTTAATTGACACGGGTACGCATAAATACATAGGAATGAATACAAATTCTCCATAAAGCATCAGCCTCGCGTCACGAGTAAATGAGATGGGAAACGAAAGGAGACTATGCGTCCGTTAATTTAATTAATGTTGTTTATTTTCTCATTTTCAGAATTTCTCAAACACGCGCAGTGCATGCAAACCGTCAAGGAGTACGAGTTGTGCTCCAAGAAACATCATAACACGCTAAAAATCATTCAGAATGGAAACGGAAAGATTCCTGGCGGACCAATCAAGTCAATTTGTTGGTAAGCGAATGATCTTATTTTTTTTCCTCGTCGTCATTTTTTTCATTCTCACGGATTCTCCGCGAAGCTTTAAAATTAAAATAATAAGCAGGAACTATGCACGAGGCCAAATAAACGCGTATCTGCCGTAAATGTGTGCCCCTTGCATGGCGTCCTTGACACTCCATTTACGTGCGTCAAGTGCATTCGCCTTCGTTAGCATAGCTAACGAATGCATAGACTGCAACGCAATAGAGTGCAGCCGCATCGAGTAAACGTGCTTGCATGAAATTCCCATTTTACCTTCGTTCGATCTGCATTCAATTCCACAGTCAATTCGATGGGAGTTTTGGTAATTTCTAAACGACAGTCTACGGCCATCGCGAAAATATCGAGAAGTCGTGGATCAAGTGTTTACACAGTAATAAGAAGGTAGCACGGTCAGTAATTCGCTAAATTAATAATGATAATGCATTGCAATTATAAAGGAAAAAAAAAAAATTAGTACAGATATCGATGCAATTTTATATTCAGATGTAAAATTTAACTTTGACATGAAATATCTCGACACTGCGTGTATTATCGTGGTCAGTTTTATTTTATATAATTTTTTTTTAATTTTGTCTCTACCTTTATCTCTCTCTCTCTCTCTCCTCCCTCCCTCTCTCTCACACACATATCCCGAGTACGGAAAGGGTTGGAATCTCTTTGAAAAGCTGCAGTAGAGCGTGTCGCCGATACGCTAATGACGTTACGTGCTAGCTGGTGCGCGCGGCGTACCACAGGGCACGTGGTCGTTTCGTTGGCGACATTTTTCGATAAAAGAGTGAATAAATCGTCGAGTACTCGTTCGACAAAGAAACAAGCAGAAGTAAAAGAAATTAACGTGCCTACGCCCCCCCCCCCGTCGTATCAAATTCATACACGTATTTACGATTCGTTTCACAAGGATTTTTCGCGACGCTCAAACACTTTTTCCCTGCCCATCATACGTGTACGTCTTGTTTACGCTAAAAGTTTTTCACATTTTCATCTGCCATTTTTCCGTTCGCTCTTCTGTTGCAGCGCTTTTCAAGAATACCTCGAATGCTCCCATCATGCTGTGCGCAAGCAATGTGGCGAGGAAACCGCGGAGTACACGAAAAGATTTTTAGACAGAATGTCCAGCTCCTTAATAAAGGTAAGAAAATAATTGCGTAAACACCATAGCTCCTTTACAGTAGCTCGCTTACGTTATCCGCACGACGAAGCATAAAGATACCTTTGGCTTATCTTGATTTTTTCTCTTCCTTCAATTAAAATAGCTGCACTGTCAACCTTACGCCAATGGCCAGTGTAACATCGGAAGTGGAAGCGCGAGACTCTCCGGATACCTGATAGTTCCCGTGACGCTCTTGGTCCTTGGACGATTCTTCACGTAAATCGATCCGCTGCCTAACGCCATCGCATAACGCATGAGAATAAACAGATAAGAGAACACGAGAAGGCTGGGTCCTGCGAAGATAGGGAAAAGACAGAAGCAACGGAAATACTTGTTTCCGGTTACACAGAAAGTATTCGGTCGATCGATCGGTGAAGCATCCTAGGTAGCTGGTGCCAAAGTATCTGCGACGGGATGTCACGGGAGGATCACGAGGAGGAGGGATTCAAGCACGTGGACGGGACTGGGCGAGTGCAGATGGGAGACTGTGGCATAGTGAATAACCGAGGGTCGAGAAGAAGGAATACGCGCAAGCTGCGCGATGGGACTAATTAAAAGCGCCAACCCCACGTTTGCCGATTTGGGAAAAGCTCACTCAGGGCTTTCCTCGCAGTCAATTTCTTTTCAGTAGTTACTAGTGTTGTTCTATGTCAAATTCAATGCTAGCCAATTCGCAGCTTCAGCGTATAGGACTTTAACGCGGGAGTTTCGAATATAGGATGTAGGAGAGTAACGTCGTGCGTAAGAAGAAAGGAAGGCAAGGAGATTATTACGATCCTACCAATTAAACTACCTATATCATTAAGCCTTATACGGACTGCTACGTAGACTGTATATCCATGCACTTGTATATAGTATGTATAGTATATACCCATGCACACGTGCACGTGCGTATCGCGATTATTGAAGTTTTTGCGATTGGACTGTAGCTAAGTTTAATGGAGAGCATAAGAATTAGAGACAGTGCGTAAGCGTGTACGTTGTTATGTACGTTACGAGTAAAACTAGAAGGGAAACAAAGAAGATCGCGAGTTTTAAGTACAGTGGATACACGAATTGCGAGAAAAAACTGAATCTCATTTTTGACGGTTTCTGATGAAGAGTGGGGGGAGGGGGGCGGAAAGAGGAAAAAGAAAAAGATCTTTACTTAGCCAAGCTATCTTCTTTTTCTCATTCTCTACCTTCAACATCAATATTCGGCCTCTCTATGTCTCTCCTTTAGTAAATGGGGATATCGCACGCGTCTCGTTCTCATGTTTACTGCGTATCCACGGATCTACGTAGCATAACCCCTCGTACGTCACAAAAGTAGGCGCACGCTTATACGCGTTAAGCAACGTTAAAAAGATATATTCCTGCTTGTATTTAATGTTAATTAATGGCTAAAAAAATTAAGTGAACAACAGACACACCGTAGGAAGAGTATGTCCAGTCTCGCGTGTGATTTTCCCACCGCGTCGGATTATTATTTTGTACTGTGTACATTATGGGTTGTAGGAAGATGCGAATGGGTGACTTTTTTTTTTGTTACAAGATTTTCGAAGGTGTCCATGTAGGTATATATACATGTACGCACATACCGCGCAAAGTGAATGCGAACTACCTTTAGGTTTTTTTTTTTTTTTTGGTTCTTACGCTTCCATTTTATCATTATTTCCGTGCTGCGGTACGTAGAGATGCCCTTGAGACATCGCTGATTCATTGTCATATATTCATAAGTCATGAATAAATGAGATAAAAAGGTGTTGGAATGAATGTGTCCGTATTGCGTTATAATTAATGCGTGAATGAGTACGTGTGTGAAACAGTATGCATGCGAATGGCAAAACTTCTGTCTGTAACCGGTGAGCGTATAAGTGTGATTAGTGCAAATTTTTAATGAGTTTTGTCTGTCTGTCTATGCATATACATATATATATTTTTACCAACGATGCATGATTAATTTCTCATTGGCGCCAAGGCTATTCCGATTAATGAAGGAAAACCCTTGGAAAGAGAATTTTCTAGTATTATTTCATTAAGCAACTTCCTAGAGAGAACCATGCATACGTGACGTATATGATATACGTATGTATGGTATACCACCAATCGTATATATATATATATATATATATACTTAAGATCATATTATATATATACATATATATTAAATCAATTTCATTGTCGCAAATAATATTTATTTATAAATACATTGTTGACAGTTACTACATGCTCTGTAAATACGTCCCCTGGTCATGAGTCTCCCACTGATAACCCTCGACCAATGGGAGTGTCATGTTATTTAAGAAACATTCTTAATAAAACGATTATTTTTCTTTAGAAAAAAAAAAAAGTCTTTATCAATTATTCTCGACATCCTCATTATCCAACTTTTAGGTAATGATGACTTCCTGCTGACTGTTTCTTTACCTGAAACTTGGGTTCTACGTTTACAGTACACCGTACGGCTTTAAAAATATAATCTGAAGAGGGTGGAATTGGCAATTACAGAGTTGAAAATAAAATATATAATTGATAGTGTCACAGTGTAATAATAATATTGGTGTAGTGTTATATACGTACGTTGAAGCGAATGGCTCAACTGTTAAAGTTAGTTAAGTTAATCATCGCGTAGCAGCGAACACCTCTGGGACCGGACTACAAATTATCGGGAACGCGTTAACAAGAGAACAAGGTTCGGTAGCGTGGCAAAAGCATTCCCCATCCGGTAGGAACCACCATCTGCCAACCCACCCCTTCCGACCTGCAAATGCACGTATATAAGCCAGATAGCAACCACCCCCTTAACGCGACATCACGCTTGACGGGGACTTTTGGTTTTGGAGGGTTGGCACGTTGGTGGATTCAATGTTCGCGGGGGGGATCTACGCCAACCCCCCTTGGAATTGGGGCGAATTTTGTCAGCGCCTAATGAAAATTAATGGCTGTTCCGATGGCACGGTTCCGTAATGATTTAATACGCAGTAGTGGCCTCTAGTAAAATTTTCTCACAACAACAATCGACCAACCACCACCATAACCACCATGAATACGACCAATATCGTCTCTGCGAAACTCGTAAATAACGCAATCGCGTAGGTATGCGTTAACTGTGTGTATACATATGTATGCACACGATATATGATATATGAAAATATCTGGGATAAAAATTTTGCGATATTTTTCGTTCCGGATTTAAAGATGATAAATTAAAAGTATAAAAGCCGATTTTTTTAGAAAATCCTACCTCTCGCTGTCTCTCTCTCTCTCTCTCTCTTTCTCTCTCTCTACGTATTTATCGGTAATATAGGTGGTCCAGTTTTAGGGGATGATTTCTTTGATTTTAATCGTCTATTATCGGAACCCATAGTGTTTGGGCACTACTAGTCTCTTCGCCAATTTCAGGAAAATTGCTCGGGAAACTTCGGTGTGTGTTTTCCTCGCGAATTTCTCATTCGGGAAAGCATTCCGGTAACGCGGCCGCGTACGTCCTTCGGGATTAAATTAAATCCATCCTCCCCGCACTTCATTCCTCGCGTCGCTCTCGTCCTAACTGTCCGCCACTTTAGGCTTCTTCAAGGAGGAAGAGCAGATAGAGGAAAGAGGAATGGTTTGGGTGTATAGTGCGTCTTTTGAAAATTTGCCAAAATCAATGCACCACCTAGACTCAATGTTCCTGTTCTACACTAATACTATTACCAGTCCCACTACTACTATCAATACAGACTACAACTTGTGGAATTGGGGACGTTCGACATACGATTACGCTCTCTCGTCTTTTGGGCTAAGTTCAAGATCAGGATCCATACACCATGGATCCAGTACTGTACATACGTTGAGAACAATTATCGCCGCACCCAGTATAATCATTGCTAATAGTAGCTCTGCTATACAATATTATTCTAAAGCCTTTACATTGATATAATGAAATATCACAAAGTTGGGTAAATAAAGCTTGGGCATGTATATAATATTACAAGTATATTACTGATTACATTAGAGAGTAGATAATTAATTAATTAATTTTATAGATGATTCTATTGATTCGAATCTAAGTATAATAAATTTTAATGAGATTAACGCAATTGGTCTGTAAAATTTGTACAAAGTAAAGGGTGATTTATATGATGTCACAGTGGCCCAGACTTCGGTTGATCATGTGACTAGTACATAGTAAAAGCCGGCTATAAAACGGCGCCTGTCTGCTATCGCCAAATTGAACGTTTGCGTAACTGCTTTATGTTTCGTCCGGATGCTCCCATCTTCTCCATAGGAGTCCCGCGATATTCCCACGCAGATTTGCTTCCCGAAGGATTAAAGAATATTTTCATACTGGAGTCTACGGTCATCATAGACGTTCTGAATTTTCTTCCCCGCCACGACGGAGCCTTTCGACGTCCAAGGACGTCCGACGACACGGCGCCTCTCCCCATCGGCCCTCCGATGACCCCTTCTCCATAAGTGGTGACTTTCCAAAGGTCACAGGATATGGATACGAAAGAATTGAGAAATAAGAGTGAATACTGTAAGCGTATCGGAGAAATAAGAGGCTTTACTGAATTCTGTTCTAGCTGGTAGATACGTGAATTCTGCCGTCTTTGATGTTTCCTTGACGTCGGATAACTTTTTGTTCCCTTATCGAGTTTCTAGGAAACTCGTAATTCTCGTACTTCTCATGACTTTTATATCTTCTGTTCACTCTCTGTTATAGTCGTGGCACACGTGTCAAAAATGGATCAGATAATTCCATAAGCGTTATCCTGTTATTCTGGTATGAAAGAAATCGACACGAAGAAAGGATGTACAATCGAAACAGCTATAGAACGATTCGACAAATTTCTTTGATCAAAAGAAAAGGACAGAAGAAAATATTGAAAACAAATAAACCAGAGGACTATCTATGACTGCGTAGTCCAGGTATGAACTATAAACGCAATCATTGTTAAAATGATGTGTGATGCACGACTCATGATCCATTGGGCAATATGCTTTGCACGGGACTACCAATCTATAATATAAGTGGCATGAAAATTATATAGAGTATATGTATCACTGATTCAGTCACACTCCGTGCTGTCTGCTCCCGTGTAGGGATCAATCCGTCTCTTTCCATTGCCGTAGTATACATATATATTATGTGACCAATCATATGATCAGATGTGCAGATATCTCAATGTACCTTGAAGCTATAGGTACTGTATTCATGATTTCGGATACACGTGCTTAGTATGTTGGTATCCTTAATACTCAGGACTGAAAGCTCTTTTTCCCTGGCTTAGGAATACCTTCTCAACAATCCCTTAGAACTTAAAGGAAAGATTCGAAAAGTTTCGCTCTTCGCATTCTTTCTCCATTCTTCTCCGTGTACGTGCACCGCTCGGCATGTACACGCGTCATCGCGTGCCTGGTCTCTCGCGTGTTCACCATGATCCTCGTGTGAAATTCGCAAAATACGATTGTCCAAATCCAATGAGACTTTTCTTTGATTCCTTTTTTTCCTAAGGGTGAATATCGTCGCCGAAAAAAAAAAAAGTTATCGAAATGAAGTTTTCGCGAGGGAATTTCAAATAAGAGGGAGAAAGAGGCAAAAAGATGAAGAAAGGTGCGACCAGACATATATAAATACACATATATGTATATACATATATAGATGACAAAGGCCGATATAATAAAGGGTGAAGAGAATGTGTGTGACGTAGAGTGTGATCAGAGAATTAGAAAGGGGATGAAAAATGAAAAGGGTGGAATCAAAGCCATGATTTGATGGTCGTTTAAGGCAAACGGGGACATCGGAACCAATTGTGGTTCCCTTCAGATTGAATTAACTTTTTGGCAGGAAATTAGTATCTGTATTACCATCAACCTCCTTCAATAAACACAACACCACCCTTACCTAAACGCCCACTATTCTTATCTGCATTGAAAATTTTCTGCGGCTTCCGTTCTCATTCTTCGTGCTTTATACTCCTGTTAATTCATCAATCCATCAGAGAATTTGATACCTTGGCTAGACCGATGTCAACCATATTTTCTACTCTTTGTCATTAAAAGGTGTATATATTATAAAGTGTACTAATTTCAGATTTAGGTTTACAGAAAACTGCATCCAAGCACGTAGCTTGGCGATTCTTAAGAGATATATAGGAGATGGCAAAATGCTCGTTTCATATCGTGAAGAAGGGACCCTGTCCAAAAGTACAGAGGGTGTAAGAGTACTTTTCTTGTTGGAGAAGTTCCACGGTTGCCATAAAAAGAATTTCCTGAGATTTATCCTTCGGATTCAGTTCTTTTTTTCGTTTTTTAGTCCACAGCCTGCAGAAAGAGGTAAGGGTCCAGAGATGAAACGCAACCGGGATAAGAAGAGATTACAGTGCTTTTTTGGGCAGACGAGGTGTTCCAGTTGGTGGGTTAAGGAAAAATTTAAATGTCTAGAAAAGCGATTTCACCCTTTTCGAAAGTGATAAAAGCAACCCAAAGGGGGTTAGTGACAATCTTATGTAGATATCCCTAGGTGAAAATCTACGGGGATGATTCCACTATGTTCAAGCACTGTCACAGAGGGATGATAGAGGGTGGTTCAGGATGACTGCCAACTTCGTCGGATTCAGCACTCCATACCCAGACAGGATCAGCTACAGATACATAGAGGCACACACATGCTCCGGAGGTCGGCTGGATTTTATTGGGGAAGTTCTGAGCGAACAGTGCAACCCCTTTGCGAAACTTCTGCCAGGCTGTGCAAAAACATCTAGCGGACCAGGAGTACACGGTGTCGATGTTTCTGTGTAAGGAATAAAAAATATTGTACAGGCATTGAAGAAAACGAGGCTGGTAAGTGCGAGCCTTACGTGTATACGCGTATGAGAATATGAATAATTTATAAAAGTCATGCAATTGAATATTTCGCAATTTCGCGAATTTCCACATTTTTTGTTGTATTGTTTTCGAGTTATTATATTTAAGTGAATTTTCAAACGATCAAATTCACTGTACGCGGAACGAGGGATACTTTTTGAAATTCACTGTCAGCACTTCGTATCTATGCTTACCCTGAATGCAATCGAGTAAGACATTATCATGCTCGAAACTTATTTACTGCTATTTTTGAAACATGCGATAACTGTTTTTTAAATGTCTGGACGTTCATAATGCGTGTATTATTGGATTTTTAGAAAAAAAAAAGCTGGCTAAATAGCAAAAATATTGCAGCAATGCAGCTTGAGCACGTAGTTTGCTGAATATTAATCAGATAGTACGTTTCTCATTGAATTGAGTTCAATGAGAAACGTGCGTTAACAATTATGACCGGGACGATATTTAAAAAGCCAAACGTAAACAACCCGTCATTGAGATGCACTCGCGATGTAGTTATTGCGTAAATAGCTGACACTAAACGTATTATAGCTACGCGTATAAATAGCATAATATTAATATTTTCAGTAGATAAAAGTTCTACGCAATCTATCAAAAAATCTAAACTCTTTTAACACTGATAAAATAACTGCAATTACGTCACTATTGTTTACATGATTTACCGTGAACAAACATAATCCAGAGATTCGCTTCTAATCCTAATACAACATTCTGCATTCCATTCTCTCAAACGTAATCAATGTAGCATAGTATAGAATACTATAATACTTTGGTATTGCAACGGCGTACCATGTATTATATTACTTGCAATAATGTACTATTAAACAAGTTAATTTCATCTTTGAAAGTCACTAATAATTAATGGTACATGCATGCCTATGGCCCATAGAAGTAATTAAAATACAAAGAGTATAGAACCGTATATTACATCACCAAGAGCAACGTATTTATTAATAAAAGCCGACAAACTTCTGGCAACGCTTTTGACACGTGATACAACTAAAGCTTATCACCTTCCCCAATTTCCATACGACCCTGCCGAAAAATTAAAAAGAATATGTGCACGTTGTTGACATAATCATAAATAGGGTGTAGCCTTGAGTATGCAAAACTTTGTTATCCAATGGTACTTACGGCTTGACCCTGGTTAAACACACATGAGCACAACAGTGTGTATGCATACCCCAGTCAGGATCTCTATAGAGTTAGGCCTATGTACGGTAATGATACTGATTATTTTATTTCATGATAAAAGTCGACGAAAATAATGATCATGTAAAATGTAACGGGTACATTTTTTTTTATTTGAAAATTTGCAAAGGGCTAGAGTATATAAGAATGGTAAATGTGAGCGTGGGATGTGGAGAATGGCGATGGGACGACGAAGAGGAGAAGCTGTGGAAAGCAAAAGGTCAAAGAAAGAGGGGGTAGAAAAAGCGAGAAGAAAAGAGAAAAGCTTAGTAAGATTGACACTGGTGTATGTTGGTAGGAGAGGTGGGAAATGTCGTAATTAAATTGAAATTAATTGAATTTCACCATTCCTTCGATACTCGTCCATTGATTCTACTCCCTTGCTTCCCGTTATTACTGATGAGGTTATTGTAGGGTTCGACTGTCTTCGATTTTCCTATCTCTCTTCTTGTCTTACATCTTCTATCCTTATCGCACTCTGATCACTCTGCTTTACTGCGAGTGGATCCGATTCCATGAAAGCAGACTCACGCTGCGATTACTTCTTTTGCTTGACGGTAATTTTTTTTTTATATTTCCCTTTTAAATCCGCAACCACGTCGGGCCTGCACGTCACTGTCAGATCTCTTTTCAATTACCCCCGAAGAACCACCCCTTACTCTCTGTCATACTTATATATATGTATAGCTGTGCTTGTATTTCTATGACCCATACGTATTATCTGCATCTGTATGCACGTGCGAGTTCAATTTATGTTATGTATTAGTTAAGGTGTATGTATATATGATCACATGCGAATACAGACAAATGAGGAAACTGGCGATGCCCTCTGGCCTTTCTGCTTTTTCCCACGTCCAATTACTTTTATTTTTTACTGTCAGCCCGATGCTATTCCCGTGTTTGCTTCCTTCTCGGTTTATTTTTTTCATTGATTCCTTCGATTTTAATTCAACTCTCGTTAGCCTGGCGGCCCATTTATTTATAGTTAAAAGATTCTTTCTGTTTTGTTAGTTATATATTATTTTCACTTTACTGACCTTTATTCCACACTGATCGGTAGACGCAATATATTTTTTATTGGTTATAAGCTGATACGCGAAGATTTGTTGATATTTATTGAAAACCCCATATATCTTAAGACGGGTTAACGGTGGCTTAGTGTCCTATGAGAGTTGCGAGAACCAAAAGGTCAATAACGGGATTCATGTGAACTGAGGTAATACGAGGATAATTAAAAGTCGTTTAATGAAATTCCGGTGGACCATATTAATTTATTTTTATGTTAAATTTTTAAAGAAATTTCCAGTATTTTTGACGTTATATTGGCATTTCATTTAATAGGAAAAATGCAATCGATATTAAATTAAATCCTAATCTAATGCGCAGAGTCTTTATATCGTAAACGTAAGCTCAGGAGATTTTGAAATTCCATTAACTATAGACGTCACAATAATAATCGTTATTAAATGATAAAATTGGCAAGCAGACGTGATCCTCGGGAGAGTCACTAATTAATCATTCGCAAAATTATTTATTCACAGGATAATACGAATTTCATGACTGTTCATTTTATTCTGATCTACCAATTACTCATTGAAATTTTAAAATGCTGAACTATATGTCATCGTTTCATCAAACAGTTTAATATGCGATTGAAATTATGATACAACTGAACGAAGTATAGGCACTAGCAATCTTATTTTGGTCCAGATCGCGCAAGGTCGAATGAGGTCACGTTCAAAGCTACATGCAAACACAGACACATCCACAATCAGAGAACCGCAAAGTGGCCATGCTTCGTTTATTTATATTATAATAGAAATAACCAATTTGCCTATAAAACGTCAAATTAGATTTGAAATATGACTTCCGTTGACAAATATAGTTATAAGTATAAAGAAGGCGGATCTGACATGAATTTCTAAAGAATACATATATTCACTTGATGCAATTACACGGGAGTTTGGTCTTTCCCATGTAATCAACCTTTATACGCAGCATAAAAAAGGTCAACCGCAGGTACTCGGAAGTAGAAGGGTAGTGTAGCATTACCAACCCCGTAAAAGGGATTAGAAAGAGAGAAAAATATCGAGCATAAGAAAGAGGCGTGTAAGAGAAATTGAATAAACGGGACCATAGAATACGAAATAAGAGAGAAAGAGAGAGAGAAAAAATTTCCTTCAAAAGGAAAGGCATATGTACGGGTTGGGTATGGTATGCTGGTATGTATGTATATACGAAGTGTCCCCCTTAGTCGGTACCATCCTTGAACGAGGGTGGTAAAAGAGGACGAGCACGTAGCTTGTTACTTCTTGTTTATCCAGTGGCATGAGACAACAATACAGGAGGAGGAACCTTAGAAAACCAAGACTCGGCTACGTTACGTCTGTACTTTGTGGATGCTGGCGACATACTAAGCGTGCGTTCTACGTGCACTCATTAGAGAACTCCCAAAATCATCCCCGATCCCCTGAGGAAGCTAACAGTATCGGATTCTAGGAGAAAATTCTTAGGGATAACGGTATAGCAGATGAGACTGTAACCTGATTTTTTGGAAAGAATAAATAGGGTATATTAAAATTTTTTAAATATTTTTTATTTAATTTCCAAATTGAAGTATTGTACATCTATTAACGTATACAGACAGTTATTCAAGCGTATAGTGAATAGTGAGTAGGTGATTATTCTATTGGGGCCGTTGGAGGGTGCAGCGCATACGCGGACGTTAAAAGCATTAGGGGTTGACCTATTAATGACTTGGAAAGGCGAATAGGTGTAGGCAGGTTAAGGTTACTCGAGAAAAAGCAGAACGTCAAATTTAGTTGGTTGTTATAACTTCCACGGGCTCATTTGTAGTGAATAAATGTAGGGCAGAGTTAGTTCTGGTCGAAAGGGTGGCATAGTCAGGTAAGGTGGCTAAATGCCAAACGTGACTCATTTATAAAATGTTGACGGCTCCACTTTGCGAAACGATTAGACGCAGACTTAAGGTGGTAAAGACAGTAGCAGGGGTAGCCAATGAAGTACCAACGTAACACAGGGCGGACGGTTTATGAGAGGGTAAATACAACAGAAAAGGAGTAAAACAAGAACTGGGGGATAGTTTCGATAGAAAAATAAGGGTTGTTCTCAATACGCCCAGTGAAAAAGGGTTAGCAGTCTCTTGTGTATAGGTGATCCCTAGTTTCAGAGTAACGAACTGACCTTTCCCAACATGGCGAACCGCGTCCCGCCCCTTTTGCACTTGAAATCGCTTTAACCCCTCCCGAGGGCAAACTGCCCGGGCAACAATTCGAGTAAAATGTGAGCTCTGACGTAAGCTTAGGGTGGTAGGGATCAAGGTAAGGGGATGAAAGCGCAAAATAAATTGCCAGTTTTACCGAGCCGTTGAGTCGATTTCTGGCTTCCCGATAAGATTCCTTCGTTTCCTTTGCCGGATTTTCTGACCACCCTCTATCGTCCTTCTTTGATAATCGTAGGGCTTGGTTGGGTTGTGGAGTGCAAAATAAAGGGCTTTGAAAAATAGATCGTTTCTAAAAGGCCAATTAAATGCCAGTAATAGGGGTTGAATCCCGTCAATCGACTATAAGAGAAATATTTCTCCTCCAACTACAATATGATTATTAATTATTTGCGGTATTATTGTATTGAGAGAATTTTTGTGAAAAAAAAAAATTTAACGTGAAACTCACGTTAGCGGAAAATAAAATTCAATTTTACAAATTTTTGCGATGCCTTTTCCACCCAGTCGTCCTTAAATAGAGATAACCTTTCGTATCAAGAATTAAAGATATGTGCTTGTGCTTATACATCAGTATCTTGGTGTTGGTGTACTGCAGACTCGCGAGACCAAATAATTTTCCGAATGGACTACTTTCCATTAATTATTGGAAAGGGTTGAGTATTTCTAGTAAAGCAAACTTCCACGAATGTCTATCCCTTTTTGCCATCCAAGCCCAATCCAATCCTCGTTTATCCATTTGCTTTGGACTTTCTACCCCCTATCCTCGTGTTTTCCCCAAGACCTGTTTACCAATCTACGTATAAAATTGGTATACGTGTTTTCTAAAAGGTAGCAGAATGTTTTTCCGAAATCACTATCAACCTGATGTTTGCTTGAGAGATGACAGCAAAATCCGTGAAAAAAGCATAAAATAAAGGAAATTAAAAAATGCTTTAAATACCGTCGATAATGTTTGTTCATTTAGTTACTACAAAGTTCCTGTCTTAGGTAAACTTTATCCCAGCACTCTTCACGTGGCGAAAAGTTGGCTTTCGAGTTTCCTATACCTACTTACTTAGTTGGTCGATCAGTCGGTCTTCGTTCAAGTATTATACAATCTACCTAGGATTCTTACTGTCCAAGACCAAACATTTGATAATACATGGTAAAGAAAAAAAAGGAAAGTCTGAAAATTTTATTATGCTCCAAAAACACAATTTTCTTATGAGCAAATATAAAAATCTTAAAAAAGGCTACACAGTGATTCTGCTAAGATTCAACAATCACCATCAATATTGTAAAGTCCATAAAAAGTAATGACCAGCAAGAAAGAAATCACAGAGACATAAGTCACATGTTAAACATACATTTATTAAAATACAGTTATTTTAACATAAGAACGTGTATGCAGCACGCTCGTTAACTAAAGTCACGTCTTAATTGGTTTCCCCATAGACGATATTAATAAAAATAACGTAAATCGAGCGTCTGTAGGTACGGAGCGGTTGGGGAGGCCGACAAGACTACGGCATATGTGTAAAAAAAAAACGTAAATTGATACAACGTAAGTCAGTGAATGGCTGTACTTAGCTAGCATACATGGTAAGCTATCAGTATGTAAAAATCCTCAGAGATTATATCTCCTGTAATAGGCTGTAATAGGCTAATGGCCAAAAATCATCTCTATTATTACCTATTATTTCTAAACGTCAGACTCACGCGGTATCCTGATTTAATGCAGCAATGCTAACCATTATCTGCCAGAAAAGCTTGATCTTTGTTCTTTGCCGCAGGGAGCTTTTCTTTACTGTCATCGCCGACCCATCTCATGGTCCGTATGACCGTAAAGGAACTTGCCATTCACGAAAGCTCGCGTAGCCAAAGCGAGTCCCACATACGTTGGCAGACAGGCGTGAAATGGACTGAACTTGCTGCCTGAATATCTGGTCAGTCTATCGACGTCAAAAATTTTTCTACGTGAGATTCCCAAGCCCCAACTGGCACGTCCAATCCTATCCATTAGGGGCTGCAAAAGTAGGAGAGATATACATCTCGTGTATTAGACCGGTGGGAATTATTGAACAGTCTACGCTACTACTGCGTACATGCTTATTCAGGGATATTGTAAAACCGGAATGTGGTTCTATGCCATAGAAATCAAATGTATGTACGGGTTAACTTCGACTGGAGTAATACTATACTGAATAGCTCTGTATAGATCGGCATAGTATTTGGTATTTGAAACAGAGGCTAGACTGAGCTTACTCGCTGAAGAACAGCACGAAGAAAATAAGTTATTAATCAGGTCCAATATATTCTTAGACGTGTCACTATTCTGTACGTACATACATGAACTAATGCGACTAGTGTAAGTGGTACAGGCAAGAGAAAGCTCTCTAGCTGTAAAAGTTAGCTTGCGTGGTGTTCAGCTGACAGGTGGCCAGGCTTGCAAGAGCACGAGGGAAACGTTGGCAACCCTGCATTTGAGACAAGGTGCCAGCCTGCTCCAATGTGTCCCCTGCTTGAATAGTGAATAATATATTTGCTGCTCGAAAGCTCCTAAGCTACTTAAGCAACACATGTAGTATATGCATACGTGTTTATACGCACATAGATATTTAATCTCTAATACAAGGTATTGGTGTAGGGATTGGTGCATTTGTGATGGGTAATATGGGGTCCTTGAAAGTTTGGCTGAAAAGATTTTTATTCATTAGTATATATATGTATAGACAGTCTTGTAGCTGATCAAAGGTCAACCCTTCAAAGATAGTATAGTAGAGTTTGGCTGAAATCAAAGCAATCGCCATATGTTATATGTTAAATTGCATAAAACAAATAGAAAAATATATTAAAAATGGTAATTTAATGATAGCAAATAATAATTATTCTGATAAATAAATTATAATACTTACCGAATGCCCAAATCTGCACCCTCATTTTTTTTCTCTAGCGTCTACGTCTGAGGCAAAGAACACGCGAAAGAGAGAGACAACCGACGCATGCGTTTCGTTTAACAGTAATTTCTCCATGAGTGTACGGTAAATTGTGCTCTTTTTTTTTACAGTACGCGCCTCAGATATCAAGATATCTGGAAATATATTTTAATGTATAGGTTAACGTGCTAACTTTTTCGAAAATTAACATCTGACTAAATACAACCATTTTTCCCCCATCACCTTAGTTTTGCCCAACTTTGATAATTAATATCTCTTTAATTAGCCGGTAAGAAAATTTTGTTTTAAGCCAGCAGAAGCAGCTAATTGAGCTCTTTCGATTGGTCATTAAAAAATTTACGGTCAACTTTCTAGCATAATTCTACGATACTACCTTAAATAGCATAATACGGTAACTGATACTTTTTTATCAAACCTGATAAGTCCTTTTATCTACGAGATGAAAGCTCCAAGATCTAGAAATTATAGAGCTTTCGAGAGACCCAGTGGGGCACGAACAGGGTGAGTGACAATTTGTCTCATTGACACGTGCTGGGCAAAGTCCCATGTCAATTATTCCCATCCCAAAGAGATGGACCTTCGAATACTATTAGCAAGTAGTAGACCGTGTACAGGGGGCAAGAGATAGTATTGGTACGAGGTAGAATTTCACGGTGAGTGGTCATAGAAAGGATGAGGAACCGGTGAGAAGCAATAACTGGATGCTCCTTAGAAGTTTCTCGTGGACCTGGTGCCACCTTCAAAGGGCAGTGTTTGTTAAGCAAATGTCGCCCTAACAATGGGTTCACAAGAAGCGATCAATGTCCCTGTTGTTTCAGGACACTTTGAGGCATCGTCGCTGATGTTGGCGTCTGTGCGTGTTAAAAGGGTGTGAATTTGTAATAAAGTTTTTTTACTTCTATTATTTGGCTGTAATAAAAGTGTGTAATTAATCTGTAAAATCAAAAAAGGATCAAAATTATACCTCACGCTCTATTATTATATGTATAATAACGATAAGTGATAAAGAGGTTAAAGACGGATATCGATATTTTACGTACGATTGATCTACGGGCAGTCGTAAGAAAATTCAAAACTACAGCATAGCTATGCTGTACGTCTAATACTGTTAGAGAATAAAGGGGTTAAACGGGACCAGCAGTATTGGACAGGAGAGTTACGTGTTATTGGCAGCGGGCACCAAACGTATAATCTACTGAAGAAAATGGGATTAAGGAGAGAATTAACGAAGGGGGAAGTTCGCCAGGGAGAGTAGTTTGGAGAAAGAGAATAAGAGAACCCGAGAGAAGTTAGATACTGGAATTTTTCATAGAAAATCTTCAATTGTCGTACACAATACATTATTTTCTCTTAAATATACGTTTAACCCTTCTTTTATATATTTATACATATAGATTAAATATAGACTATTATATGTAATTTAAATTTAACCTATACATAATTCTTCACGTGACAGTATCCAAGTGGACCAGAGAGGCCAAAAGACAATAAGAGCATGAGATAGGACCAAGGACAGGGGTATGAGAAAGATCGTCGATGCTTGGAATTGGATTTAATTAGGAGGAACAAAACGCTCGATTATCTCGAGGTAGATCGGGGGTTGGACTTATCAGAATAATCGAAACCCACCAACCCTATCCTTTCTGCACCAGTCATCCGCCCCATTCTCAATTGTCTGTCTCTTTTCTTTGTTACTCCTCGACTCGAACCCGTTTCCATAAATGCCCACGTAACCCGTGACGGAAGTTCCGGCAACTTGGAAATTTCATTAAGATCCTTCGTTAAAGTTTCCATCAGATCCATCCCCTTTTACACGCTAGTATTTGCATAGTCCCACTCCGTCTATAATATCGTCCTATAAAGACATCAATAAAAAAAAAATGAGAAGCACCCACCACACCTCTATTAAAAAATTCTTTATTCCTCACATATCCTCTGCTCCAATTTCAAGCCCTGTAACAGAGACTGTATACCCCCGTATCAAATAAGTCTGTTGTTTGGTCGAAAGCTGGAGCGAAGCCACTAGAGGAAAAGTATGGTAAACACGAGGATCCCGTTGGTAGTATCTACTTTATAGTTCCTTCACATTTTCTCACTGGACAATCTAAAAGTCGAACAACCGTAGATCAATACAGTATCTACAGAGGTACGTATACCTTATAAAAATATTTGGCAAGATCAATTACACAGCAGAAGACAGATACATCGAGATGCACCAATAGCCTGTATATTAGGGGCTATAATACTCGCTACTGTATAGATAGACATATAAAGTGAGCTGGTACATGAGATGGTATATGCTATACCATATATACAGTACAGTACAGTATCAGTAAGAGTATCGTATAAACTCAGAGCCAGCGTATACCTATATATGTATACGTATCCTTGAAAGTAGCAGAGGTTACGTATAGGTTTTACCAGCAAGCCAAGTAGTTGAAGCGGTGAAGCAGTCAGACAACCAGAATGAACCTGGCTGTAGCAAAGTGAAGCCAGGCTTGTATACTATATACTATATATGTATATACATTGGACGTAATCGAGAAAGCTTGTCCTGACGGAGCTTGTTGACTTTTTCCTTGGCAGGACTACAATGAAGGACTTCAGCACGTATGTCCAAGACATGTGTACTTTCGTGTATCCGTATGTAGGATGGATATATGGGATGGTATGCTGTATGTATATACGTGGCTGTTACGTAACGTTAGGTAGTTGGATACGGCAACTAGCAGGATATCCTGGCAGAAGGATACCGTTTCCGAATAAGGGAAGGAAGCGCATGTCCTTTCGAGTGTAGGGAACAATTCAAGGGAAGGAATTATCTAACACCGAAGCAACAGGTACTAACCCCTCGTATAGTACTGATATTTCGCTCGATCGACCTTTGGCCTATTGTCCATGTTTGTGACCGATCCCCACATCGTATCCTGCTGACATATGTATTTGACGTATGTACCGTATGTAGCGTAGCTACATGAAATACAATTAAATTTATCCTGGGGAAGACGACAAGGGTTTACAATAGGGTGGGGTGGGGGGGGAGTGTTATCAAGGCACTTGGGAATAAATTTAAGTATCGGAAGAATATAATGGATTTTTGATTAAAGGGCGGAAGGAGGATGAAGGGGTGAGAGGGGTTAAGATTCCAAGGGAGAAACTGTTTAAGGAAGCAACAGGTTAGAAGATTCTGTTATAGGACTCTTAAGGAAAAGGCCTAATAAAAATTTAAGCTCCTAAATCCTGATGAAGCACCTGGTACGTAAACGAACTTTGGTAACAGAGGTGCCACTTGGACCACTGTGAAATTCTTTTGTAGTCTTAACAGCGTCTTTAGAGATATTTGTGGTTGTAGGTAAGATGGAAAGCAAGTGCGTTGAGGGTCAAGTGATATTCCAGATCAGGGGTGTGATTTCGTTAGAAGAGTGTAACTCCATGATTACAGTAGACCTTAGGGATTAATGAGATTCTCTGCTTTTTATGTTTCTCCGGTTTCCTATTTTCTTTACTTTCTACTTCACTTTTTATTTTTCGTATTATATTTCTCTCTCTCTCTCTCTCTCTCTCTCTCCTTATCTTACTCTCATGCTTACCCACTCTTATCCTACTGGCAGTAGGTAGAAGCTGATCAAAGTCTTTGACTTTAATCGGAAACGAAGTTGAGGGTTCTTTTCTGTCTTCGCTCCTTGATTATCCTCCTCTCCCTACGTTCTAAGCCAACCCCAGTACCAATATCCCTTCTTCTTTTCCAAAGTTATCTAGTCTCATCATCCCGCTCACGCTTCCCTGCAGATCTCAGAAACCCTACTACTCTGCTTCTATGTATCTCAAAGTAACTACCCTAGTCATGTGAGAATCCTTGAAGTTGCTTCTTCAAGGGTCACGCGGTACCTTGTAGTGAAACAGCAACTATCCGTTTAATATTCTCCCCTTGAATGTCCCATTCTGACACACACTCAATTATCAGACCAGTTCAATGGCAAAAGTATGTATCCAGTAACAATTGTATAGAATACATGAATATCTAAGAGATCTCTATCGAAATTCCTTGTAATTTTCGATTGAGTTAAAGTTTCGACGTTATGGACTATAGTGTATTTCAGTAGACTAGAAATACTGGAGATCTAGAATATTGAAAATATTAAGATATATTCCACGTGAGTATGAATTCACAAATAATAAATGCGGCTTATGACGTAAAAGAGTAGAAAATAGAGAGAAAATGATCGTGCAGAAAAATTCGTAACATAAAACATCGAATCGATTTTACTGCGAGTGGAGTTTCTGAAATATCCTTAAACTATAACATGAGATAGTAGCGAGAGTCAGGAGTGCATTAGATCATAACTCAAAATGGTTTCCTTACGAATTCCCAATACAATTCTAATGAAAAGTTCATATTATTATTATTTCATTTAATTCTCTTACCACTATCTAAGTCATGTTATACTTCCTACTGGCAATTTATATCTTTTGCAGACCAGAGAATTCGTTAAGAGAATAGGAGGATCGAGCATCGGTAAAAGAGTGAAAATACAAAGATTGTAAAAAAGAAAGGGAAACACGAAGTCCTTTTATCCGAATTATTAATTTTTTCTTTTCTATTTGCCATTCGATTCTTCGCAGCTCTAATTAATCTCCTTCTATTATGTGTGACCTGTTTTTGTGTTCAACAGCTAATCAATTTTGGATGACGTTCGTTACTCGGACTGAGTTTTGACGGATTGTCGATAAAGAACTTTTTCATTGTTAAGCCACCTTCTAGAGAAATTGACTAACCAAGCCATAGCAGAATCGAGAGAGCGAGGAAATGCGTTATAAATAGGCCACCCTTTATAGTAGAAAGAGAGAGAGAGATGGAAGGGTGGAGAACTGGAGTATTTCAAAAGATGCCTTCAAGAGAGCCCGAGTATACTCCCATTCTTTTCTACGCCCTTAATATACGCCCCTGGCTAAAATTCAGTAGAATTTTTCTTAGTAACAAAGCCTGTGCAGATTGACGCAGGTTATTTTTAGCGTCATGTTTACCCACGCTGGTCAATTAGGTAGTAGATATTGCGTAAAAAAGAAAAGAGCCAGTAAACACCATTAAACTTTATTGGCTTAATATCATTTCTATTTCTCTTATCAACTAATTTACTTCCATTTAGCTTCTTCTCTTCCTTCACTCTTTTTTCAATCGTCACATAATTTTGTGCACAGTTTACTGTATTCCTAGTTCCCATAAGCTGGTGACGTTCAACGATCTTCTGTCAGTACCAAATTTAAAAGTGAGGTTAGAAACTTATCAGTCGTCTTTATTTACTTGTTTTATGCATCAGGTATTTTTCATTCTTAGATCCATATATTTAGCCATATTTGACTTCCAGTAACTATAAGCGTTCCAAAAGGCATCCATTTGATTCTTACAGTAAAGCAAACTTAATTAATACATCTTTGTGTATTCTAACTTTATATTGTGTGGTATGTATCGTTGTTACATTGTATTTATTAAATATGTAATCTAATATATTTCTGTTCAGATTCTACATCTCATGACCCTCTTTAATATTTGACCCTTTGACATGACCCTTTTTAATATTTGTCTTTCATCCATGATATCTAGAGAGGTATGCGTACCAGCCTCCACCCTTACGCACAATTATGTTAAACCCTTTAGCAAATCCTAATCACAAGCAGCGAATAAATCTCTCCTGACTCCATTAATGCATCAATCCGCTTCTGTGAGAGGAAATGGGACAAAGAGAACGAAAAGTTAAGTCAAAGAGAGAGATGGTTATTGCACCTGCGAAAACTTCAATTTTCAACGTTGTTTCCAGTGATAGTTTCTCCTGACAGCTTCCAGACTATACTAACCCAACATCCTTCGCCAAAAGGGCTGAGTACGTAGATGATCTGACACGTGGCAACCATTATCAAGATTTATCATACATCCCAATAACAAAGGTATATCCAATGATATATGTAACCGAGGCTATATAATTTCGTTAAATCAATTAATTATTCCCCGGATAGTCACTGTAGTCCATTTTTGTTTCGTTAAAATTTTCATCGCTGTTATCTAAAAAAAGTATTTCGAGATGACGGAATGATATTTTTTTACAAAATTCCACATCCACTTCATACATATTAGTTTGTTCATTTTACTTTAGCTCACGAATCATCCAACCATAAGTGTCTAGTTTGCCAAATGAAATTTATTACGCTCTCTTTTACTTATTCGTTTACTCTATCATGCTGAGAAAATATTAATTATTAAATTATTCAATTCCATTTACTGCCTTTATTTTATTACCGAATTCTATCTGCTCCGTTTAATCAGAGATTATTACCTTAAGCAAATAGTAATCATGAAATTCTATTGGAGCTCACTCTTTACGTTACTGTTCTTCTATTCACTCGCTCTTTCGTACAGTGTCCGCTGTTCTCACCAGAGTCATGCGGCAAACATAGAGACAGAGTAGCATAGGAGCGTTACAAAAAGTATACGAGTATCACGAACATAAAATTACTTTTGCTGCATTTTTATTTGTCAAGCTAACGATAAATTAACTTTCAGTTTTCAATTTCGATCATGAACTCGATAATCTCACGTATGTAATTAAAGCAAAGGTGGGAATTGCAGAGCTGAAAGTTTCAGACCTAAATATAACGAAAACAGGAAATGTCAGAAAATTAATCATTATCAAAGAATGACTTTGAATCGTAAAATTAACCCTATGGCCAGCAAGGGGGCTCGACTATGTAACATATAGCTATTGTTCAATGAGCAAACATCGTACGAGCGGCTTACTTGACTTTAATTGACATCCAACGATTGGTCATGTGGCGCGTTAAGGGTTCAATTATCTATATGAAATGCGAAGGCCATTTGGAACTCACCAAAATTCCAACAAACTTCTGTCACGAAAATATGTAAATACAAATACGATGAGAGGGATCATGAAAGTTTTGGCACAGGGTCCGGTCCAAATACGTTGAAAGAAGGTCAGATCTGTAAAATGTAAACAAGTTGTAGCAGCAAATTAATATATTTGGAATATAACATTCTTTTAGGTGTGACAAATACACGTGAGCATCTGCGTCTCGGTAGCATTTTTTTTAACGTTAACTACATAGCCTATTGTTATGCGTTAATAAGAGGAACGACATGTGAGGTCGCCTTAGTGAAATAAACATACTCGTGAAAAACAGTTTAAAAATAGCTGGACCGATTTCTAATTGGAATAAACGGGATTGGCGGCAAGCGTCGCGACGTCGGTTGGACGACGCGTACGGGCTCGACTCGTGACGTCAATTAGCCCTCTCGTTTATTTTTGTGCGACTCAACGTCGCTGGGAGAGCTAAGCTAGTGGCGGTAGAAGAAATGAAACGCAAATAACTTGAGTTACGAAATTTTTCGTACCGATTTCTTCGAGAAATTCGGAAAGTTCACTTTTTTCTTATTCCCATTTTAACTTTCTTTTTGTTCCGCTTGCAAGCAAACAGCTAAGTACGTACAACTACAGCTCTGCATACTTTGCGCGAACAGAGAGGCTTGAATTTCTGAAGTTCATTGTTACCTTAGTAAATTAAATAATGCAATTAAGTAATTGTAGAAGCTCGCGGAGAAGCGTAAGTCAGCGAATTGAACACTGTAAAATGTACAATCTGTTTCTATACGTGAAACGGTGGATGATTTTTCAATGGCATTGTTGCGTGGCTGGTTGTATCAGCTAAGAATAAGGGGGGGGGGGGGGGCACAATTTTATAAGAAAAATCCATAGCTATTGAAAACTCATTGGGAACGCATAAATGGAGTTCAGTCAAAAAAGAGAGAGAGAGGGATAAACAGTGTAATATGATAGAAAGGAAGTCCCGCAGAAAGGATTTGTTGAAGGATGCTGGTTAGAGGATTCGACTGGGGAATGAAAGCCTCGTTTCCTTTAGCGAATACCAATCCAAGAAAGCACTCCCGTTCTCTCGTATTACGAGAATTCAAATAGAAACTCAAGGCATTCTGATTACTTTCTTTTTTTTTAAATTTCAGTCTCTCTCGCCATCCCTTATTCGTCTCCTATGCATTTTCGAAAAACTTTACTACTGCTATAAGCGTAACGTACACGAATTTTTTTGTAATAGTGCCAACATCACAGTCCTGGAAGACTCGAGAGTAACTGGTGTCGAGTTGTATTTTTATATAAAGAGACTCTTTTCAAATGACGTAGATTCCTCTTAAAATGTTCGAACCTTTCTTCACCTTTGAGGCATTATCTTAGTCGTGGTTTGGTCGGAAAATTTAATCAATTATTTCGTTCGTCTTTTCTCCCTTTTACAAGTGGAAATCCAATTTTCACTTTGAGAGGCAGAAATGCTTCCTTAGGGAATGCCTCGTTAATACACGCATCCGATTCGTATCGAGACTCGCATCCGGAGAAACCTGCCGGAAATGAACGGGAGTTGAAGAAAATGGCCGAGAAGGGAAATTCAGAAGGATTCTACAAGTGGAGGAGGTCACCCGTTAGATAAGAGGACTATGAAAAATCGTGGCTTTAAGAGATTCCCAAGAGCGTGATATAAAACACTGGAAATAGCTTCTCCCGTGGGACTGGAACCGTGAAGCAGGAAGAACAAAAGAGATGGAAGATATCGAGAGAGCGGGGGAAGGGAGAATAGTGAGAAGAAACAAAAAAAAGAGAAAATATATAGCACCGGATAGAAAAATGGACGAAGGAAATATTCGATAAGCTATATTGTAGATTGGTATTAGCTGCAATCAAAACAGATAACTGTACAGATCCATTACCACAAACTCGTATCAAGGAAATAATTGGATATGAGATTTCACGTGGAAATGTGGTTAAATAAAAGTGAAAAAGAGAAAAAAGGGAAGAAAGATCAATTCGCATTTAAAATATCACGCAAATTAATGCAACATGGAAACGAAGATTACATTGGAAAATTAATGAATAAGTGAAGCGCATCGAGGGAGAAATGATGAGAAAAAGGCAACGGAACAAGACCGAATAAAAATGCCGTTAATTAAAAAGCTCGGTAAATCCGTAGAGGGTTGTTGCATCCGCTAGGGTCGAGATACACTAAATCGCGTGGAAGAGCGTACAAGTTCGAGCGTCCTCGGAGACGCTTTATTCAAACGCGAGTAGCTACCAAAGAGAATAAATTAAAATGGTAAAAAAAAATTACAATGTATCTAGCATGCATTTTTTGTTTACGTAATTCCACAAAAATGTTCTCGCGGCCATCTAATTCGGACTGCAACGATACATCTACTTCCTGCAGAGGTCAGTAATTTTTTTGACCAACCCCATACAGTCCCACATGCCGTGCGGACTCTAAAACGCCATAGCTACACACTTTTCCTAGTGACTTTTACGCAGGATCGGATAACCTTACTTGGCTCTTTTGCGCTCATTAACGAGCAAGTTCTTTTCTCTGTCCTTTCCACGGAACCACCCCTAATTATCCGACCCCTACCTACCGTCGCCCACACCAGTTCAATTCGCTACGGGGTAGGTGCTGAGTTTACCGGTTCGATAATTACCCTGCGATAGCCGTGATTTATTGGCTTTTAAGTATCCTCCCCTAGTTACACTATAGTAACTGTACATCGGCACGTATAATATAGCGTAATGGGGGTGGTGTGGGCGCGGATTAATGCTAGGAAACCTAGTGACAAAAAAATATATAAAAACTTAAAAAATCTAAATTACGATAAACAGAGTGTATTTGAGGAAATAAATATTACATCCCTTGTGGAAGAGTCTGATTAGGCATACTGTCATGAGAG
Source organism: Calameuta pallipes (assembly GCA_030142375.1). Classification (NCBI taxonomy): domain Eukaryota; kingdom Metazoa; phylum Arthropoda; class Insecta; order Hymenoptera; family Cephidae; genus Calameuta; species Calameuta pallipes. The sequence continues at coordinate 1,220,948 of JARQSW010000419.1, forward strand.
AATGGAGGTAAACGAAGAAATTCTTGTGCAAGCACTTCTATACGGAGCCAGTCGGACTGAATAAATTAACCATTTTGAAAATGAATTTCCTCGCGTGAACTAAGGATTTGAAGCTTACCTAATTTCCAAGCTGCGAAGTGGAATGGAATAAATTGGCGGATAAGAAAAATGAATAAAAGGATTTATATATATATATATATCTCTATTTCATTATTTCCTGTTCTACCTAATGGGTCATAATCACTGAATAATTCATGTATTTACAAATGTCGCAGTAACGTGATGCTTAATTAGTGTCTTTGTTAGCACGTTAACTAATAACGACTAAAAAGGACTGGAGCAAGAGAAATAAAGAAAAAAAGACTTAAAAAAAGAGGATACGTAAGGAGGAGCCGAACTAAAATCAAGTTCTCCAGTTTTATATGCATTTTCTTATCGATCCTTGGTAAAACCATCACAGCGTAAAGGGAAAGCTCAGAATTGTCCGACCCTTTTTCTTTGCACTTTCTTCAAAGTTAGAAATAATAACAAGAGTTACGTAATACACGTAACATAAGTTCCATTGAACTTCAATAGGATTTATTGTTCCAAGATAAAATAAACATACGTTTCACATATAATACATTAATATATTTATTACTCTTTAAAATGTACTTGAAATAAGTTTTTATAGATACATATACATGTATACATATACCATTATATATGTATATAGCATTGCAAAAATAAATGACTGATAACCTTAAAAATGGTACCTATATTTCGTTCTGCATCATTTTCCTTGTCACTGCGAAAAGTATGTTGTACCACGAATTTTTGCAAGGGTCGCCAAGAGATTATTTGAGGTTTTGTGTGATAATCCCGTTACGGCCTATTAAAAAGCTGCGGTAAATGTCGTGAAAGAACTACCCAACCTAACGTCGCTTTAAATGCGTGCAGGCTTTGCTGACAGTATTACATTCGCGTAAGTAAAAATGTATTGGTACGGAGACCAAAAGAGAGAGAGCAAAAGAATATGAAGGGGTGTAGAGAGTTTGGGCAGTGTACATACATGCACGATAGTATAAATAGATGTACGAGGCTGTAGAGATGTAGAGGGCGAGTTTACAGGGCGTCCCGAATGAATTTAATGCGTGACCCACCCGGGACCGGGACCCACCCGGTCTGGCACGGTACCGACTCTATCCCATTACCAAACGCGGAATTAACGAAATTGTTTATGCCGGGGCTTAATACAATGACGGCAATAATTAGTTTTTCTGAGCGGCCTCTCCTGCACTGGGCAATCATTGTAAAGCCGCGGAATTGCCAGATCCCTCCACAATCTCTTTGTGAAAGGGATGCAGTTATGAAGCGCGTGCTGGGAATAGATTTGATATCGAGAGAGAGGGAGATAGAGAGAGTTAAATAGAGATAATATAGCAATACAATTAATGAAACGATTGTAAACGGTCGATACAACGTTAATTTCCATATATAAAATTCTCAGAGTGGGTAACAGGGTTGGCTGGATTTTAATCGCGGATAGGAAGTTATAGCGGTGCCGCAAGAAAGGCAAGGGAGAAGTAAAATAAAATAAAACAGTCAAATCCAAAAAGATCTTGCGCGTAGGGATAAACCGATTAGAGTACCCAATAACGATTTTACCCTTCGGACAGAGTTGTAGAACCTTTTTGCCTGTGGAAAATACGATTAAACCCTCCCAGCCGGTCTGCTGGTAGCCAGCCAATCATCCTTCTGACACTCTTAAATGCCTACGCCACGGGAATTCCTCGGCTCGTAACAATAACATGGAGTAACTTAGTAAGGGATGATGTTAGAAACTCTACATTGTCGCTGGATTAAGGACTCACATGCCTCTGACGTTTTCAAAAAATCGAACCTTTCTTACAGACTTTTATTTTTTGTACTTTTAAGAATTTTTCAAAAAAATATTTTAAGAAAATTCCACTCCGTTACAAAGTTATAGCAATGAATGTGACCGGACATTGGGTTGGGACGGCTACCGGCTAACAGCCGCGTCCCTCTCGTAAGAAGATGCTAACTATTTGAAATACGCCAGGATACAATCAATTCGATCCACAAAAGAAGCTAGAATTGACATGAGATTGCAGAGAATCATAAAAGGCACGAAGATACAGGAGGAGGAAGATGTACAGTACGAAGCTGGAATGGGAAACTGCCGTAAGTTAAGGGTGTACGTACTACCTACTAGAAACTTTAAATGCGTTTTTCTCGAAACTACGTTTGCAGACAGTGTCGGCACGATAACTTAGTCAATTTTCAATATTTTTTAACTTTTTTTTTTTAAATCTTGTTAATTATTTTCTCTACAGAGTGGCCAAGACAAGGTGGACAAGTGTTTTTAACCGGTTTCGCCCGGTGATATCGCAACGTTTCAGATGCGCTTTTTGAATGGTTTTTCATGCTCTCTTCAACGAGATAACTGGCATTTATGTAAAAATTATAGTTTTTACGCTATAAAAAAAATATTTCGAAAAAAAAAATGAAAATGCATTCTAGTGTCAGATTTGAATAGCTGAGTTATTTCTCAACACAAACGTCTATGCGATAATTAGATTTGATTGTATTATCGTTAAGAAAATGAATTTCAAAATTACATTTCTTAGCAGGCGATTTCAGATTCTGCTACATGACTCACGTAGTGCGTGCCTTCGTTCACGTAGTTCGTCTTCGCTCACGGAAGCCAGCTGTCAGTGAGCGAGGTGGAGACTGAGCTGTCACTTTCGGATAGGCAAATTGGAGGTTTAAAATCGATAAATTAAATTTTTTAAATTATTTAAAATTAATAAACTGTGAGAAATGTGTCACAATGAAATAAAGTGAAACAAAGTT
>JARQSW010000419.1:1229615-1269419 GCA_030142375.1 Calameuta pallipes
TCCTCATAGAGAGTCCTCGTACACTACCTACGATTCGGAGGAAGCAAATTGCAAGTTTCAACTTGCGGCTTGTTTTAGGATGTGTTAACGTCGCCGGAAACTGTGATAAAATCTGGGTTATACCTCGTTCCGAGTTTTACCCTCAAAACAGCGACAGCCAGTACGATAGCTCATGGAAAAATGGAAGTAGTAACAACCAAGGCATGAGGGTCGTTTCACAGCCAAATGACGACGGGCAGGAAGTGAGGGTAGGTCGCTCTCGAGCCTAAAGTCACGTCGTCAAAAAGCTGCATTGTAGGAAAGGATTGTGATTCGCATATCTACTGTGCACTCTGACACAAATTCCGATGGGATTGCCAGAGCGCCGCAAGAGTAGAATATACCCTGAGATAACTAAGTATTCCTTCTGGGTACTAATACTGTGGCAGAGTTGCTTATATCAAAACAAGCCATGGTTTGGCTTGGAAATGATTTTCCAACGTTCATGGAAACGATGTCTAGTTTTACAGAAAATGAATTTTTACAGAGTTCAAGTATTTATCCTTTGTGCCGCCTTAGGAGTTCAGTGCAATTTCTGAACGTTTTCTATGAACGAAGCAAATACAAGGAGATGGCTTTAGTGAAAGAATAGCCGAGAAGCACGCAAAAGAAGCCAATTAGTGAACTCTCAGAAAAGAAATGCCCATTGACGTAGTAAATGTTTTCAATTGTCTTTCCTGATACAATCTAGATGCTCGTGAAGCCAATAGTAATATTAGTAGGGTATTACTCACAAAGAGCTTCTACTCTTATCTATTAACATTCCGCAGAGTTCGGCTGAAGGAATCGAATTTACGATTAGCATTAGTTATATTAAAGTATAATTGTTCGAAGGGTGCATTTTGCAAAGGGATGAAACTCGAGCAGCATATTTTTCGCGATGTCAATAAAAAATGAATTGCATCAACCCTAGTCAAAAAGGATTCACAATAAAAGAGGAATGAAACTCCAGAAGTTGAGTTGGTTATTTCTTCCGTCTGCCTCGTCAAAAATATGTCTATCCATTTCGCGACATTCTCGAAAAAAAATGCGCTTGCAATTTCCTGTGGACTCCATGTCAAGGGTGACAAGATTTCAGGATTCATCATTTTTAGAAGAATTTTTATTTTTCTCTATCGAACGGAAGGAGGGACGTAAAATGGAAACACAGAAAATGGTGCTGTAGCGAGAAGCGTGTCTGAATAAAAATAAAAAGGGTAAAAGTAGAAACAGAAAAGGGGATAAAATTTAGTTTGCCAAAAAGTACATTTCTTTTGTTTCAATCAAACGGCGATCGACGCGTTTGCACGGATTGGAGGGTTGAAGGGTTGGCGGTTTGAGAAGTGGACTGGGGGGAGGGGCGGTTCGTGCCGCAGGGTTGGTTGTCGGTAGAGGGAGATTTTCTGGAATGGCTGAGCATAAAGGGGCAAATATGGAAAGCAATTCTCTTCCCCAATGCAGAAAGCTATTGCTTCAAATTGGATTTTAATTTAACTCGGTTACGAAACACCCTTTCTTCTTCCCAATGAATATATTCGCGACTGAGCACCTACATACCTCACGTATCAACACCCATGCGCCATGGACAGGCGCATCCATGAAATCCAGGCCCAGAAGATCTACATTTCAACAATAATTTATCCATTCAATCCTGCAGTAGCATTGAAAACTGTACTACCACAAAGATCGTTACCGCGACCACCCCCTTTGCATCCCTTTTCGACATACGTCAGTGAAAAATAAAAATGCGCATCCGCTTCCAAACGAGCAGAGTTAAAACCGTACCGAGTTGATGACAAGCATCATAACATTTTCAACCCCCTCCTCAGAATACATGCAGCACTCGTGCTGTAGTGTTTTTAAAAATTTTTTTAGAAAAAAAAGTCCAAAAATTTTGTTACAAATCGTTACAGTTTTTAACGAGAATATGACATAGGGGTTGATTGTAAAAGGAAGGAATCCTTTCCGAGAGGGTTGCTCATGTCAGCAGTCCTAGCGAGGCCAATCAAGCAACCCTTAATAATCCGCAACCACCTAACGACAAACTACCCCTAGTGAGTAAAGGTTGCAGAGTCCTTCACACCCCCTGACACTAAAGTCGTCCCAACACTTCAAATTGACGATCGTGCTGGTGCATTTATATCAGCGATTTATACCCACCCCGATACAAACCTTTTTCTAGCAGTGTGTACGTATGTATCGCTGAACTATCCACCCCTTCTAAGAAATCGCGGAAGGGATGCGAACTTGGAGGAAGAAACTCGTTAAACAGCCAAGTACCAATATACCCAGAGGTACGGACTATTAGGTGCACGTACGCGCTCACGTAACCGCACACGCTTAACCCCCATGGTGGATGTCTCGATTTTGCTACTACCCCTGTGCCAATCGTTAAGGGCTTGTTTGAGAGCTCACTGAAATCTAAGGGTATAGCTATCATATAGCAAAACTACCACCGGAGTCTCAGACTTACATTCCCAGCTCATGATCCTTTGGATTAGTTTTAGAGTATTAAGGGTAGTTTCCATATCAAGTCTTAACTACGAGAGGGTTCGAAGTGAATTTCCAGCAAGAAAATGCCACGTTGTTAAATGTCAGCGTGACGTAAGTTGGGAAAGGGGATTTTCGTTGAGAGGGTTCCAGGGGTAGTTCGGATACACGAAGACGAAACAAACTGGAAAATCTTGCCACGTTCAGAATTCTCCTGGGATTAAATCGGACCACCCCTTGTTCTCGTCGTTTTCCTCCTTTTTTTTTCATTCTCTTACGTCTTTCCCTTCTTTCACTTAAACTCACACTCTACCTGTTTATTCCAATCCCTCCAGGCAGGTTTTGGCTGGGTAATAAAAAAATTGGGCTATCCCCGCGAGGTGCCGCAGGGAACCGCGTGACTAAAACTCTGAGAAAACCGGCATTTCCTAAGACCCCCGTGTACGAGGGAGAGAGGGAAAAATGGCGAAAACAACAATAAATTCTTTCTTTAATTATGCAAATTCCGTGGAACTTCGACGCGGAACGGCCTACGGTTTTTACCGAGGGCTTGTTATGATTCCGACCTCCTACACGGGGAAGCACGCCCCAAAGTGTTTTCCATATCTGACAGTGTTTAAAGAAACAGAGGATAAAGTAACGGCCAGTCCCCATCTACCAGGCAGCTACCCCACGAAATAACCTTCCTTTTACATTGTCATTGGACAATCTTTAAGAACCTTAATCTTTACGTATAACATGCCAGTAATTATAGTAAAAAGAAATATTATTATATAAAATTTATATGCATTAATATTTATCCCTATAACGAATAGCGATGTTAATAACGCCTTTATATTTTAGCGAAACAATGCATTCTTAAGATTGCCAAGCTTTATGAAAATTTTGTAAACGATCGTAATCCATCAAACAGTAATTCGCAAAACATCTGTAACAATAAATTAACGAAATTCATAGTATTTTCATGAAATAATTTTCGCACTAGAAAGAGGGAATGAGATATGGGTATGGCACAAGTTATAAATAGAAAGCATTAATTTTAAATATCTAATATGCATTTTATTGTTGGCCAAGTATTTAGCTGAAATAAACAATTATGGGCAACATGTCGGCGTACGTGTCTCTCTCCCGATCTCTGAAATATCTCATCGCGTTCACCATCATAATATAAATTCTGATAGAAACTCTTAATCCTCTCTGCGTTATCATTCTCATTCTCCTTATCATTCCCATTCGTGCACACACGCGCACGAGCACTTCCTCTGTAAATTACATACGACACATCGCTTTACTCAAGATTACTCTATAATATTGAAATAGGTAAAAAATTATAATTTTTTGCAAATAAAAAACAAATACGAAAACCAATAATTATCTTTTCCTCATTTTCCAAATCAATCCATCAGTGCGCTGGTGCCCGTGCGTGCACGCCTACACGTGTGCGTGTCAGAGTTCGCGACTGATAAAAGTATTTAGTCCGCATCACTCCTGTGAGAGGGTTAATAAACTGTTAACTAATTAATAATTAATCAATCATTAACATTAAGACAATGGATATATGCAATAGTATTACGCTGACTGACTCCTCTACAAGCATAATTATGAAACACCTGCAACTTCTCTCTCTCTCTTTCTTTTTTTTTTTCTATATTTTTTGTTTCTTCAAAACTCTCACATCAATTTCTCAATCTCTCTCTCTTTCTCTTTTGCTCTCATTCGCCGAATATTCTCGTTATCGTTATTATACTCTCTCGTTCATAAATTCTCATTCATTAGACGCGCATCAATCTTACAGGTATTCGAGTATCCGGAAATTCTCTTGCTAATTTTATATTATTGTATTTGCTCTTCCTACTTCGTCTAGTCCTTCTACTCGTTCGTTATCTGCTTTACGTTATCTGTACAACAGATTCGTATTCTCATTTCGATTTCGCGCTTCTATAGTCCCTGCGTATCACACATTCAATTGATTGGACGATAGTCAAAGGGAATTCACTTGGAATCCTTTCAATACCGTTTAGAGTCGGATTTTTGTTTGAGCAGTTGCTAGTTGCGCATAGAATTGAGGTCCAAGTTTTGGCCCAATTGCAATGTATCTTTATATGCTTGTCTTTCTGCTCTTTTACGATTAATGTAAATGTTATCTGTATATGGCTAATATATGCCTGAATGGGATAATGATTATTACTCGTTTTAATTACATTTTTTCCCATCAAATATTAGTCAGTTTTTTTTCTTGCTTAACACAGTTCCTACAATGTCATTGGAAGAGCAAATAAAAAAAATTTTCAAGGGTTAACAATGGTTATCTTAAAATCTATACGTCATGTCTGTGCAATTATAGTTTTTGTGTATCCGTGTTTTTTCTTCGGTTTTTTGTTATTCGATCAATTTAAATATTCCCGTCAAACAATCTCATTCGCGCCATGAAACATTCAACATTTCCTTAATCTAAGAACTCTCACTCGTTCTCTCTCTCTCTCTCTCTCTCTCTCTCCCTCCCTCTTTCTCGCTGTCACAAACACTTAGAAAAGTCGCATAGGAAAATATAAACGAAAATCAGCACATTTAATGTTTTTTCTCAGACTTTTGGGTTCGGACAGTCGCTTTTTCTGTTTTTTTTCTGTTTTTTTCTTTTTTTTTAATAATTTTACCACAATTTTTTTTCACCCTTTTCTCTCCCTCCAATTTTATCTCCTCGTATCACTTTACCTCTACTTTAAACATTATGGACTTCGCGTCCCTTTAATAAAATATAATAATTTCGACTCTCTACGATAAAATATCTTCTTACAATTTTCTCTTTATTACTTCCTATTTCATTTTTTTCTCGTGCGTCGCTCATTTTAATGTATTTTCTTTTGCTTCGTTTCCACATGCTATCGCTTTCAGCTCATGAAATATAATTAATTTCCTCTCTCTCTCTCTCTCTCTCTCTCACTCTCACTCTCACTCTCTTCATCTCTCGCACAACGCCCACCGTCTTACGTAATTCTCAAAGATCCTATATTGTATAGCGTCCTTGGTACTATTTTATTTTATTTTTTATATCATTCCCCTTTCCATTTTTATTAATTGTATTATCGTTATCTTTCCTTCAATTTTGACGAGAGTAGCCAAGCTGTCAATTCGATATTTCTTAAATGACTCTTCGTTTTATTCAAGTTTCCTCTTTCTTTTTTTTCAGACAGAGAGGGATGAAAAATACCATTACCAAACTTACGTGCTATCCTTTGATACGCGTTACGCGACACTAATAATCTCGACTAGTGAGAAATAGATAGTATATAGCGTATAGACAGTATATAGTCATAGACGGATGTAAATCCCTTTTAAATTCGCGAATTCCGTTTTACTGAAATTTTGGATTTCGTCACCTGCTTATTTTTCCGTCTCTTCTCTCGTTTTTTTTTTTTTCACCCTTCTCCTCTTACTACGAAATAGACGATTCATATTCACAATGAAAATAACGCAGACTCACAGGCCATTAGTACATTCCCCATAGAATTTACAATTTCTCCCACGCACTTCATACACGCACATACAATGTTTCCGAAACTCTAAAAAAGATCACCTCAATTCCAAGTAAATTCGAGGATACCAATGAAACGGCTCGATAAGACAAATATAAAGGGAGAGGAAAAGAAGAAAGAAAAAAATAATTATGAAAAGAAAATCTTTTTCTTTTTTTTTTTCATTCGTCAACTTGCAACGTAACGGGATAACGGCATAACCTACGCACAAATGGCATTATTTCTATCGCGAAAAGAGAGAGCTTGATAGAAAAGACAAAACAACAACTAACGAACGGAAGAAGATATATATACGCAAAAATACGATTTTCCAAAATGGAATTCGCCAAGCGAAATCTTAAGCGAATGACGTCCGCGTCACGTAAGAAAAAACTATTTGGTTGACGCGATGTACAAGAAGGGAAGAATTTCAGAGTTTTTCAAAATTCCAACAAGTAGAACGCAGGTGCGTGACAATGAATAAAAAAATTGTAAAGTAGTTAAGGGTATCAATTAGCGCGATGAAGATATAGTACATCTGTAAAGACGTGATATGGAGGTTGGCGTATTAATTGTCCGGGTTGTGACATATGCATACATTTGTATGTATATCTATAGTATGCTATATTATGTGACCGACATACAAACAAAAGCTACGTACATATTTACAAATCTACAAGAAGCAAATATATGTTTCAATAAAGAGTATCTAAATAGGCCGCTTCGCGAGCATAAGCTTATGCGTATAAGTAAAATCTACAATTATATATTTATTTATGTATAATAATAATAATAATATATGCGTATGTCTTCCGTGTAACTTAAGCGTGTACACATTTCTGCGTGTATCCTTCTAATTTACTTGACGAATTAGTAGTAATTATTATTATAATTATTATTATTTGTATTATCATTGCAATAATAATAATAAAGAACAATCGAGAGACCAACGCTTTTTTTTTCTATTTTTTTTTTCTTTTCTTTTCTTTTAAATCCGTGTACATCTAAAGGCCTCGAAAACGACGACGACGATTACGACCATTTTGCAATTAATGCATCTTTATGGAAAAATACTGTGTTGTGTATACTATATATTTACTAATTTATTCTCGTAGTGATTGAACGCGCCGTTTCTTATTTAGGCAATTGGACTCACTCGTCACGCGATACCAGTCATCCCTCGTTTCTCAGTTTTATTTCAACTATTTTTAGTATCAATATTTAAAGAAATTTCTTTATACAGATATATACATACACACACATATATATATATATATATATGCTATACAGGAGAATACCGATTAATATTCCTGGTTATGGTTCCTAAGAGAAATTTTGGAAATTTCTTCTAAAAATCGATAAAATAAATCGAAGCAAAGAGTACAGAAAATTTTTGTAAAAACAGAGAAAAAAGAATGACTAGTACAACTACGGTGTATCTATTATGATCGTATAGTACTATTAAAGCCGTTATTAATCTTCTGTTCAGTAATTCGATAGATATATGTTCGCATTTTTTGTATTATTAATAATACATAATCTGTACCTTGAATATAGTATTTATACTGTGTATAACGCGAGCGCATGTGTTTTAACTACGTATGCAAAGTTACGTACGCATGGGCGCATGCGCAGTTAAATATTTTATGTACAGAGAGAAAAATTACGCTCACTGTAAGTACATCACGATTGTTCTATCCATATGTTCTCTTGTTACATTTTTTGCTCTCATTCGTTCTGTCATTTCGCTTCATTCTTGTTCGAACTATCTGTCAGTCCCACGCTATTATTACTTATATCATACCGTTTTCTCGCGCGTGCGCATGCGCAGATCGTCGAATGTTTATTTGTCTATTTTTCTTGCTATTTATCCCTCGTGCCCAACAGTCTGTTATTTTTTTTTTTCAATTTTGTACAAAGTCGCACTTTGACCACATTACGTCTCTCCACACATACATATGCTTAGCCCAAGTATTAATAGGCAAGTGGCAAGTAGGACCGTATCTAATTTCGAGAGGGAAAGAAAATTACAAAGAAAAAATAAAAGTAATATCATGAATTTCTAATCATCTCGTCTATCGTTTATGCGTTATTTTCAAGGGAAAAAATAAAAAAATACTTTCGCTGATTAAAAGACAAAATACTCCGACAGCAATCGCAGAATAGACAATAAACGAAGTAAAAATGAAATAGGAAATTTCTTGAGTTTTAGTGTCGTGAACGATTTTCTTCTACGAGTTCAATGGGCACCTGGGAATGACAATAGCGTGAATGGAGAAAGTGACGATCGTGACTCGTCATTAATTAATTAATAATATATAAAAATGATTCGATACAAAATAGTCTTAATACTAGTATCTTGCACGATGTGAACAGGCCTTAAAAAAAAACACCACTGTCGATTATGTGGACATAAGTCGCACTGTCCACACTCCTAGGTTTCATAAAACTTAATAATGCGTAGAAATAACTCTTTAAAAAAAAAACACTTTCTCTCCCTCTCTTTTTACTCACACACTCCTTCTCTGTCTGTCTAGCTCTTGCACATATACCGACTTTCATCTTGTATCTCTCTTTCTCTCTCTTGCTATCTCTCTTTCTCTCTGTTAAGGTCAACTTAAAACAGTAACACACGCCTAGGCGATAAAATAAAAGAGGCTAGATAGCACCGTGTCTCGTATCACTATTAATATTTCTCTCCCACTTCTCGCGGTTTTTCTAGTTTGCACAGTTCCGCAACTCGTCTGTATTATATACATACGTAATTTAATGTTTTTTCTTCTTCTTTTAATACAAAAAATATAAGAAATGCAAAACGATTTCATCAATGTCCATAACGGGTGAACTTTTCATCAGTCGTAATGTACACGTGATACGCAAAATCGAATTATTGTAAGTTGTCCACACGCTACGTCTTCGTTAATCGATAAACGAATTAAGTAGATTTGTAATTATACCCATTTCTCTTTTTTTTTTTTTATATACAATATTTACATGATGCCTTACTTTACAACTACTTTGTGTAATACTCCTGCATTTATAATGCCACTTGCCATGATTGCGTATGTTAAATATGTGTAATTATTCGGTGTTTCTCGTGTAATTATACGTGTGTTTTATGCTGTCTGTGTATTTGTCTTTGTCATTTATTGCATCTTAACCGATACTCTTAGCTGCACTTCCTTGCACTTTTCAATTTTACCTTTACACGAATATGTGTATACGAAGCGTACCGTTAACGATTACAAAAAGTTCACCCGTACGTTTGCAAATATTATACACTTGAAGCACACGTGAGAATTCACGATAGAATCGTATTTACGTAGATTTTCAAATATTCGCCTCATGAAATGCTTTTCGAGTCACAAAGAAATAATAATATTAACATAACAAGGGCAAAGGTTTCTATGGCATCATTGTGGCTGCCACGTTCTGCGCCTAAAAGGTGTTGCTTCGAAAAGTACGAATGACTTAATCTACATAATGATCGTAAGTTCTTCTGCCAGTCCTGAGGACTTGTTGCCCTCCATTAACGACTTCCTTCCTGTTACGGAAGGTGAACCAATCAACAGGAACATTCGAGTTCCATCTATGAGAAACACGATTAAGTAACGCCCGTTAGCCTAATCGTGAGTTTGAGCTTTTCTCAAACAACATCCGGTTGCATCGTAAGTAGGTAAGTGGTGGGATCATAGTATCCAGCCAAATAATAGATATCGTTGTTGTCATAGATGGTAAGATACCGATGGGGTTCCTTTCCCAACTTCTCAATATATTCTTGAAGCGGCAGAACTTCGCACTTGTGCGATATTGTCTGCACGTCATTTTCATCCATGTGTGGTGACTCAAAAAGTGCACCCTGAAAAACAATGGAAAAAATATTTGTATAATTTTTCCACTTAATGACAAATTTTTAAAAGAAAAAATTAATAATGAAATACTGCATTCTCAGGAAACTCACAAGGTATTTAAGATTTGTCGGACAGCCAACTGTTTCTTCAGGATGATAAAACCATTTGACCTTCACAATCATATTCGAGCTAGACGTCTCCCACATAGATTCTATTCTCCCTATGTAAGGTCTGTCGGGACGACCCGTTGAGAGGAACACGGCACTGTCGCCGATTTGTATAGTCTCGCTGCCACGTTGAATGGCACGGAAGAATTGTTTCTTGGCACGACCTTTCGCCCCGGGTCTTCTATAACCCTTACCAGCCCAGCCCCAAAGTTGTCGGGCAGGTAAGAAAGCCGCCATCTTGCTTCTACTCTCCACAGATTCTTGACGTTCTCTGGACTTGGTCTTTTTATCCGATTTTTTCGGTTTCTCGATTTTCTCTTCCGGTTTAGGAGGTTCTACTACCAGGGGTACTTCCTGTTCAGCTTCCTTTAATTCCAATTCCTTGTCTCTCTTATCTTCCTCCTCTTCGGCATCCTCTACTGTAGCGTTTATTGGAGATGCATCCATAGCAATTGATTCCTCTTCGCTTTTATGACCGGAACAGCTCTCACCGCCACTTTGATGACTTCCGTCACTGTGACTGCTATGGTGACTGTGCTTATGCTTATGCTTACGATGTTTCCTATGCTTATGTTTTCTGTGTTCCTCGCAGCACTTGTGCCTTCTGTGCTTTTTCTTACCTTCCTGTGCCTCCTGGAGTCTCTTCAACTTATCCCTTCTCCGTTTCTTCATGCGTTTTCGTTCTCTGTACTCCTCCATTACCTTTGAATCTGTTTCATTATTTTTCTGCTGATCGATCTTTGCATCAGAAGAAGTTATATTGGTCGTTGTACTCGTGCATGCACCTGATTGACTTCCGGTAGATGAGCGTTTGTCATCTGTCGACGCAGAAGTCTGTCTTCGACGTTTGCCCAATGTCAGAAGAGGATTTGGATCATATTCTGCGAATATACAAATAATTCCATTAGGTGCATAACTCGTATTAGCGATTATAGAAATTATTATCATGGAATCATTACTCACCAACTACAGGATAATCAGGCTGCAGTAGTCGAATATCGTCTAAGGCTATCCTGCCACTGTCTCCATCGTCGAATTCGACGCTTACAAATTTCTCATCTAATTCTGGATCAGGTTCACTAGGTTCTACTGATGTGCCTGGATAGAGACAACGATATTGCTGACTCCAGTAAGCACAGAGACGCGTCCCTGGTGGTATTTCCTTAGTGGAACCAGGACACACCTCGACGATCTACAATAACAAACATAAATAATTTCGTATGAATAAAAGCCTGAAATGTTTTTATTTGATTAATGAATACTAACAGCATCCCGAAGAATCTCTTCTCTGGAATGGATATGGGGCCTGTTTCCTCGTTCGCCATCGAGAGTAATAGCGTAGACATCCGGCGCTTGGACGGCGCTTAGACGCCCAGCGTAAAAGAGTCCACCCATAGCAGTGAGCACTCTTAGCTGATCTATACCCAAATGTGCCGATGTTAATTTGCATCTGTTTGTAATGTTTTCGGTGCGTTCAGCTTTGGCTGCTTTCGCACATTCCTTGCATTCCTTGCATTCTGAAGATTTTCGACGTTTCGATTCCTTGCCATCCCTCTCGCTGGACTTATGTCGTTTTGGAGACGTTGAACAGGATTTTCGTTTTTTCTTTTTTATTTTCTCATGCTTTTCCTTTTCCTTCTCTACCTGTTTTTCAACAAGTTCAACATCCACAGCTGTTTCCTAAAACAAAAAACATTGAACGGTCACTTAAACATATTTTACTTGCCTGCACATTCTCTTTTTATTTTTGTAGCTATATGGTACCATTGCCAATTCCGGGACGGTAGTTTCAGCTGACGCAATTTCCGCTGGAGTGTTATTCCACTCGGTGGCTTCTTCCTCTTCCCAGTTTTTCACTTTTACCTCAGCCTTGAGTTTTGGTTTGAGTTTATTACATTGTTTCTCTAACTTTGCATCCTGACTTAATTTTGCCTTTTCTGCTATTATTGAGCTTATCACGTTTTTATTGTGCAATGGCGTTTGCTTTGCTGGCTTTACTTTCGTTTTGGTACTCTTGTGATTTTTTCCATTTTTGGCACCATTTATACCAGATTTAAATGGTAGCGGTGTATATCCAGTCTTGCTGATAAACTAAAAACAGAGTATAACGTCATTGTCACTCTTTACACTCAATTAGTGTAGAGATTTTTAAATGCAAATGAATAAACCAGGAAAGTTATAGACAGTACCTTATTTTGGAGATGCCGATTCTTTGCGTTTAATAAATAGCCCACAAGAGAACTTTTACTTTTAGGCTTTTTAGCAACAATAGTTTCCGTGAGATGCCTTACACTGCCAGAAGCACACATCAGTTTTCTGGGACGACCAACTTTCCTCTTCTTAGAGGCAGAACTCGAGCTGGAGATCGTGGGAGCCGGTGAGGACGTTTCATAGCCCAACTAAAAATGCATCAAACAACAAATTTTAGTATATAAAAATCAATTAAAAAATTTTAATCCAAATACTGATTAAGGGGCAGTTTAAATTCCTTACCCTGGTCGTACTCTTCTCATCGTCTTCCTGGAGAATTTTACTAGTCGGAAGCACCGTGATAGGTGATGCAACCGGTGGAACAGGAATAGGAATACTTGGAATACTATCAAGGAGCTTTATATGACTCCTAGGCTCGCCAAGTTTGACCAGGTTGACATTACATCTCGGCATCGCCAGGACAGTCGATGCAAGAGGTGGTGGAGCCCCGTCTGGACTTCTACTGGGTGACTTTTCCAAGGATAATGTAGTGTCCACTGCCGGCGACGTCGCTATTCCACCATAATCAGAATTTGAGTGGCTTTTCTTTCTGGGTCGTCCTGGACTCTTCTTGTCATCTTTCTTCGGCGTCAACCTGGATAGCTCCTTCTGTTTCTCCCTATATTGTCTCTGAATATCTGCCAGTCGCACTCTCATATGCAATTCCATGGCATCCATATTGGGCCAATCAGCATCATTGTCTGCGTGTCCTTTGCGTGCTATAAATTTCTTTACTTCCAATTTTGACTGGAGACTTCTGTAGTTGTGATGAGTCTCGTGCGACTCTTGGTCCAAATGAAGATCACTGATTCCATTGAGTTCATCAAGATTGTCACCTTCGCCAATCTGCTCTTGTGGAGTACAAATCTTCCCAACCTCAGGAGCCGTATTCTCATTTTCCGAATCCGTGAATTCCTCCTCATGTTTTCTCGGCGCTCTTCTTCCGGCGTGTAGAAAATATTCATATTTCTTACTGTAGCTCATCAGCTGTGTACTCTTCTCGTAACCGTGGTTCTTACCGTTAGTCCCTTTCTCTGGAGTTTCCAACCGTTCCTGATGAAACGAATGATTCGGTTTCAGTTCTTCTTGGATCTTTGATTCTTCACGGTCATTCGTTTCCTGTTCATGAATCGTTTTTGGATCTTTTTCTGTGAAATCAATATTCCTTCGGGTCTTTTCCTTCGTCCTGAGAACGGAATCATCCACTACCTGGTTGTCATAATTCCTAGCATTAGGCTTTTCGAAATGGCAGATAGTATTCTTCGGACTAGGTTCCTCGACAACGTCATCCTCTTTTAACCTTTTTGCGTTTCCGCAATCCTCTAATGGGAACTTCCGCTTTTCCAGACGTTTACGTTTCTTGTCTAAAACACTTGACGTCTTAGCCAAGTTCATAAGAAGGCGACCGGCGTGCGAAATCTCCTCGAAATTTTCATAATTAGTCGACTTCTTGGATACGTTGTTATCAGCGACCTCTTCCATGAATCGTTGTTCCGCAAGAGCGCATAGTAATCCCAGAGGACTGTCCACGTTATTATTATTATTTTCACTCTGTCCAGTGAGAGGTTTTGATTTTTTTGGAGAATCGTCGACATCCTTGTCCTGTCCAGAATTCTGGGAACCTGGTTTCCGGTGCTCCAACTGTTCTATGCTATTAGAAAGTAGTTCCAATCCGCTTAGATCCACGAGAGGTTTCTGCTTACCAGGACATCCGGCCATTTTGTTACCTTTCAGAAGTTCCGTTTCTATCAAGTTCTCTTTCGTATCTAATTCCGTTTCAGGAATATGATATGACTTATCTAAATTATTTGATCTGGATATCATTGTTTCCTTCTTGGGACTTGCGCTGCCTGTAGAATTCAAAGAGTCCATTTTAGTTTCTTCACCTTTAAAGTGATCAGAACCAATTATCTTCTCCGGCTTAGGTATTTTATTTTCTTCGCGCTTTTTTATCAATGATGTATTATTGTTGTTATTGTTACTGATGTCATTATTATTAAGAAAGTAAGCTCTACCAGTTATAGGCTTAGCTGGTGACAAGGAATTCTCATCGGATTTCTGAAGGTACTTTCCACTAGGATATTTGTCGACGTCCGTGACGTCCGCGTCGCGATTACTTAATCTCTGTTGCAATGCAAGTGCCTGCTGTTCGTTTTCACATGACCTCAGAATAAGTTTTTTTAGCCCGTTCTCAAGTCGACGTGGTGAATGTTCAACGCGTCTTGGTACCACTTGACTTTCAATCTCGTCGTTCTTTTGAATATCCTGCATAGCGGCTGCAGCATTTTTCTTCAACTTCTCTACGACATTTTCGATACCAGGATGAAACTTATCCGTAGGGTGATGACGTTTCTGCACGACTTCAGGGCACTTGGATTTTTCCATATTATTCTTCTGGGAATAAAGACAATCTATTAAGACTCGATCTTCATCCTTCTCCTGCTTGACAACAATTTGCTCAATCTGATCGTCACAATCAATCGATGGCATATCGAATGATTTCACAGTCAGTTGCGAATGATTCTCGTTATTATTAGTTTGTTGGTTGTGAGACCATATATCTCGTGATTTCCCACAACTCTCACAACTAGCACACTGACTGCCTTGTTGCGGTAGGTCTGACGTCTTTGAAATATTTTCGGGAACCTTTGACAATTCGGGTAGATATTCCGGTATTCCGGAGGCTTCTGACACATTTCCGATGATATCCTGAGTCTTTCTAGTATCCTCGACGATGCTCTTTCGAAAGTGCGTCAAAGGATCTCGTCTTCTGGTGAAAAATTCAAGATTCTCGTGAAAGCTATCACAGTTCTCTTCCGTGATTTCAATGATTTTCGGAGCCGCCGCTCTTATTTCCGGTACGGGGCCATGTTTTCCCTCTGGTTCACCATTGTGACAATTCACCACGTGCTCTATCGTCCTGTCCACGGAATTCACTGAACGATTATTCTCCTTTGCGTTCGCTACTTGATATTTCGCGCACTCCGTTCCGCTGGATACTACGGCACTCTCAGATTTTTCAACTTTACCCAGGACACCCGGTGTGCTATTCAAATTTTGATTTCCAAGCCTTACGGCCAAATTCAACATTTTCTGTGGACTTTGAGCATTTTCAAAATTTATCGTACTCTGCATCTGGCACGGACTAAAATTTTGCTCCTGCTTGACGATTGGGTCCACGACCAAAAGTTCATCCTCAGCTTCCGTCGAGTCCGTCTGATTCGAAGCATCCTGGACTCCGATTGGCGTCGATTCCGGTGGTTCTATGGCGTGTATCGTGGTAACTTCCGGTGGCGGAGTGAGACAGGATACCGGCGATGTTGCCTTTGAAATAAATTCATTTCGCTGCTTGCCCAGAGAAATTCGAAAGGAAAATTCACGTGTTAGATAATAAAGCGTGAAACAATTTAAAATGAGGGTTATTAAGAATTGCATTGCCAAATGCAGAAAAACTTGATAGATTTTAACTCTGTATTATCATCTGATAATAAGCAATGCATACTGTCCTCACCTGTGATCTGCAATGAGCTGGCTCTGCTTGACTTATTTGCACGAGGGTTGGTGCGTGGGGATAGTAATGAAGGGTTGTTACCAATGGCGTGTCCGGTACCAGAGTACCCGTCATGGATGTCACAGTCTGCAGTGCCTTGGTAGATTCCGCAGAGGCTAAATTCAATTAAAAAAATATATATGAGATGGAATATGGGCATTATCAAAATAACACTCACTATAGATATACCCAGTGATTATGACTTTTTTTTTTGTAGTGAACAAACAATATTCCATACTCACTTATTATAGTAGTGGGGCTACTGCCGCAATCAGCTTCTATTTTGACAATGGGCATATTGCTCTGCTGCTTCCTCTTGTTTTCAGTAAGAACGAGTCTCGCACCCCCAATATCGCTAAGAAGTTGAAGAGATGGCGGCGGCGGCGGTAAAAGTAATGGCGGCGGTGCAACATTACTGCCATTATGACCGGGGTAATTTGGCCATACAACAGCCTGCTGCATTTGTTCTGTATATTTGAGCAAAAACAAAGGCCAATTCAGACTCAAATAAATTTACCAGACCATCATTCGGCTCTTCATCAGTTTCCACATAACTCGACCACTACCTTACAACATAGTAAAAATAAAATAAAATACACATCATACCTGCTGCATGTATCAAAAGAAGATGTCCAGTAGTAGGATCCCTGACGAGCTGAAGTCCACCCTGCAGACCAACCCCCATCTGAGGAAATCCTACAGGTTCCATAGGCATAGCTATAAAGGAAGAAAATGCACCATTATTCCCTCACCATAACATTTAACCCTGAAACCCCTATAAATTGTTCCAGTCCTGAGATCCCGTAAGAAATACCAGATCCAAGTACCAAGGAACATCGCAAACCATAGTAAACTCTAATGATCCTGACCTGGTGTAGGATATTGCCAAAGCGTCGGCGGCCAGGTGGAAGCGGAAGCAGCGGCAGCGGCGGCAGCCGCCGCGGCAGCCGTGGCGCCAATGTTGCCGAGGGTAGAATTCAGGGTGGAATTCAAGGTGGAATTGAGGGCGGCGTTCAGAGAGGGTGGCAGTGCGTTCGAGGGAATGGCGAGATGGGCCGGTCTTTCCTCCCCACCGGGTCCACAATGAACAAGAGTTGCACCGCCTACTGCCATGGCCGTAGTTGAACCTGAGGACGCCCACAGAAACCCCACCGAGAAATGAGATTCGTGAAGCGCGCGAGCGCACGGTACCAACGCACGCACGCACGCATGCACGCACTCAAGCCCAATTTATAACCTATAGATATACCACAGCAGAGCATCGCGATGCTAGAATCGTGTAGAACGCTAGGACGCTAGAATGCTTAGGATGGTGGGATGGTGGGATGATGTGACGGTGGGATGGTAGAAAGGTAGGACGGTAGGATGGTGGGATGGTACGGGCCGCTCTCTTTAACTCTTTATACGACACTGCTCCGTGCGCTCCTCTAGAGAGCTAACATGGCCGTTTCGACACATGCGGCTAGATATATATGCATACGCGCTTATACTCCACTTTACTTCCTTCTTCGCGCTATTACGCCATTCTAGCATTCTCGCTTAATATCATTTATCGATGCTATCGTGATGCTCTTCGACACTTTCGTTTATTCTTTAATTTTCAGTCTCTCTCTGTCTCTCTCTCTCTCTCTCTCTCTCTCTCTCTGTGGTACTGTAATATAACGCAGCCTCACTCACTAATGACTTCAGTGTACTTCTACGACTACCTTAATTTTGTGCTTCTCCGCTTCCCCACATCAATATGTGGCTATGATACTCGCTTCGATAAAATTCCTTAAGAATTTTTAATAACGATCATCGGCAAGGTCCATAAAGAACGCATACCGGTGGAAGGAATGATAGGACTCGACAGTAATACAGAAAGAGTACACTATACTTCCTCAAAGGATAATAAGACTGAAGTCTACAGCGATGTATAGGAAGTTGGTCTAATGCATAAAGCGCTATCAAGTTTAACCAGTATGCGTGGCATCCAGCATAGATACACATGATAGGCATATATACACACAGAGACAAGATAGAGAAAACTGCTCACCAAGGTTATCCGGTTGGAAATGATGATAGCTATGATGCGAAGTGTGATGGCTAAGAGAGACATTCCTCATAGATGATGTGGTCGAGGTCTCCTGATGCTGAAGTCTCTGTCTGGCCACTGCAATGCCCACTGGAATACCCGTAGTGCCAGCACCTGCACTCGAGACTACAATACCTGGATAAACGGTCGAACAGAAAAATATCAAGAACTTACGAGATTAGGCATAATGGGAGACATCTTTACGGTTTATTCCGACATTCATTTTAATCAGCATCCACTAACCTGAACCAATGCACGTTTAAGCACAAGTAACCAGGATTTCCTGGTGGTGTACTAAAGGGGATGCTAAAATCTTGGGCATATTAGAGCAGAGTCACGAGTCGACAGACAAGGGTTAGTGAGCAGCACGCACGTTTTGAGCCACGCCTTGTGTTTGCGCCGCCATGCGTGCCACGCACCTCCTACCTTAACAAGGCTGTACTCTTACGTGCCCATTATTGTATACCTACAGGCTCTCTCTCTTTGCGCGAGTGTGTTGATGCATGTACAAAGCACACATGCACATACATAGGTTAGTGGTTAAGTTCGGTGGGTAGACGAGAAGGTGGGTAGGTAAGCAGGTAGGTTAACTGTAGGTGGGAAGTAGGTAGGTACAAAATTAGGCAGGCAATGTACCCCTTCGACTTACACGCAGAAAAGATATGCGTTTGTTCTTCCCCATGAGTCCCCATAGGGTAAAAAATAAGGGTTCACGCGTGCCTGTACATTTGAACTCGAGGCAGCAACCTCTCTACGCTATACGTGCCCCGTAACGAAGGGTGGTTTTTCTGTTCCGCACGAAGCACTCTGATTGGTCGAACGTGGGCCAACATTGAAACGGCACATATGTCACCCTCTCTCTTTTTCATACTCTTTTGTACTTTTTGACTGTCCACGAAAGACCCACCCTACCAACCCCCTCCCTTCCCCGTGCGCCATATTCTCGATGCCGACATTTTGAAAGACGTCCTCTTTAGTCCCATGGCTAATATTCTTCTTTAGTTCTTTCTCCTATACTCTTGCGTACTAGTGGCTTTCGCTTTTTTATTGAATGGAAAATGATGAAAAAATCCTCTTTTCAGAGTGACTCGTGTATTGGGATTCCTATGCATGATGCGGCCTTACCGTTTTCCGACTTTGGCAGCACTGGCTCGATCTTCACGGCCGTTGTTGTCGCGTGAAGGGACGTTGACACTTCGGCGACCTGGCACGGTACCGAGGTCAAAGGTTCCCTTTTTATTAGGCTCGTTGAGCTACTTCCGTTTGTATTAGAGGACTCCTGTCCGTTCCAGGATGAAGCCACAGGTAGTGTTCTACTGCATCCAACATCCGAATGGACCACTTTTGTTTTTCCTATTATCAAATTTAAGGGGTGACTTATTTTTCACGTGTGTGTGTTATATACTCGGCAAATATTACTATAGGTATGCATTGCAATGCATTCATATTCAATGCTTCATATATTCATCCCTGGTATCATTGAACACGTTACACGGTAAGGTGTGGTACCTGGATTCCTGACAAATTTTATTTTACAGAGAAATAATTAATAAACGACTTTCCTTTTTGGCAACTGTATATTCCATATTGAATGAATATTTTCATATGAATAAGAGTATTGAAATATTGACGTATTTACTGATGCTGCTACTGCTATACTGACAGTGAGGATTCAGCAAGAGATTCAGTTTGCAATTTTAACGAACTTTATATACGTTCTCTCTTTTAGTCACATAAACGACGATGATTCTGTCTCTCTCATGCTTACAGACGACATAGGAAAATCGCAAAACCTGAGGTCGAGACCTACTCCAAATGTCTAAACATAGGTACCTATCTAAAATTACATTTTGAAGATGATCAGCGGCACTGAACGCATCGTTGTCTCTCGATAAATGCATATTGATAAACACAGATACAACGATATTATCAACAATCTCACTTTCAGAGCACACAGTACAGGAAAATATTATCTATACAAAATTAACTCAGTTTCCATATGGCACATAAAACTTCCTGTTTTAGAGTAACTCCCAGGAAGTTGATAGAATTAATCACAAAGATATGGAAATCTAATAACTTCAGAAATAAACTCCGGCCAGCCCCAGCTTACATTTGCTATATTCTCCTAAGATAAGAACACTCACCAGTACTGCTTTTACATACGCAAGGTTGTCGCGTTTTGTTTTCCAGCTTAACTGGCTGACCCTGGCTAGGCAGAAAAGCCTCGCGTTTCTTCGGTACCGTAGCAATATTACTGGTAGTGGCACCCTGCACTACCATAGTGCTGACACTAGTAGTAGAGCTAGTGGGTACGCAGCTGGACGAGCTCGGACAGTTGGTAGTGGAGCCCGATGACGATTGATACTCCTGCAAGAGGACCCCGGTGCTCGGTACCACGTTCCCGGTCGAGTTTGGAGACGAGAAGCTGTTGATAGTGAGGGTGGGTGCACTGCCAGTAACCAGCGACAATTGGGGCGAGAACGTGCTCTGATGCAAACCGCCTTTACCACCCGGAACCGGATACAGTATTGGAGAGTATAATAAGGAAGAAAAAATTGTTAAGAAATTAATTATTCAAATTCTGGTCAACCCATTGAAAATGATCATCAAGAGTTTGTGGTACCATTGTGCATGCAAGCGATACCAGAAAGCTCAAAATTTTTTACCGTGGTGAAGATGATGCAGACCGGCAAGATTAAGAGTATGCTGGGTGTGCTGAGTATGTTGAGCATGATGAAGGCTACCCACGTTGACACCAACCCCCTGCAAGCTCAGTGGCTGCTGTCCTGGTGGTGCGAGACTCGCAAGATTCTTCGCGAGTAATTCCAGCTGCGTTACAGGAACAGGACTGTAAGGTGAACCGGGGGGTGGTGTGGGTGCACCCCATGTGTAACCACCCACCCCTACCCCCACCGCCGCTGAGAAGACACTCTCTGAAACTGTAGAGGATCCTTGAAGTTATTTTTTATACGAAAAATAATAAAAGCTGGATTTGATATAGCGTTTACGATGTCATCATGTTATTCTAATTATTATTACGTATTATGGCTCTATAAGTATATTTTTGTCAGGCTAATTTTTTTATTTTCTACCATGTCGGATAATTTTACGAGAACTTTCTGATAACCTATTGCTGGAAGTAGAAATGAGTCAAAGAAGGATCCATTGATCTTTTCCTTGCTCGATCTGGCTAGCGAGCGTGACGAGTTCTTAGCAAGCCCAGGCGAAAGGCGTTACGTCCGTTTCATGGCAAAACCTCAAGCTATCTGGTTATCTGGTTGTTCCAGCTAAACCATCTACCTACCTACCTACCTGTTCGTTCTGGTCGCGATCCGCAGCGTGAAAGCGACAAAATCCCTAGATTAGGTCAAAACGAAGTAAAAATTCTGAAAAGAGACTGACGGGAGAATAATAATAAAAAAAAGAGTACTCGTTGATGAAATAACGATAGAGCATCTATTCGATGCAAAATATTAAACGGCTAGGAAGAAACATACATATATACAGTGTAGCATATAGTATATGTATACAGAGACCGAAGAAGGTTTTTGCCACCGAAAAGGTAAGATTTTTCATCTGTTCCGAGGAATGTAAAAGGTAAAGAGAATAAAGAGGTAAAAGGCAGTGGAAATAAAAAAGAAAAACCTGAATGATAAAGTGAAGACTTTTTGTTTGTGATTCGACGAGCCCATTTTGGATTACACACCTTGGACAATGGGTTTATTAAAGGAGTCCTTTCGTGTATGCATATATGTATATACTTATAAGGCCGGTGGTCCAGCTATCCGAGAAAGGAAGGTAGAGATGAGAGACACAAGGAATCGAAGAACCAAGAAATCAAGGAGCTATGGAACTGCGGTAAGGTGGAACCACGGAGGCAAACATCCCTTCTTCGTATGCTAAGTAGGACACCCTTCGCTGGAATACAGCCCCTGGCAATTCCAGGACAGGGCAATTCCATTCCATTCCATTTAGGCACATTTCAGCTCCTGCTGAGGTCTTTCAGCGCTTTAATTGCATAATTGCGCCATTGTGGCCCGCGCGCGGTCGCTCGGGCCCCGTGAAAAGGCCCTTCGAGGAAGGGCCCAGACGCGCCAAGAAAGGGAGTATGTGTACCCACCGCCAAGAAACACAACGAGAGAATGAGAAGGAGCCAAGAAAAACAAAAGGTAAAAATAAAACAAGAGACAATCCAAAGTGGGACTCATAGTTAAGCGAGAGAAAAGACAAGACTATAAGGAGACTGCCAAAGAGGATAGAGGATAGGTGGACCTTCCGAAAATTGTGCACTTTGCCACCGAATGGAAAAATTGGTTCCTTGATTAAGGATCCGGATAAAGATGCTTACCCTTGTGTGTGGTCGCATGATAAGCCCTCGCGGGACTCGGGCCCGGGGTGGCAGGGGTCGCGGTAACATAGCTACCCCCGCCACCCCCCGGAAATAACGAATAGAGTCCGTAACGACTGACACCTGAAACAAGGGTGACAACGAGATTAGACGGAACTACAGGAATGGAAAATAAAAAGGTATATATATATATATACACATTAATGTATTCTATTTTCAGTATCCCAGAATGAAGGACCCAACAAAAAAAGGTAAGGTATTGGAATACCAATGTGTCAAATGATAATTACCTTGGCTGTGCGCTGGCGCAGGGGTAGCTGCCAACGGTGGAGTCGCCTGGGACTGTTGGCAAGGGACTTGATTGGGTTGTGCCGGTGCAAGAGGCCAGAGGCCCGTTGTTCCAAGAGCCGAGGGTTGCTGAACCCTCGTGCTAGAATCCACCATAGGACGAGCACCCCCAGTCCCACCCTGGGCCACGGGAGGGACCAACATCGGACCACCCCCTCCCGAGGCTATAAGAAAACAAACAAAACAAAGGAAAGATCTTAATAAAATTGAAGTACAATAAAGTATCAACGGCAAATGGATGCCGTAAATCATTTATTACTAATGAATAATAAGACATAATAAAAGTAACCGCTTTCTCAATTAGTCGAATATACGACGATGAACGCGGTGCTGTCAAAAGGGATGCTCAAGGGGGTGGTGGGTCGGTAGGTAGTTAGACAAGCCATAGCAAGCCTAGGGAAATAGGGGATGATGAAGGTGCTCGGGGGTGGTCTAGCAACAGGTCGGCAGGCATAATGAACTCTCTTAGATATACATAGAACAAGATAGTACAAGACTAGTAAAGAGAGAGAGAAAGAAAGAAAGAAAGAGAGAGTGAGAGGGGGAGCGTCGCGACGTCCGACCCCCACACTCTTAAATTCCCACACCTCTGCAACCTTTCTAGAACCTCTATACCTCACAGCATCCACAACCTCACGTCAACATTTCCGCAACCCCCTGATCTCTTAAAATCGTGCGACGCCTCGCAACGTCGCGACGTCTTTTCGCTGAACGTTTATATTTCGCATATTGCTTTTACTCGTGATCTTAATGCTGCGCATACTGTCAGATCACACGGGAGGTAAAGCGGTACGCGACTAATCGAATCTTTTTTCAACCATGGTGCTGCCGTTCAGGGTTCATAGGTTCATGGCTACGTGAGTAGATTAAAAGAGAACGGAGAGAAAGAGAGAGTAAGCGAGAGCTAAAACGGGGAGAGACTCGTGGCTATTCGAGGGCAACAAAAAACAACGAAATCAAGAATAAAAGGGAAGTAGAAAATGAAGAAAAGGTCCGAGGGCAGAAGAAGGCCGAGGCGTCGAATTTTTACGACCACCTGTTCCACCATTTTCCACCCCTGGATTCTGGTGTGGAGTAAGAGCAAAAGAGAGAGAGAGAGAGACGGATACTGAGACAGACAGAGAGAAAGGGAGAGAGAGAGAAAGAGAGAGGAGAGTCAGAAGTGGCGAGAGAGAATAAAGCAGAGGCAAAGGAGAGGAGAGAGGGAAGCCACGTCGTCAGGTAGTCACGCTTCGTGAGGCCCCGTACCTACCAACCTGAAAACCTGTTCGTTCTTCCTCCTCGTAGCAGGGTCCCTTTCGAGCAATGGAAATTAAAAATTAGGTCGCTGTCAGGACCAAGCCGTCCCTTCCCATATGCATGTATACGTAACCATTAAGGCCTCGATGTAACTCCTTAGCACGCCTCCTTAGCGCTATTCCATAACCCTTCTACCCTCTGGAAACTTTTCAACCTTCAACCTCTGTCACCTTCACCTTATACAGATTCTCACTCACTTTATCTATCTACCTACCTACCTACCTACATTCTCCAGTATCTTGTCCACCTATTCCCGCTACAGCTAGGACCCCTCTCCATGGATCGGCTTTGTAAGTCCCAGCAAAGAGCCCGCAGGCTTTTCCCTTCCCTTTTACCAGTGGTACCACGAGCGAGCAAGAGAGCGTGCGTCCGTGCGTGCGCGCGCCCTCCATGCACACGAGGACGCAACAATTTATGTAGACGCAAACGTGAATGGCGTAGTAAATTCAAGTACACAAGGGTGCGGCCGGAACACGGGCCCGCAACGCGCGGCTATACCATCTACCCATGGATTTATACACTTCTCTTGAACTCTCATTTCTATTCCATCTCTATCCCTTCCTCCGCCTCTTCAACTTTTTTAACCTTTTTTCTCCTCTATTTATTTTTCCTTCCTCAAAAATCATATCTGCCTCTCATAACACTTATTCACACACCACAATGCGGGTGCGCATACTCTAACGCTGTATGTACTACTATGCTAGTGAACATCCACAGAGGAAAGAGGAAGCAGAAGAAGAAGAAATCAAATAGGGAAGGATAAGATTATGAAAGGAAGAAGAAGTGGCGTAGCGGCTGCGGTAGCGGTAGGTAGCAGTAGGAGTAGTGGTACAGTATAGTTGGCTTAAATTACCCAATGCATACGTATAGGGCCCCCCCCCCCGTCTTAGTACGGCCCTGATGCTACAGCGAAATGCATATTAAGTTCCCGACACAACAATGGACTCGCTTAGACAGTAGCCCTCTTCTTCTTCTTCTTCTTCTTCGGGTCCCGATTCTCATTCTCTTTATCCCTTATCCTCCTACTATTACTAGTCTACTACGATTACCGTCGCCAGTAGTTCTACTACCGTGCTCCTGTGGCCAACAACACAGTCTTCTGCAGAGGGATAGGGAAAATATCCAAATAACGAGTATCCAGACATGCTGTTTTCCCTTGGAGTATCCAAAAGATTTCGCGTCGCAAATAGTAATTGTGAAATTACATTTATGGAAAAATATACGGAACTATTAAATCGTTATCAGGGACACGTAGCAGTACATTGCAAAATATATCTGACAAATCGATTCAAAGTATCAGATGTCAATATGGCTCTGTAAATATAATCAGATATTCCGTCTCGATGATTTTTCATTATATTCGAATAATATATAATGATTAATGAAAATTATAGTCATCAGTGTCCGTATAATTTAATTCGCGAGAGTCATTGGGTTGGTACGATATAATGTTTCTCTAGGGATATTTTTCTATAACCAAAAAACACGTGATCATACCTAGGGAATTTACGTACGTGTTAATTACCAATATAACAAGTGAAAAGTACTTATTTTCGAATTGCTACTATTTGTATGATTCGCGCTGTACTGGCAAACAGTAATGTGTCGTGTTCCGTATAACAAAGCGGAAGAGAATACGCAGAACAGGAAAAGAAAAAGCAAATGAAGGAGACGATAAAAAAATAAAAGGTTATGATGTAGTACGTATTTATGTTGAATTCGATGTAAAACGCATAATCGCAACACCAGAGACACAGAAAACAGGCGCAAATTTTCTTCTTACTCGCGGAAAATACGTCCCCTACCTAGGGAGTAGGTACGCGTGCCAGGGGTTGTACTCGTGGTGGCTCTGGGTCGATATACGAGGACGGCCCTTTGGGGGTTGAAAAGGGAGTATCGGAGGGTTCACCAGAATGCTGTATATGTGTGCGTTCATCCCCTACCTACATCGCTAGCATATCTGTGCCGCTAGTCAAACTGGCTGTCATTTCCACCTCCCTTAAATCAGTCCTGGCACCCTTGCGATTTCAGAAAGCAGAATCGAACGACGAGTAAAAAATGTTGCATTCGAAATATCATATCTATTATGAAGCCCTGCAATTTTTATTTGCTAATTCGTTATTTTATGTATTAATGCGAACACGGGTTACCTTAAAAACGATATGGACCATGTCTATATTTACTTGGTGAAAATTCTTTTTTTATTTTTTGAACTGGAAATCCTTAAACCTAACGATGCACAGGCACGTTCTGGCTCCTGGTAACAGGACAAAGAGTCCTGCTGGTTGAACTTGTAGTTGGATCGATGCTGGAACTTCACTCATCTCGAGTGGATTCAAAGGTTACTCATCCCGGAAGAATCGAAGGGACACTGTGGGATAATAATAATCATCGATCGATTCGGGATTATTTTTACAAGACTGTACCGGGATTAATCGATCTCGTTTGTCCTGCGCGCAGATAACGCCAATCTCCGCGATGAGTAGCGGGCAAGTACACGTATTCCTGTTATCAGGTACTGTTGTAGATATAAGAGAGAAGCTAGAAGCTTTCCATTCTCATTCATTTTCACCGTCGCTTCATATAGTCGCGATAAATGTAAGTACTTGACGTATGACACACATGACGAGCATTGCAATTTGCCCATAGGCATAACGACGCGTGTACATAAAGGTAAGCGGCGCTTGTTACGTATACCGTAGGACGTAACAATTTTTTTTTCGATTCTTAACGCTTCTATAATAAAATGTTAATTGATTATTTAAATTGTACTGAGAAGAAATTTATGTCAAAAGACAGATTGCAATATTGTGGAATAAGCAATCGAGTAAGATCGGCAAACTGGAGGCATGTCAAGCTATAAAATTGTTTATCCGAGAGATTAGAACCGCGAACGGAGTCTATTACCGATTAATTATCGATCGTCTGATTAAAAAGTGCGCCGCCATGTGATCCAAGGAAGATTGCACCAACCGCGAGAGAACGAGTATAGGCACGCAGTGTGACTAGTGAATAATGAAAAATGAATAGTTAACAAATCCGTGAGATATATGCTGGAGAAACGGTAATGAGTATATTCGGAATCCGATATCGTAAAGTGCAGAGTCAGTGGGTTCACCGTGAACTTAGGCCTGGAATCTCCGCCAACGTCGTAGTGCCTCAACGTTATTGCCACTTACTGCCGGGACGCCGCCAATCTACCAGGTTCCTAGCTAAGTCTACTCCTATTTCCAAAAATAGTAGACCCGCCACGGAGTCTGGGACGAAAGATGAGAATTCGAGAAGGGCCCACGTGGCTCCTTCTTATCCTCCACCTCTTTTCCTCTTACGCGTAGACATACCGACATACACATCCACACAACCTGAGAGTCATCTACAAGAAAAGAAAAGGATGCGCCAAACTAGTCTCACGGGAATCTCGAAGAAATTCGCACGCTCTCGCATTCGCCATTTTACATTCCCACAACGTAACGAGAGAGTCTGCGGGTTCCGCGCAGCAATACAAATTAAGATTAGAAAAAAGAATAATCGAATACAATCGATGCATAAAAATATACAAGCCCACGATATTTGATTTCCGCTGAACGTTTTTTTTTTCTCATTTATAATTTTTACCTAATTCATGTAAATTTCATAGACAGTCCATAGGTGAGCAAAATCGTATCTGAACTGTATATGATTCGTATATCTTAAGTGTATGTTTTTTCCACCTAGATGGGTTCAGCAATCGTCCAGGTCAACGTTGCTCGACGTTGCTCAACGTTGCTGATCAGCCAGGCACGCACCAGGAAGCCGTTGGTTCACGCATAGTGTATACAGTGTACTGTTACAGTAAGTATAATAATTGAGATCACATATTTTCATACGATTTTCGTTCTTTTCTCCAATTTCATTCTGTAAGCCTACACAATGTAGTCTACGTGCTTCAATGAGCAGCAGGACACGTAGGTATACCTATAGTACAACAAAGTATCGACAGATGTGCCACCGTGAAAAATCCAAGTGAGCCAAGTGGTCCTGGTGCGTTAGGAAATAGTGGAACAGAGCAATAGTAGACAGTATTGGCGCGCGAGGAACATGGTCCTAACACCGGAGTGCCGAAGTACTAGAGATGGAGGTCTTCCTCCTGGGTTAGCATTTCGAGTTAGCGATGCCTCGCTAACAGTCCACTTGAGTCAACAGACGACTGATTGTTAAGGCAAACACGCACCGGCCCTCGCTGGCTTCTCATCCTCCCGACCACTCTTCTCGCCTTTATCTCCTTTATCATAGCACGACCTAGTCAGACGCGCCATTGCGGCTGTCCAAGCCTCTGGCGTCCTTCCTATCCTCGATGAAAAAGGTCCAGAAGGAAACTTCCGGTATACTTCGTCCAAAGTACCATATATCCCTTTGGCCGTACCTTCTTGTGAATTCTGAGTGATATACATATGTAAGGTAATAATACAAGACTGTTTGGTAAGGCGTAGAGAGAAGTGGTAGCCTAAGTTGGGAGAACTTAGGTTAGGTCAGGTTAGGTTAGGTTGGACGGTACTGAAAGGCGAAACCCAGTGATCATAGGAAAGTTTGGGTAAGTGCATGTAAACAAATTGAGAGCCCCTGAAGCGGGCCGAGGGTAAAGAAAGAGGGGCGAGCAAGGACGAGAAGGATGTAGTTGGAGTCCAAGAGAGGGAGGGAGACAGAGAGAGGGAGAGAGAGAGAGAGAGAGAGAGAGAGAGAGAGAAGCAAGAGACGCAAGAGTCGGGGACGCTTTACGCTAGATAGGACATTCCATTCTGCTCGCTTGGTAGCTGCCTACACTCTTCAATCCCCGTAACTTCCTCAAGATATTATACGGGGTAAAACGTCCTCGACACCCTCTTTCTTACACCCGTATCCCCCTCGAATTTCTTCCCGCCTTTCATCGTATCTTGTTCTCTTTTCTCTTTGTCTTTTTCGTTCCCCCCTCCCCCCTTCCCTCACCCTTCCCTTATTTACTTCGACATGCGTCAACCGAGCGTCACAAATAATACACACTTTTTTTGCAGGAACAAATCGCACGTCACTCCCTTACTTCCCTGTTTCCTTTATTACCCCGTTACTTCGTTTCCATTAAAGGGCTGAAGCTGATCAATGAAACTGACGAAGAATCTCTAGAGTTTCCTAATCAAGTGTGACGTAATGCTATAAGAGCCACAGGCGATAACCAGGTAAAAATTATTGATACTCGGGATTCGAGACAAAGCATAAGAAACAAAGGTTCGAGGAAGGAATTCAAGGAAGCCACCCCTACCGGACGCGTATATCAAGGAATACGTAGATACGACGTTACGAAGGTCCAAGGGGCACAAGGGAATGGAGCATTGAAGCGGGGGTTGGTTATCCAGGATCCCAGGGGTGGTCGCTAGGCAACTAGAGCCCTTCTATCCTACAACGGGATAGGAGGCGCGCGTGCATTAGAACTTGTCCACGTGTGTTTACGTCTATATACGTATATGCGCACACAGATAAACCGCTGATTTCACGTACATCTCCACATAAATTGCAGTTCAAGAGAATACTAGGGACACGCACGAAACGCGTGGAAAGTGTAATCGTGCTAACACCGAGCATTTTCAAAGAGTCCAATCTCCATCGTGGCTCCGCTTAACTGTCCTATCTTGAGCCTCGTGTCCTGCTCAGGACGGAAGTGTGCTTCGCGGTGCCTTATCCTGTCCCATGCAACGCGGAATTCATTATCGGTCCGCAGCCAGTCCGGCATACCAGTTTACTCCGACATCGGACATAGGACCATGTAGCAAGGCTGGGCTGCCTAGCCTGACTAGGTTGTCGGCTGAGTTTGTCAGCCTCGACAGAAAGAGTTCACAGATAGGAACAAGAGGAGCAGGAGGAGGAAGAAGAAGAAGAAGCAGAGGAGGTGGAAGAAAATGAGCCTCTCTCTTTCTCACAATCCCTATCCTTAAAGAGTCGTAGCCGATCGTCAAGCGACACGTTCTGACTCATACATCATCCGTGATACGCGCTACTCTTTCTACGGCCACGCACGCACGTATATATCCACGCGGCCTCAAAGACACCCGCGCCTTTAGATTTTTTTATTGCCAGGCTTCATATTAGGTTATTTATTTAAGAGACACGAACGCCACCCCCGCTCTCCGCGCTAACGCCCCAATCTATTTATTTATTGTCTCGCAAGCCCACTCGATCTCCGGTACGCGATGAAATGCCGCGACTCTTTTTTACCACCATCAAGTTTCTTTATCGCTTACTTTTTGCCTGATATCATCCCCCACGAGTGTAGTTACTTCGATCTCATACCAGATCACGATATTACCACTTGTTTACGACGTACGCATGGGGATATCGTATATAACGATGCGAAATAAACGTAAGGCCCAAAAGGGTCTCGAGTGCCATGGTACGGTCCCTTGAACCTCGTGGGGTCTTGGAACTCTATTGGGACACGTACTACTCGTATGGGACGTGATGTTGTCGAGGACCAATGGACCGATGACGTCACCAGCCAAAACAAAATATCGTGGGGCCCAATGGCTCCCCGGACCTCCTATCGAAAAACGTATTGATTATACACCGTCGAATTATACGTTCATCGTCCCTTCCTATGCTTTTTTCATCCAGAATTCTCTATATCTGTGCTCTGTAACCAGCTACAATTTTGACTTCGGGGTCTCACTGACAATGCGAGCTAAGAGAACTACTAGATGAGAGCGACGAATAAAAGAAGCCGATATAGGCAGGCAGGTGGGTATAGGTAGATAGCTGTATAGGTAAGTTCTACCTCGCTCTTCTTAAAAGTGTCGAATTTCGAAGGGCTGTTTATGCCAGCACACCTCTCTCTCTCTCTCTCTCCCACTATCTCTTTCTCGCCCTCTAACTTTCTATGTTATTTTTCTCCCTCTCTCTCGTCCAACGCGCTTAACGCTCGACTTAACGGTTAATTCTGGCCGCGACGACAAGCACGCTTTCAGGAGAATCGAACCAAGAGTCCCCGGGTCGAGGAGAGTCATGACATGGAAAGTGGCAAAGACGTGAAAAGTGTGAAGTGGGCAAGAAAAGAAAGACGAATAAAAATAAAGAGAGAGAGGGGGGAGGGGAGAGAGAGAGAGAGAGAGAGAGATAAATAAGGAGTTATCAAGAACTTTGATCCCGCGAACCAATCGTAAAATGATCGGAGCGTTCGTTTGAGGTTGTATAATGAATAAATAGACGTATGAGCGGATTAGAGAATCTCGGTATGAGAAAAATAAAAGGTGAGAATGCATGCGTAGGCAGGATGCGCGCGAGCGCGCTTATTGCATAATAAGGCGAAAGCTAACATCCATAGCGCAGGTCGATGCGAACGAGAATCAATGCGCAATCAGAACTCCTGGGTCATCAAGAGTACGCATAGCCTGTGGATATAAATGATCGGAGAAAAAAGTAAAAAGGAACTGGTAGAAAAACCTGCCAATTTCCACTGGCCTATAATCTACCATCCGTTTTTATGAATCTCTTCGGGAGTCGCGTCGGCCATACTATACACTCTTTGTTTTTGACTACTTCCTCCTACCAATCACCTTCGGTCCATCCATCCGTCAATCCACATCCTGCAGACTAACTTCGCACGCCGTTTACATCTTTCCCGAAGTACCATAAGAGTACTGCCCAATGAGAAAACATCGCACGACTTTAAAGTCACATAGGCGAAATAGAAAAAAAAATGCGAAAAAGTCATTGCGCGAATCGCAATTAAAAATAACAGTGCTGACCCGCGGTGTTTGTGCCGTGCATCAAAAGTTGCAAAAGGCCACGACGAAGCAACGAGAGTCCAGATTCTATGTAACGGGTGGATGGGTGAAACTCATACAAATATATATCTCTGTCTGTGTCTCTCTTTCTCTCTAAAGATACATGACAAGTGCTGAGGAAAGGAAGAAGACAGAATAAGGGGAGAGACGAGAAAGAACAGGCTAGAGAAAGAGAGAGGTGAAAGAGTGATTTTTACGTAGTAAAGGGGATAGGCAGATGGCTACACGGACAGACTCTCGTGTCCTCTTTACTCCACTCGAGGGAGTGGTCTATCCGACTTTAACGAGCAGACTTCCCAGTCTCCATTCTATCTCCGGCCCCACGGACTACGCCGCCACCCTGTCGTACTTTTATGTATCCTTTTTTCAACCTCTTCCCTCAGCCCTCTCTCTCTCTCTCTCTCTCCCTCTCTCTCTCTCTCTCCCTCTCTCTCTCTCTCTCTCTCTCTCTCTCTCTCTCTCTCTCTCTCTCTCTCTCTCTCTCTCTCTCTCTCTCTCTCTCCCTCTCCCTCTCTCTCCCTCTCTCTCTCTCTTTAACCATTTTTAGCCATTTTCACCAAAAATACATCGTCACTCGGGAAACTCACCTAACCATCCGGAACTGAAGCACTGCTACGTATACGTATACATGGGTATTCATAAACACAGGTCCGCGTGGCCAGAATTATAATCAGTTTTCATCGATCCGATTAAATTAATAAACTCATAGGTATATAATTGTAATCGTTATTAGAGTATATACCACAAGTCATTTGACATATGTATATCTTCAGTAGGAGATAAATAGACAAGATCCATCAAAGAAAAACATATATGTATATGTTTCCCCGTATCCAATGATCGTAGACGCACTAAAGAGTTGCAGGAAGCTTAATAAGGATGCTGTAGTAGCAAAGACAGAGAGAGATATGGTGAAGGTACAGGATATAGAGAAAGTTGCGTCGTGTATACACACACACACACACACGCGCGCGCGCGCGCACACACTCTTTGTTTTTACGGCTTTCCTGTTCGACTTCTGTAGACCGCTTACGTGTTATGTAAGCTCCGGCTTTGTACGTAGATACGTAAAGCAAGAGTAAGGGATGATGCAGTGAGAAATATAGATCTTATACGTGTATCCTATACAGAAGTTGAGACTGCGGGAGATGAAGCTTTTTTCGCTCCTTCTTGTCTCCTTTCCTTTGGTCCTCTCGTTCTATCTGCATCCGTATTCTATATATCACCCTTCAGACTACGCGTAGGTACTATCTGCGTCTTGAAAAGTAGAATGAGTGCGAGAAAGAAAAAGAAAGAGAGGGGGAGCGGGGGAGAGAGGGAGAGGGGGAGAGAGAGAGAGAGAGAGAGAGAGAGAGAGAGAGATGCCGATCATCTAACCATTCTACAAGGTGATACTCCCATTTTTATATTCTGTATTCATCTCGATTCTTCATACCCCTTTGATCTGTCTTCCTGGCAGGAGAGATGGACCACTAGCAGAGAGACGAGTAGTGTGGTAGCGAGAGAACCTATCTACTCGTTCGTGATAGGGAAGGAAGGTAGAGAGAGAGAGAGAGAGAGAGAGAGAGAGAGAGAGAGAGAGAGACGGGCATAGCGATAGATAAGGATAAAGAGAGAGACAGAGAGAACCGGGCGGGCCGAAGGCCGACCACTCGTCAAATGTCTCTGGGTAATTCTTACACAAAATTTTATCTGTTCTATACTCCTTTCTCGCGCACCACTTCTTCCGCCTTGCGAAACTCAGTTTCGCACGTTAAGTCCCTCCTACCGTCATACGGGGCTCAGATTTTATTCTAGGAATGGCACAAACTCCCTGAAACAGTTCAATGATAAAGTCATACGATTCTCGAGCAGCTTGCAGTGCCATATAAAATCAACAGATCCGACAAATTCATTGACGTTTAAGGTATCAGCGATTCGCTGCAGGATACACGGATCCCTCTGACAGGCGCAGTAACGGTGGTGAACCAGTATGCAAAGTTGAGTATGGGATATAAGGATCTAGTACCTATATAGGATAGTATCGTGTCGTGTCGACAAACGGAAAAGCGCCTTTAGGGGCCGGCTCTAAAAGAGCATCCAGTGCCGCGCATTACCACCCTATCTGGCGCCTTGGCAAACGGAGGTAGATTGCGGGAGTTCTGATGGTTCTAGGGGTTGACGGTGGTGCTCTCGGACCCCCTTATCAGATCGACCATTAAGTACAGGTGCGAGACACCTATCGAGCCCCACGGCGTCTAGGTGTATATACGTATGCCTGAATACGTACTACATCGCACATACATACAGTCTAATGAGTTAGGGGTTGGTAAGTCCTCGGTTCAATGGTAGTTCGCCTCTGCATGCCACCCCCTTAGTATAAACCGCAACCGCCACCCTTATTGCCAACCCCCCTCGACGCTCAAGAGTTCTCGCAAAATTGCTGAGCACTGGCAAGAGAACTGCCCCCTGTATCGTGAAATCGGTTCGTTTACGCGAAGAAAATATTATTTCTTCTAAAATATTATACGCGATCGAAAACTAACGGGGTGATGAGAGTGGAGGATACACTGGACACGCAGAGCCGCACGTGACACGCCACAGGACGAGAAGCGATCGTGCGGATAACGCGCAACTAGGTTACACTCTTGGCCATTGCGCCATTCAAGCTTAATTGCTGACAGGTAAATGTGCCGGGTGCCATTACGATCGCGTTAGGTCTCGTCCATATGAAACAATAAAGCCACGCATAGCGTATCGGGAGAAACAGTTAAAAAAAGATGAAAATGAGGCAATTTCAGGAATCGTGAAAAAAAAAAGGTCAAGGATTAATTTTGAACGAGGACACGTGACTGCTTCATTCGTATATCCAAACGTTTACACATATAGGTATACTACACAATGTATATATTAGAACATCCAGGTATCTTCCTTAAGGATGCTGGAAGCTACTCCCCTCCTCCTCATCTTGGCGCCGCGATATTCCTCTCGCCGATTAATTAGCGAGTGGCGCGTAATTGGTAATTAGTTGACGTAATGCCAGTAACGAGCCATCCCCGGAGACGAGTTTATCCGTAAGAATCTCTAACCTCCAGCGATCCGTTTCGCTCGAATCGCACGGGCATCTTTATACTTTTTTCTCATCTTCATTATATTATTATTCGAGGGCTTCTTATTATTCGAATATTTCCGTAAGATAAACCATTTGAGCTAAGCGAATGCCATAACACTAATTGTAATTGGAACGTAAGCAGAAATATTAAGGAACTAACACGTCAGATTCTTAAGTCCAATCCACATAAAAAACCGCATCAGCGATACATGCATAACGATACGACATATAAAACGATCGGTTGAAAAATACCCAGAAAAAGATTTGGAACTAAGTTAATGCGAATTTCTAATTGTATATATGCATATTATATAAAAAGCCTTAAGGGTCCACCCACATGTCACTGCAAGTAAGCGCCCATACAAAGTGCCGAAGAAGCGCCTATAGGTATAGAGAGCAAAAATAAAAGAGCGTCGACACGCAACGAAACTAAGATACCAGAATACGATATCGCACCGGTGAAAACTGGCCACTATGCCGCACCGCTATACAAGCAAAATGCATCGAAGCACGTTGTATAGCTTAAAACTTTTAAAAATGCGTACACGACAAAAAGCATCTAATGCGATTGAGAGAGCGAAGGAAAAAAAGTTTTTTTTTCTTTAATTAGTCAAAATCACACGTCTATTATAACATATAAGCACGAAATATACACATATGCGTGTATGAGAGTACGCGGAACGTAATCTGCCCGTAGAGCAAGGGAGGCCTGTCACTAGGCCACATGTGCCGTGTTTTTATGCCATTACGTCCAGACTAGACTACGACCCAAGTCCCGGGCTCACGCGCGCGCTTCACACTTCGTGGACGCGATCAGCACCCGTAAACTTGCTATACTCGCTGCTTTGTACTCATTCGATATTTATATACATAAGCCAGTGAATAATAGAGACGCAGTGCAACTACAGATACCGAATGTCAGATGAAGAAAAGAAAAGTATGGATATACGAATAGTAATGCGTCTTAGACACGTGTTCCCCCATAAGAACCATATTACTTGTCGTTATACCGTGAGCGCTTGATTGCCCCCCCTTAATCTAAAATTGTACCGGCTGCTGTATGTTCGCTAATACTTGTCACAGCCCATTTCGTCTTGCGGCAGAGACCGAAGTCGCGTTTCATGTAAATAGGGAGTAGGTATCGTTTAAGTGGTATAGCTAGTAGCGTTGTATACAGGTACCACGAGAGATACAAGAAGAGAGTCGTGAGATGGCTTACACGAGGAGAATTAGCCGCAACGCCAAACAGAAGCAAAACACGCGAGACCTTCGCGGCTGGTATACCGTAAAACGAATAAGACCTCCTTGGGACTTACGTACGTATGGACGGACGGGTGGACGTGGTGACGAAAAAGAATGAAGAAAAAAAAGCGAAAAAAAAATAAGAGGGGATGACACGAGGGAGAATCTTGCGAATCCATCATGGTCATATACCACGTGGTACCATTGGTATCGAAATGGGTCCAATGCGCATCACTGCATAATATTTCGTAGTTATCGTAGTTATCGGCGTGTACAGTGTGGCGGCAATATTTTGCATTGTTGCTACTTCCTTTTGTTTCTTGTAAAACCGTAACCCTCATATATATGTACTTTCGGGCGAGGTATACGACTCTTTCGTAATAAAAAAAAAACCGCACAATTCGTTATTTATATTTTTCTTAAGCTTTTTTTCGTTTCCAGGAAACTCGAGAAAGACGAATATGACTTCGGGACCGGTTGAACTTTCTGAACCCGAGACAGCGTGACCCTTATGCTCCCCCCCCCTCTCTCTCTCTCTCTCTCTCTCTCTCTCTCTCTCTCTCTCTCTTCGCTCTTCTCGGTCGCTTATGTCCACTGTGCGGTTTCTTCGTCTCCTTCTCTCTTTAGTTTCTCGCCCTCTCACAATCCCTCAGTACGTTTATACTACTCTCCAGTTTCGAAAAGATATCGTCTCGAGCGTGAATCGTGTTCCAGTATAGCAGTAAGCGGATGTTTATATTCACGATAAAGGTATATCGCGTTAAATGAAAGAGAGAGAGAGAGAGAGAGAGAGCGAGAACGAGAAAGAGAAAGAGAGAGAAAAGAAGATATTAAAAAAAAACGTATTTACAAGTAATAAGGAAGAGGAGGTCACGTGGACAGGTCACAGGTGCCAGAATAGATTTTTATACTCTCTTAGAAATTGGGACTCGTTTATCTATGACTCTGAATTGAACCTCTTATTTCCATACCTGTTGCGAAGGATCCGCACAGGTAGAACGCGTTACAGGCACATACGACGGTGAGCATTTGTGCATAATATCTTATGTGACAGTCGAATATTTTTCATAATCTTCCACTGCCAACTATATCTCAACTCTATCAGTCACTGACTGTGCGAATATAGTACATAATATACTGTTTGATATTAATAATATATAATAATATCGTGTGCCTCATCCGGACATGGAATATGCAGAAGAAAGACAAGCCATCGTCTTAGCCAGCCTCCACTCTACCATCTTAGGATGACATTCCGCGAACGAGATTTTAGATTAATTACTTGGACGTTAGTTGCGACTTAACGACATAGTCTCCACCACTACATCAAGGCGACATCGCCGAGTGCAGTAGGAAAGTGCACCGGGATGGTAATCCTCGGTAAAGCTTTCCAAACGAGGACCCTATATTCCCGAGGAGAGACTTCCCTTCGTTTGTCGATCTGAGTATGCAGATCTGTCAAATCCAGAATGTCTTGAATTTAAGCTGTAAATGGACGTTCTGTAAAAGAAAAAGGAAAGACCGATTCAAAGCAGCAATTTTAATTTAGGTCTTGTCAGCTGATGCTAATCCGGTACTGATACCGTCATTATACTTTGGACGGTACCTGATTTGGCGTGTAATATCACTCGTCGATTTGGGAGTATGCGGTTCAGGGGTGCCTCTCACCCTGTCTCTCTCTTACACGCGCGAATGAGCATAAGCGCGTCTCTCTCGCACTCACAGCTAATATAGGAAATACGAAAATCTGAGGCCCTCAGAGACCTTCCTTTCTCTCGTTCTTTATTTCCATGCAGCGTATAACAAAGTCAAAGGGTATCATTTGTGATTCTTCGCCATTGCCGTCTCTTTCTTTTACGCGCAAACTACCATTGTTTTTCTTTCGCCAGCTTGTCTCGTCTCCACCCAGAGGACCCTTTTGCTCCTAACTCGTGAATACCTCTAGCTACTTCATAGATAGAAATAGAAAAAAGGGATCGGCCGTACTAAAAGGCATCGCGTTAAGCCGAAAGAATCCTAGCCGCAAAATGTCAGATGGAAGTTTGAACGTGGAATGGATAGGAATGGGGCGACAGGCGAGGGTCAGGACATGGACCTAGGTCAAGGCAAGGCATTCTACCGACATAGTGTATTCGGTTAATGATGCCCTAGGTACCCGAGTGCAGGGTCGTATAAAAGTGCGTGGGTGCTCTGGGTAATTTTCAAAAGTACGAGGGATATTTCGGTACTCTTATAGCCATTACTATAAGCGCATCCCTTTCTCCTTTCATCCCCCCCCCCCAGCCTCCTTCACCCTACCATTAACCAATGCCGTGATACTTTGCCAAGGATTGCTTCGTGATGCCAGGAGGGACGACGTGACGGGCCGTAGAGTGTACAACTGTAGGAGGCGGCAGGGCAGGAGAGAAAAGCAGTTCGAAGTCCGGGCCCAGGCACAGACTGGGATGAAGTGAGGCCAGGCTATATCCCTTAAATGATTGACGGCCGACCATGCGGAGCAAGAGAGAAGGAGAGGATGAGCCAGTGACTCTCAAACGAATTGCCCCTCTGGGCCAATACACGGTGCATTCTATGGAAATTCTTTCTCGGGAGTGACGTCAATCTGCACTTCTGGCCCCCGATACCGTAACCGACAGGTTGAGAGGAAGTGGGGGGGGGGGGGGCTTTGTCACGGCGGTCAAAAAGTTTTAGCTGCCCAAAGCCATCGTCAACGTCGTCTGCGTTACGTCGTTTCCTTTCTTGAAAAGGGAGAGAGAGGAAGAATGAGAAAGAAAATTTAAGAGAGAAATTAGCGTGAAATAAAGAGAGAGAGAGTGAAAGGGAAAGGTCAAGGTCGAGAACGCCATGGATTTGGAGATAGCAGCACATGGAATTCTTGGCGGCATAGATGTTCGTCGTCTCTCCCGACAGAGAAAGAGAACGGAACACTATCATAAGATAGTCAACTGACCAAGTACCTGATTTACGTATTATGAGATTTTTTAATTTTATTTTGTTTTGCTTTTCGTTTTTATAATAGCTGACAGATTCCGCGCATTTCCTTAACCCGGGAGTAACCAAAACGTCGACCCATCCATCTACTCATATGTTTATCTCTATCTACTCGCAGTTTAGCATTCTTCTCTCCTCTCTCTTTCTCATTTCCTTTTTCTTCTACTATTACTATCACTACTAATATTACTACTACTACTACTACTACTACTAATATTACTACTACTACTACTACTACTACTACTACGACTACTACTACTACTACTAGTACCTACTACTACTCACTCTTTGAAGCACGAGGAGGCACTCTCGTCTTTGTGCGGAACCGGTCCGGTCAATCGACGTGACCAAGGGAGCCGGCACCAGGGATGAGACAAGGGCAGACCTCGCGAAAACCTAACCTAACCAAACGAAAACTAAATTCAATACAAACGTGAGATCGAACCTACCATACGATCGACTGAACCAACCATTTATTTATTTAGAAGCGAGCCGATAGATAGCAGCGCTTCCAATATCTCTTGAGGAAATACCTACGAAATAATAAAATAATACCGAATCGCATGTAAGGATACCTGCCAGATACGAAAGGGTTACCAGGATACATGTCCATGGGATTTATAAAAATGAGGAAATAAAATCATGTATACATATATATACACACCATACACTCACCCCCCCCCCACTCTCTCTCTCTCTTTCGCTCTATACAGGGTGCGGCGTTTATCCTGGCCACCTGGAATATCTCAGAAACTAGAATCCGAAGAAAAAAATCTTTCAAAT
>JARQSW010000419.1:1269519-1304818 GCA_030142375.1 Calameuta pallipes
TGAAACATTTTTTTCTTCGGATTCTAGTTTCTGAGATATTCCAGGTGGCCAAGATAAACGCCGCACCCTGTATATATACATATATGCACATCTACCGACTGCTCTGTCTTCTTACTGGTTACGCGTCACGAAAAGTTCTCGTGGCTCATTACAGAGGCACGAGTTTTCAAATATTTAAATGATGGATTGCCTTATTCGTGAATGTGTGTTCATGTATGCGTGTCAATGTACGTACATATAACAAAAAAGAGAGAGAGAGGGGGCGAGAGAGAGAGAGAGAGAGGGAGGGAGAGAGCGGGAGAGGGAGAGAGAGACTTTTTAAACCGCCGCTCAAGAGGAAAGAGAAAGAGAGTTAAAACGCGCGAGCTCTCCCACACCTTAAACCTCGATGACTTATAATCTTTTCCTCCTATCCTTCCGTAACCCCCTACCCATTTTAGACATTTATACATACATGCATCTCAGAAACAATCCACATATTAAAAAATGTATTTTCTATAGTCAATGATTAGTTACTATCCCCTGCGCACACAAATAAACTGACAACAAAAACCCGATCTCTAAGTCTCTTTTAGATAGCGTCAAAATCAGTAAGATAGGAAAATCAAAAGTCGACGTTTTAAATGGTACTGTCCTCTTTTACTAGAAACAACTGGTTCCTCTTATGCGAAAAGGTAGGAGGCAGGAGGCGAACCATAACGTTCTAATGCTACCCTCACAGCATACGTATACTTTCTGTATGTGTTTACTAAAAATTAAGTGAATCCAATGTAAAATCTGTGCGGTATAGAAAACTTTTTACCAGTTAAATAATAAGTGATCGACGGAAGAGTAAAACAATACCTGACAACATAGGCAGGAAACTACGGGGTCAATTGATCTAAATAGTAGTCATAGATGTAATTCGCTTATGAAATTAGGAAGGTTTATTTTTATGAAATAAAAGCGAGCATTATTGTATGCAAGTAGTACGTAATATTTACCTGCGATGAAGCAGAACTCCACTGTGATGACTAGGAGGAGCCCATGTAACAGGGCATCATCCCAATCTCAAACCTTCCCGTGTAAATCCAGGATATGATTTCCTTGAGACCTATTTTCTTCTCACATGATCTTGACAACACCACATGTACACTGATTGCGCGTATGCACTAGGAGCGATTCACATCT
The DNA here is from genome assembly GCA_030142375.1 of Calameuta pallipes. Lineage (NCBI taxonomy): Eukaryota > Metazoa > Arthropoda > Insecta > Hymenoptera > Cephidae > Calameuta > Calameuta pallipes. The sequence goes on from JARQSW010000419.1 coordinate 1,270,690, forward strand.
AACAGTAATTCGAAGAGAGTACAGTGCGTGCAGTACTTGTATTTAATAGTCAGCGGTCGTGAGATAAGTATATTAAAAATACTATCTTTAAATTCTTTTCCCACAACCGACGAGTATCACACACTGTACCACAAGTAGACGCACATATTCACAAACGCGGAAACGTGTTCACTGCACCAGTTAGAAAAGAAATACATTGGAGAAGCGTACAATCCGAACTCTAAAAACGTTTACTCGGATATTCCATACGCAATATGAAATTTAATAATTAATAAGGACTTGATATTGGATAGATATAGCGAGAGCTTAGACGCCTTGTGGTATTAATCGCGTCCAAGTCTCATTCGCGTCGCGACGGTCTACATCTTCTTCGAGGAGGTCTACAACGCGTAGTTTCAACTAGATTGTTCGTTCCTTGATGTTCGCGTGTAGGCGACGGACTTCGAAAATGAGCTCGTTCGCATGTCGCGCTAGACTGAGCAAGGCCTAAGACGTAGGTATACGTTTTCGCACTTCCTCGATTACAGGAGGCACCTATATGTTGAAAGGATGAGGATACGGACGGCTTTGTAATAAATGTAATATAACGATGTTAGATAAGGTGTAAGGTAAGGCTGAGTATCCAGAGATGCCAGAAAACTTCCTGAAAAAGGCGGAAATCGCTCCGGCCGACGCTTAGGTTATATTCCCTTTAAAGCGGGCGCCGGCCGAAGGGGCTTAAAGCAGCTTGGGATCGTTTTGAAGCCGATCGATCGTCTCTCTACCAGAGTTGGACAGCCGGTTAGAGTCTGACGGGAACTATGTTTTCCAGTTCCCTTCCGTTTTCCTTATATTATTTCCTGTATTGAGGTAAAGGAACAATGTCCGTTACAACGCACACAGTGTAGTACTGCGTCTCCTCTAGGTTTCACGAGATGGACGACGACTATGGCTTTCACGCCGTTCCCCTTTACACTCTTATCCTCAGCTGTATAGCAGAGGATAAACACTAGCTGATTACAACACGATAGAATGGGCCTGGGTCACACGTAGCAAACTCCTAGAACCCGTTCTCGTATATATAATAAAACTTCACTGATGCACAATCAGACTAACACTAGCACCTTCCTCCTTCCTCCTGACTGTTTGACCCTTGTCGCTTTCAAACTAATCACGCCGTTAGACACCTTGACGGAGTCGTGATATCGCGGCTGATCAGTGTATATTGGGCTAAGGTTGCTGCGTAAATTCGTAAGGGCCCGACCGGAAACGCGACTTTACACTTCCGGTGAGAAAAAGACTCGTTTTACGAGACGGAGTAGCATGCTCACCGTCCGTCGGTTGAATTGTAACTGCAGTTCAGTAAGATTATGGGTACTTCCCCCCACTATCCTCTCTAAGCCCCTCACCGCTCCCCGCTCCACGTAACACGAAGAGCTGTTTACCGTAAATGTCTGGACACGCCTACTATTGGGGCGGAGTCTATTCGTAGCTACGCCTCTCGAATCGCTCCGTGAACCATATGCTTCTCTCTTGCCTCTCGTGAAAATTTTACGATATATTTATGAAGCCCTCTTCCGATCTGCGCATAACCGGACAATCGACGGTCCTGCTAGGCGATTTTCGACACCTTCAAGCTCCTTTGGGCCTTATTTCCCCTTCCAGGAGTAATTGTGACACGCCTTTTTTTCGAGGGTCACTGTTATAAGCGCCAACTCGATCGACACGATAGAAATCGAGATCTTTACACAGGATAACGATTATGGCTTCTGTATAAGTCCTATTATCGTTCCCTCATTCATAAAACAATGAAGTTTACAATAACATTTCAAAGAATGCATATAATAGGTAAATGAATGAATAGGAAAAGAATGCATATAATAGGATACACCGCGGGAGCCAAAAATCGCTGATCTTGCTATAAATAACAGTGCGGCCCATGGAAAATTGATCTGTCAAAAATTAATCCAATGGTCTATCCCCATTACATTAATAAATTTTTCGCCGATCTTCGTACGTGAAAAAAGCTCGACTGCAAGCTTACCAACAGGATGGGAGAAAAGGGGCAATCGCGTGACCATACTTAACACAGAAATTACGTGAAGTTGCTGGTTACATCCGGGTACATATAATCATCTCCAGGCCCAAAGGCTTTACGTCGCGACCACATTTTACATTTGTGTGTTACTTTACGTTCGCGTTCTTTCTCTCGTTTGATCACGAAGCATCCAGCCTCCCATTCTACATCTCTTCCTACCTCGCTTCAGCACTCCTTGGCTTTATTCCGCCTCTCTGCGCCACTCCTGCACATTTTATCGTATTATGTCCATCGGGCCCCTCTGGCTCTTCGGCCCTGACCATTCTGGGCCCAGACACTCTGCTCCGCAGCCTTCTTCATCCATCCATCCAGGTGAGACCAGTATCGCGTTTTTGTAGTGGGGATCCACGAGAGGTGACTTGCACTCATTCGCGCTCCGCCTTCCGCAACCAATACGAATCTGTCTTCCTTTCTGTCTTCTCTTTCGCTCTATTCTGATGTTTCTTTACGATAGATTGATCAATCATCCCTCGCCATGATTTTAACCCTCAATCAATTTTTTAACGGCAAATCGTCAAGAGAAATACCAATGGCCGATTAATAAGGTGGCACTCTCTTTTTATTGGATCCTTTCGTGAATCTTGATTTTTCTTTGTAAATCTTTAATTCTCTGATAAGCAAACATTGTTTAGGGGAGTTATATAAAGTTTTAATATTATATTTAGTTCTAAGACGTCTAATGCGTTCGATATGGTACAGGAGAACCGTGTTACTTTTTTATCATTTTTCCGAAGCTTATTGCTTCTGTGATTCGTTTTAAAAAACGTATTATTTATTTTCTTTAAGATCGTCGTCGGGATTTATTAAACTTGTTTTCTGCAAAGGGTGCTTTTGTTATGCAACAGAGACATTGTTTCGTGGATACTAAGACTGTTGGTATGCTGTCGTTCTAAAAAGGCCTTCTAATCGTTCATACAATCTAATTCTGAACCTGTTCGTAAGTTCAGCTGCTTTAGGCCTGAAGCTAGTCTTTCCTCATCGAGAAAAGGTGTTTAATGCTTCACTAATAAACGAGCTCGTTAATGTTATGCGGCCGGCAGTGAGGCCTCGTTAAAGACACTCATCATTTGAAGAAAAATATACATGGCGAGGAAACGGATGAGTAAATTAAATTTCTTATTCGTAGTCATTATAGTTTTATATTTTATTATGAAACTGGCTTGAATTTCTATCAACAAAAATGACAATGAATAAAAAGTCTTAAGAGGAAAAAAAATCTATGTGCCGAAACCCGGGATTGAACCGGGGACCTTTAGATCTTCAGTCTAACGCTCTCCCAACTGAGCTATTTCGGCCTATAGCTAGTGCATGTTTTATAGTGAAAAATTAACTCGTTATTTACATTTTTAAACTTTTTTTCTTTTGCTAATATAACTTCATTTTTTAATTTTCAATTAAAGTTGTTTGATAATGTTTTGACCTGAAATATACATTTAATATCTAAAAAAAAGAATCAATTTTACATGGAGCCATTGTGATACATGTACTTGCCAGAGGTAGAATTAAATTGTGCTGGTCACTCTGAGAATTTACTTAGTTAGACTGGTTAATATTCATTTCTTAAGTATTTTTACTTTAGTATTTATAAAATTTTATTTAATCGCCAGAAACGGCGTCATATTCCAAAATTCATTAACATCGAATTCTAAGTGAGTACTTCAATATATCAAGCTTTCAAGTAACTGAAATAAATACGAGGTTATTAACCAGTGACAGTTGACGTTAACGAGTTCTGTCGATATAATTTCTCTTAAATCGTGTGTTATTTTGTAGTCACAAGTGTGACGTAAAAATTGTTAAACTTTACTAGAGATTTAATTTCACACATTATATTGTCATTGCATAATTGCTGTTTTCTTTGATATTAAGATACTGTAAACTTTGTTTTTTCATATTTTCTAATTTGCTTATGTTTTTTGGCGAATCAGTTTGAAAATATTTTTTTTATTTGGTATTTAGTTCAAACAGGACAGAATGCAGCAATCAATGCTCCTTTGCAATGGGGTGCAAACTAAAATTGTAACTGAAGGTCGTTGGGTGGAAGAAGGATTAGCTCCTGACGGTAGGAAGGATATCGTCATAGTAATTCCAGGCAATCCTGGAGTTCCAGCATTTTATGAAGGATTTATCAAATCTCTCAAGACAAAACTGCCTACAGAGACCCCAGTGTGGATCGTAGGACATGCAGGTCATGTTCTGCCACCTAAACACTTACAACTTTCCATACCTGATACCTCTACAGGAAAGCATTTTTATGACCTTAAAGGTCAACTCGAGCATAAGGTGCACCACTGGACAATTATTATCTTTTTTGTCTGTTAAGATTTTTACTTCATTGCACATGACTTTTTTGTTTAGGCACAATTCATAAAGCAATACGTTCCTCCGGATGCCAGGATACACCTTGTAGGACATTCCATTGGTAGCTGGTTTACGCTGAATTTACTCAAGGATGATACTATTGCCTCTAAAGTTGTCCGATGCTATCTCTTGTTTCCCACAGTTGAGAGAATGGCTGAAAGTACTAACGGGAAGTTCTACACTGGTTTCGTAAGTGGACATTAGCAAATCATATTCCATCTTATTTATAATAATTTCAGATACAGAACAGTTTTTAATGAATATTCATCTATTTCAGGTAACAAGAGTAGCTCGACTTTTAATATTTTTGGCTTGGATGTTTACATTCTTCCCACTATTTCTTCGCGTGTTTCTGATTCGTACTTTTGGTATTTTTTATGGCATTCCATCCAGGAGTACCAAAGCAGTCTTAGAATTACTGAATCCTGTAGTCCTGCATAATGTATTCATGTTAGCCAATGACGAGATGCGTTATGTTAATGAATTGGATCATGATGTGGTTTCAAAACATGCAGATAAATTGTGGTTTTATTATGGCTCTAAAGATCAATGGACTCCTATTAAATATTATGAGGAATTAAGAGAAAAGCACCCAAATGTACAGGCAATATTGTGTAAGCGCGGTTTCTACCATTCGTTTGTATTAAGCAGTGATAAAGAAATGGGCGAAATGGTGGGGGAATTAATTAACACAACGATGTTATAGACGAGAATTATATCCTAGGAGAACAACTGTAAAATCAATTAATAGCAATATAACTCATATTGTATCCGTAAATCGATAATTAAAGTCCATCTTATGGAGTCTTTGATGGGTTTTTAGTGCATTTATTAATAATTATAGTTCCAGTTCTTAAATATCCATTGGTAAGTAACTAAGTAAAATATAACGTGCTCCACGCGCTGATATAATATTGTTTAGTTACTTAATTAATAAAAATAAAATAACAAAATATTACACTATAGCTACTAAAGATTTACAAAGTATAAATACATATATCCATTCTACATACGGTGAATTTACATAAATATATTTTATAGATACGTCATGAAAAAAAAGAAACAGTACGACTAGCGCGATACATGAGTAAGTAACTAATTTCTTTTGTGACTCATAAAATTATTCTCTTATAAATAAAGAAAATCTACTTCAATATCCTTTCGAAGTTATTTGGCGTAAGTCAGTTTATCAACTCCAAAATAATATTTCTATCTCTATGAGAATACGGCCCGGTTTCATCAATATAAGTTAAAATGTCAGAATTCAGTATTTAAATCTTCTTTAAATGTGAACTGATGTCAGTGAAACCGGGCCTAAGACGCGGAAATGGAAAAGAAGCTAAAAACAGATGGAGAAAATTGTGTTTCGCGAGGGCTGCAGGATGACCGCATACACCGACCGCCGTACACCGCAAGAGAAAAAAGGTCGCTAAAGAATCCATGTTCTCTTCTCAATTTTTCTTAAGTGTAAAGCCCGACGTTCAACATTGAAGGTCCGTTTACGCGAAGGCTTGATTATTTTTGCACTACCTGCATTTTTGCATACGAACTACATATTTACCTCTTATGACTACATCAACACATGTATTTTCGTACGTGATAGAGAATGACTGCAATGCAATTATTTTAATAAAGTCTGTCGTTTAAAAGTATTACTCTAATATACACATTTGAGAGATACACTTTAGTTGCGGATTGGTTGTTTCACGCCTAACCATTTGGAGGACATACTTTGACGACACAATTCACATTTCGTTAAATGTAACAGAATGGAATATAATTAGGTTACAGTTAACAGTTTTTTTTATGTTACGTTTAAGTTTCATACCTATTACATTTAGGTTTTTATAAAACAACTACAATGTATCTAATATATATCAATATTTCATAGAGACATAGCTAAAAATTATACATTTTTTACGTGTCTTGATATACATTTTATATCAAACATCTTACAAAATCTTGTTAATCGCGTGTTACATAACTGTGCCGTTACGTGTTAACCGAGATGCTTCAGTCGCGGACACAGAGCACTAATAAACGAGAGTACATAATTTTGCAAACAATAAGACTTACGGGAGGTCCGAATTAAGTAGGCTGTTGCCATAAATTAACAGTTATATCGAGATAATATTATGGAAAAGGTATAGCTTGACAGGAATAAGGAAAATAGGTATCACAAAGAAAGAAAGAAAGAGAGAAATAAAATGAGTAGATGATAAACGAGAGAAGAGTGAATTCTGTTAATAAATAATGATAAAAGAGTCATAGCGAGAGAGGAGAGAATGGAAAAACTTTTGGATGCAGACGTTCGAAAGTTCGGTATAAGAGATTTGGCTCTCGACAGAGTGAAGTTTCGCGCAAATATATTTTCCCGTATTACAGTCAGTATCCGGTCTCATTCGGCAAGCGCTGTTCTCTACCGAAAAATTGTTTAATTATCCCTTGTACAATAAGTGTTAACAATGCTTTGGAGCGGGAATCCAGGCTGGTCGGTGTTTTGCAAAGGCTCCCAGTTCAGGACATCTATGTTCCTCGCTGTATTATTTTTCAGGGCACGATTTGTACGGGTTAATGAGGTAATAGCTGCTTCAACTCACAGGTGGCGATATTCTCGATGATGCATCAGTATGTTAGATCGGCGTGACGCCGAGCAGACAGGAAAGCTAAAAATTTATTTACCTTCCGTCAACAGTATTGGAATAGAAACTTCTGTATCGACAGTGATGAAATGCAAATTTAAATATTAAAAGTCTAAGGAACTTTCAGATTGAAAGTCACAAGAAGATGGTCCTTTAAAAACTGATTTTATTGGTGAATTGATTATAGAAAAATTCTTCTTATCAAATCCATATCTCGATGAATATATACTTAAAAATATCCTCATAATTATAAAGTTATAATGAAAGCATAACATATATAGCCGATTGGCAGATATCTTTAATCAATGTACATCTATACTGCTCTTAACTATACGCTCTCTTCCCGCGGAAGTGCCGCTCGAAAAGTCGACAATACTACGTGATTTCCGGTGACATGTCTAGAATCACTTAAAACCTCTGTGCAGACAGTAGAATATGTATACTATTACGATCGCCTACATTGGTAACATTATTTTATTTAGAATATTATTAAACTATTGCCGAATAGTCATAGGTAGATCTAAACGGGCGCAGGCTTCGCAAGAATTTAGGTTATAAAATATGCAATTTTTTATAATAAAGATAAAAATAAAAGAGAAGAAGAATTTTTCTAGAGGAAACAGATATTACGGGTAGGTAAATTGCTGAGGCAGTAAGGCAGGTAGGCAAGGAAGGATCACCAAAACCCGCGCAGTTGGTAACAATGATCGAGGTCATTGTTCGTTCGGGCGGGTCCGGCGTCATCAGTTTCCGAAGTTTTACGATGTCTACCGACTCTACACGAACCTTTCCGAACCGGTCGGATTGGCCATGGCCGAACGACGCGACGGCAACGCACGACGGTGAGAGACGCGACAATCGCGAACGATACATATGTGCACGTACATACGTGGATCGTGGATCGTGAGTTTAACGGGCGTGTTTTTTTTTAAATAATACACTTATCTCAGGCTTTCCATGCTTTTACGAGCTTTCGGGAGCGGCCATTCGCGGTGGATATTTACGTGTCGTGCTAACGTGTTCTCCCGTGTATTCCTGTGAATTCGTGAATGCCGCTTACTCTGTATAACGGCTAGTAATACGAGGCGGCTGACATATCGTAGCGGCTACGTTAAACAGACAGGAGAGACAGGCCCACTTTAACTTCACGAGCACGAAATCAGACATTCTAGAGAGACGTTCGGCGGCAGCCATCCAGCTAAATAGACAGTCAGTCCCGTATACATATTTGTACGAGAGAGACAAACGGATACGCAGAACACAACTCAAGCATATATCCTTACACGGTTCTTTTTAACATTTTACCAAAACTGTTCGACGTCCAATAAAACCGCTGTTCAGTGTGATCGAGGCACATTAATAAAAGTGTCGTGAAGCACGCGCCAGTTACCGTTTCATTCAAGAATGCTTTAATTACGCCCCGTTAGAAAAAAGAGAGAAACAAGACTCATCGTGCTGTCTTTCTTCTCAACGATACTCTCTCGTTGGCTCTGTAAGACAATCCACGAGTTTTTTAACAACGGATACATTGTTAACTGGAGGCGAGTTTGTTAAACTGTCATCATAGCTAATAAGATGCTGAAGTTTATAAGAGGAAAGGGCCAGCAACCCAGCGCCGAACGGCAAAAATTGCAAAAGGATCTTTTTGCATTTCGCAAGGTACGACGACAGATTGATTAGGTTTATTAAAATATTATTTTACAGTTCCTTTGCCCGTGCCATTCTTGCACGGATTACATAGTACTTGATACTGTAGCTCTCCTGGTTTAGTTCATTGTATTTTATTGTGTAAATTCCCACGGCGGCATTTTCTCTCACTTTTCATAATTCCCGGATTATGCATTGAAAATCCGTGTTAAGAGGACAACGCCTCCTCAGCTCAGCTTGTGCTTCATGTTATTATTGTTATTTAGTTACATACGTTGTCCTTTTCTGTTATATATTGCAATACTTAATACAGCGAAATAAGATATTCTCGATTACGTTTCCGACTGACCCAGTAGCGAATCAACAGGTCGATATTCAAGACACAGCGTAATTGATACGAAGGTAAAAGTGAGTGAGAGGCGAAATAAAAGATGAAAGAAAATATGTGAGAAGACGTAGAACAAACGGAATGGAAATGAGAGAAGTTAAACATGTAGGAAACAAGAAAGGAAAACAAAACGCGTGAAACCGGTGTCATCATGTTTTGATCGTCTATATATATTATACATACATATATCTACAAAAGCACTATAGATACAATTTCATAAAAATTACTTGGCAAACAGTAGTTTACATTCAATTTCTTTTTGTAATTGCTTCTAATTGAAAACTAAATATTTCTAATGACTTTTTCAATCTCCTGGCAGAAAAATGAATTTTTCATAATTAACGGAACGTACTTTTCCATTGAGTGCTCTGTTCCTCATTGTTCTTTAAAATACTTCCTTCATTGTGAGGTACCGGTCGAAGCCAAGGTAAAAAAATGATGCACGGAACGGCGCAACCGATGGCTGTCAAGTTATCGCAAGAGAAAAAAATGGTTCGTGCAGAGATATATCTTATCAAAAAAGTTACACTGCAAACGCCACGATAAGCGGCCCTGCCCTTACTTCTAATATTTACCTAAAGTCATATGGAATGTACACGTATACCAGGAAACAACCATCATATTTAATTCATCAATGTTCCAATGATCAATCATGGGACACCGTTTATTCAGTATATCCATGCTCATATACATACCTTGCAACTAAACCTTTCTCCTTATGGTATACAGATCATACATCATATACTGGGTGCCCTGATTCAAACAAGCTACATAGCAGTGACCATAGGAGTATTGCTGAAACGTCGACGTCTGCCACAAGAATTTTGCACACAGCTCCTTCAAATCCGCTTCACTTTGAAAATTAATGTAACCTCGAGTCTCGACCCGAGTCAGTAGAATCACTCGTAAAAATAGTAACGGCACGTACGTTTAGCGTATAGTCTGTTCCATCTGGCCCCGATATTTAATCTGCGCCACTTAAGTCTCAGTTAAGCTAGTTGTGTATCAGTACGCTTTTTTTAAATTCACGTTTATTGGATATAACAGTCAGTTAGTGACTCGTTGCTTTATAACGAAAATTTTCGTATTAGTCTGCTAGTACGAATAATAATTAGTAACTGGTACCAGTAACAATACTGATCTTACACCGTGTAAAGGGAGAAGTGTACATACGTGTACAGTAAATTTTGTAATACTTTAAGTATGTAATGTATGCATATACTATAATTTGATGAAATTATTGTCATTTCGAACAACGGGTTTTTCAAATTTCTGATTATGAGTCATCCGTGTCCGTAGATCGATGACGAAATATCGTGCGCCTACTACCGTTGTTGAATGCTGCTAAAGTAAATTCAGACGTAGAATATATGTACACATATGGTATGTACTTGTTTGTACATATAGATAGGTAGAGCGCATTACATATTTTTCCTGAAAGAAATCTTCATTCGATATTTAGAGAAAATATTTATTAATCGTATAGCAGCATTTCGAATGTTAGTAAATGTGTATATCTCAATGATCTCTAGTAATGATACGTAATGATAATGGTACACAGTAGTAATAGTAGACAGTAGTACTTAACGTACAACTCGAAAACATATTAATGTCTTAGGAATACAGTTGGTGACCGACTGAGAATACAGAATCGATTCATACATATGATTAATAGATCTACTCAGAGTGTTTATTTTATGCTAATGATAATGAACAACTATGATCTATTTATCCAAAGAATATAATCGACTAAACAATAATTTTCTTTCTTTCTTTTCTTTTTCAGACTGTCCAACATGGATTTCCAAATAAACCAACAGCCCTTGCCTGGGACCCAAGTCTACGTCTCATGATAATTGGCACTGCATCTGGCGCCATTAAAGTGTATCCTTTCTCATATTATGATCAATTGCCTTTTGTCACTCCCTGTATAAAACTGTTTCTTCGAACACTCATTCGTTACCCGGAAAAGCGAAAGTTTCAGGACGCAATACGAAAAAGTTCACGGTGATTCTAATTTTATCCTGGTTTAGACATCAGTTGGCGCTTTTATAGTTTCTTCATTTCAAAACAGTTCCAGCGCCATCTGCAATGACGCACCTTATAACGGCATACGTTCATTACAGAATGCAATTGTCGGATTTGCAATGGTTTACATCGTCAGCAATTTTTCTCGATTCGAATCGTACGTGAAATAAAAAAGCTAAGAATTACACGATTGAGCAAGAAATTTTTATTATCTTTTTATTACGGTGTTGTGTCGTTCAATGTGTAGATTTAATCATTATTCTTCATAAATCTTGAGAAAAAGAAAGAAAACTATACCATTTCCTTGACTCTTTATGTAATGACATAACAGATTTGGAAGACCTGGCGTTGAATTTTATGGGCAACACACAACGGAGAGTGGTGAAAATGCTGTCACTAAGATCATTGCTCTACCTAACGAAGTATGTCATAGTACCCAAGTACAGGAGCTTTTTTTTTACAATAATTAAAATGACTTCCGTATGAAGAATTACAACGGGGATATGCATTACATAGGCGGTTACTTTATGCGTGACGTTTGGGTTTAATGATGGTGTGGAACTGCTGTGGATATTCCTATGAATGTTTAGAGAGTCACGCGCGCCAAGTAACGCGATATACAGTATAGTCAGCTCTGCTACATGTGTGAATTTGTTACACACAACATACAGCCGACACTGACACATGGCGTCGCCTATCTTCATTTCTACGAGCAAAAAGGGAAAGAGATTAAAGAAAGGAGGCAGTGTAATTTGTGCTGTATCTAAACGAGCCAGAAAATAGATACAATAATCAAAAGATGTAGACATGATTTCTGGCATTGAAAATAATTATATTATCGACTTTTATGAGTAAGACTCCCGATGACGTTACGTGTGACCGAATTTAATGGCTGCGCTCGCGATTTATTAAAATTGTCCGTAATTTACTGACCTACATAGTACTGTTGTATCATACGAATACCAGTATTCCGTTAGTCGTGCATTTTGTTTGTGGCGGTATATGGGGCATTTTATGTGGTCCGTTTCTTTTTTTTAACACGTGGTTGTATTTGTAATTGATTCACAAGCAACTCACGAATCAGTGTACGTACACTGGGAACTGCAGCGATGAATCATTTTGTAATCTCAATGTACTCCAATTATGTCGCTTCGAATTATTCGTTTGGATACGTTATTTAACTCTTTTCTCCTTCCTTCTTAATTTGAAGCAATCGGATAACTGCTTATCGCTTTGTACGTACGAATCTGTGCGACCGATAAGATAGAACATTTTTCTCGATCGATAGGGTATCGCTTTACGTAGCATTCGCTATGTGACTGGTAGATATTTCTTTTAATAACCTGTTCATTGACTGAAAAGATTTTTTAAATAGGAAAAGTGAATATAAAGCGTTGCTTGATGTTGAATCTATGTATGTTGGTTTTTATTGTGCTATGCTTAGTAGTATCATTTATTATAATAAATTCATATTTTAATAAGATATTAATAAGTAAGCTACAATTGAACAATTTTTTTTTTCTTTACTGATTACATTTAGTAATTTTTGATTACATTATTTTTTTGTATTAAAATACCAGAGTATAGATCTTTCAGGCAGCAAACATGTTGTTTATTGGTCATTTTAAGCTATAAGAAAGTAAATAAGGACTAAGATTCGAATTATTTCAAACTATATTTAAATCCAAATTATTCTGTTCAATTATATCTTACAGGGACGTGTTGTGTCGCTCTGTGATGATAACTCATTACACTTATGGGAGATCAATCAAAGCTCTTTGGTGGAAACAAAGGCATTATCGTTGGAAGGGAAGCTGAAAAGGATATCAGCCATGTGTCTAGAATCCAGTGGTGAACATCTACTTTTGGGCACCGAGGGTGGAAATATATATTTATTAAACCTAAAGAGTTTCACGATGTCAGACAATATAATATACCAAGATGTTGTGATGCAAAAGTAAGATACTGATAAATAATACTCATCGTATTAATAATAGAATGCTGTTCTGCTATCATTTCTTAACAGGAAATTTGTGATAAATTCAATTTTGTAAGAATACTGTCCATCAGTGAACTAGATTATGCTGAATTATCTCTGATAAGAATCCAATGATATTTTTTTATGGGATTAATGTGTATGCTCAATCTAAACTGTTCTAATTCCACTGATCAAGATTAGGGCCTATGAATGTACTAATTCCCATGACTAATAGATTATAAATTTGAAGTTCCATTGTCTATAATTTTTTCGATAAATTGTTTTTCAGTGTCCCTGAAGATTACAAGATCAATCCAGGTGCTGTGGAAGCAATTGCTGAGCAACCTGGACATCCGGATAATATTCTCATTGGTTACAATCGTGGTTTAATGGTACTTTGGAACAAAGCCACTCCAGGAGCGCAACAGGTGAGTTTCTATGAGTAAATGTTTTTACGTGCCTATGCCATTGAAAAACACGCCACACTCTTGACACATTAGACACACATGCTTTTGGAAAAGTTAATGAGCGTTGATTGTTTAGGAGAATAAGGGAATTAAAGCATAACAGGGGAGAATTAATTGCGTCAGCAGAACTTACTTATTAAAAACATGTATGAATAACAGAGAGAGAACCAACATTGACAGATCTTAGGAATCGCTTTTGTTAATCGTTCTGACTGTCAATTTCTGTCTTTGGTGCTTTTTGGCGAACGTGTGTGTGCAGCTGATGGGTTTGTTTTCGCGTGCGCAGACATTCGTCTCCACGCAACAGCTGGAATCGGTTCATTGGGTTTCCGGGACCCGATTCGTGTCATCCCATAATGATGGATCATACGCCTTCTGGAGTCCCGGAAGTGATACTGTACCGGAACCGACGACTTTATATGGTCCATATCCATGCAAGGCTGTTAGCAAAATCCTGGTGCATCCTATGGACGAGTAAGATACCCAATTACATCCTACCTCAGCTCGAAGTACATTTAGTATGTGATACATTTTTTGTGCTTGTTTTTGCAGTGGCGAGGAGATCATTTTATTCGCCGGTGGCATGCCCAGAGCGAGTTATGGTGATAGAAATACTATCACTGTCATGACCAAGGAGAAGCACGTAGCTTTTGATTTTACTTCTAAGGTCATAGATTTCTTCACAGTAAATCCAAAAAGTGAGGATAATGAGGAACCTTCTGAAACTCCTGAAGCTCTAATAGTTCTTGCCGAGGAAGAGCTTGTGGCTATAGACCTAACTAATCCTGATTGGAAAATGATGGCTCTACCGTATTTGGTCTCACTTCATGCTAGCGCGGTACGATATTAAATCTGATAAAACTTACACTAGTTGAATTCAATTCTGTCTTATATTATTCCCGTATTATTCATTTGAATGACGTAAGATGACTGATTGTTTCAGGTTACGTGTTCTCAACATGTCCCTAATGTTCCTGAGGAGTTGTGGGACGCTATCCTTTCTGCTGGAAAAGCGCAGACAGAACATCTCTATTCGGATAAATCTTGGCCTATAGATGGTGGATACATTCTGTGCCAGAAACCCGCAAATTCTGATAAATCCAAAAGTCGTGAGCTATTACTGACGGGTCATGAGGATGGTACAGTGCGTTTCTGGAATGCATCGGACGTAACATTGACGCCACTTTATAAATACAATTCAGCGATACTCTTTACGGGGGAACATCTAGACGTGTTGGAACAACCTCCAGAAGACGAGGAGGATGAGTGGCCTCCCTTCCGTAAAGTGGGAACATTTGATCCCTATTCGGATGATCCTCGTCTAGCTGTGAAAAAGGTTCTTCTTTGTCCACTCTCCTCCATTCTTGTAGTGGCTGGAACCGCGGGACATGTTATTACTGCAAGCATATCATCAGAGCCTGTAAATAAAGAAATCGGGGCTGTCACTATGAATATTGTCAACGACCGCGACGGTTTTGTGTGGAAAGGACATGATCAACTTCCAGCAAGAACTAGTAGTATCTCGTTTGCAGTTGGTTTTCAGCCCCAAAGTCTTCTTCAGTTGCATCCACCGGCTGCCGTCACCGCTCTCGCTATGCACAGCGAATGGGGATTACTTGCTGCAGGCACTGCTCACGGATTGGCTGTGTTTGATTACACGAGGTCAAAGGCCGTTAGTGTCAAGTGCACTCTCAATCCTAATGGTAATGGCTTACATGTACTTTGAAATTTTAAGTGTAGACTGAATGATATAATAGCGAAATTGTATTATCTTTTTCGTGTAATGCATACTGATTAAATAAAATCCGTTTTTTGTTGCAGATTTGTCCGGAGCTGGTGATACTCCTATCTCTAGAAGGAAGTCGTTCAAGAAATCCCTAAGGGAATCCTTCAGGAGGTTGCGCAAGGGTAGATCTCAACGTCGTGCAAATACAAGTAGCCCTACGCGAAATCCGGTACCGGATAAAAAGAAGGAGACGTGAGTTTATTATTTTTTAAGAAAAATGCCTCCCTAAGTTAGGGTGATTCTTGCAGAAATAATTTTTTTATTTTCCATAGGCCCAGTGTGGCATCATCACCAAGCGTGGAGCTATCTCCAGTGGAATTAAAACCTGTGGAAAGACAGGTGGAGGCTCGTCCAGTGGACGATGCACTAGGCTCTATGGTGCGCTGTCTCTACTTCGCCAGAAGTTACATCATAAGCAGTGAGTAACGTAGTGGCAACATTGTAAAGCTGTTTTTTATACCGCCTTTTTGGAAATATTTCCAGTGCAAAATACCACTCCGACTCTATGGGCTGGCACCAACAATGGGACAGTATATGTGTTCACTCTGGCTATACCAGCTGGTGTTCGCCGAACCGAAGAGGACGTGAATTGTACACTTGGAAAGGAAATTCAATTAAAACATCGAGCTCCAGTTGTTGCCATAACAATACTCGATGGATCCAGCGTGCCTCTTCCGGAGCCATTCGAAGCCGAAAAAGGTGTTTGTCCGGGTCCTGATATGGCTTCACCGCATAGAGTAGTAATAGCCAGCGAAGAACAGTTCAAAATCTTCAATCTGCCGTCGCTCAAACCATTCTGCAAGTATAAGCTGACTGCTCATGAAGGATCCAGGGTGCGGAAGACAGGGTTCGCGAAATTCCAGTGTCAGGTTGAACCTGCTGGCATCCACGAAGAAACTTGTCTTTTATGTCTCACCAATCTTGGTGACTGTTTGATTTTGAGCGTTCCTGAACTTCGAAGACAGCTGAATGCTGCTGCCATCAAACGGGAAGATATAAAGTAAGTACAGTTCCAAGAAGACTGATTCGATATTTCGAAAATCAGTTACAATTTGAGTTCGTTGAAAGTTTTTAATGAACTTTTGTATAAATGATCTGTCTGTGTTTAGTGGTATATCTTCATTGACGTTCACAAGAGCCGGCGAAGCCCTATATCTTCATTCGAGTTCAGAACTTCAGCGCATATCTCTATCGGCGACTAAGGTGAAGCGAGTTCATTGTGCCTTAAAACTGCCACCTAATGCCAGGGCGCCAGTGGAGCCTGCAGAGGAAGTTCAAAATCAAGGCACTGTGGAAGGCAGAGCAGACACCGAAGGTGAGACACAAGGAAGCCAGCCAGTAGCAGCACCAAGAACAATTACTGAGAATGGAACAGTTGGATCAAGTGAGTAATATGAAATTTCCATACAAATACAGTTAGAAAAGAAATAAGTCCTTAGGTAAGAATTGACATTAGAATCATATGCGTATTTTGCTTGGCATAAGTAACACAGTGTATATATGTGTGCTTCGCTGCGTCTTGATAAATCTAATCTTTACGTAACATTATCTGCAAGAAAACAAAGAATTTTTACTGTACAAGACCTGTCTGACGTTTCTACTAATATAGAAGAAACATATAAAAATTAGATTTGGACAGAGAATGCAGGTGATCAAGCAATGTTTCCTCGATTTTTGGACGGGTATCTTTTAGCACCTGGCGAAGATTCATCGAAGGAACCTTCCCTGAGACCGGCAGCAAGTACTAACGAGGTCAATGGCGACGATGACAGGCAGGATTTGAGCTCGATTGGTGACATTACTATTGACAGTGTCAAGGATCACTTACTGTAAGTGAAAATTAATATTAATATAAATCTAATACTGGCACGGCTTATTAAACAGTGATAGGGTGAGGTTAAGTTGTGTTATATCAGGTCAGATTAGGTTAGAGTTTATTTAATGAATTCTTCTTCATTTGCATTGCTAATGATTACTTGGTACTTGTGTACTGGCCATCCTCTTGGCAGTAACAGTTCGCTTTTTAGAAGTGCCACATCCTCCGAAGAACTTCACAGCCGTTTAGCAGGTCTTAAGATGGAGGTGACGTCCAGAACATCTGAAATATCTACGCAGAATCAGTCTCTCGTCGTAAAGACGACTACTGTCATATCCCAGGCACCGAGTAATGGAAATGCTACCAATGGCGAGGTGGAGAACAACCAGGGTAACGATGGCCAACAAGTTAACAGTGAGTCCAGAAGATCAGAAGACATCTAGATATTTAGAAAAATACACTTTCTCCATGAGTCACATAATAGAGATTCTCTTGCAGGTCTTACGGGTTGATTATTTTATTATTTGTATCTTTATTTTTTTATTTCTTAACAAATTTCAGTATTTTCTATCGTAAACTGTTTTAACTTTATATTTCTGGTATATATTTCTCGTACTGTTTATATGACGTCACTGGTGATTCCTTGTGTGTCATACACGCTTCTGTGATCTTTCATTGTGTCTTTTTTCTATCTTTATTTATGCAATTGATTTCTAAACAGTTGTTTCTACATTGTTTCTCTTGAGTTGTTCTTTTTTTCTTGTACTCTCTACTGTTTTCATATAGGCACCACGGTAGAGCGTGAGATTAGCAGTGGAACTGAGACAACGACGACACACGCGACCATCACGTTGCCCCCAAATGTTGAGGTCAGCAAAAGGGCAATGAATCATTTTTTTTTTTCTTAATAAACCTGTACCAAAATAAATATCAAGTTCTCACGCAACAAACATAATACAATAGAAGGATCATAACTTAGAGAATGAAGGAACATACGTAGATGCGTCGACTGTGAATTACATTACTCGATCGAAAAGAGGGCGAGTAGTGTAAACACACCTGAAATATTTTGATACAGGCTTATTAAATTTTTTTAAAGTGGAGGTTTAATGGTGCATAAGGTTAACAATGTATTAACAACGTACTAAAACGCTTAATGTATTGTTAACGCTACTAACAAGCTGTACCGTAAAGTAGTTAACGTTTTCTAACAGTTTTACTCTTTTCATTGATACAATGAATATTATAAAGTAGGTACGATGATAACGCTGCTATCGATTACATAATGGTCATACGGTGTTTTGATCTTACTCTTTTCTTTTTAAATCTAGAAGCTTTAGTTGAATTAGTTTGGTGTCTGGTAATTTTTCAACTTCAGGATCTTGCCCATGCTATGCCGGCCATGCCACGCGTATTTTTGGTTTCTAGCCAAAACGCGGGACACGTCTACAAAAGTTTACAGTATCTAACGGTATAAATTTTGTTTGCAGATTAGTGCAGCCGAATTGGCGAACCTCGAAGTTACAACTACCACCACGACTACGGAGAAATCAAAGGCGCCACTGGCGAGGCCTGAGGAAGTCGGTTCCTAGAAATTCACGGCCACACCTACTTCTTGGACCCTTATTATGCCGGACTCCATGGAACGTTGATATATATATATATATAAGTATATATATATAATATGATCCAGCAGCACCACGTCCCACGCAAAGAGCAAATAATATTAGTTTAGAAAGTCCCTACTTAAATAGACGAACGTGTACACAGGCGGAGATATGTAGGATTTATATACAAGTTAGATTTTTTAAAAAATCTAGATTTATACGCGCGAAACACTAGAGTTATTATTATTATTATTATTATTATTATTATTATCATTATCATTATCATCATCACTGTTGTAAAGGAGAGTGTCCTGATTGCATTAGAGCATCTACTGGAGGAAGGGAGGGAATAGATAACATTGTGATGTAAGTGTGTCCTTTCTATTGTTTACTGGCGGATGAAAGGAACGGAGTTTGTTAATTTATCCATTTTAGATTGCCGTGAAAATTTTTACATTTTAAAAACGAGAGAGAAACGCAAAGACGTTGATGATTCAAACAAACAAATGAAATTTATCCCGTGCAGTGTTTAAAACTTAAAAAGCAGCTTTCAATCGTCGTGCTATCACACGCCTTTGATGATTTAGGGGCTAATTTTTATCCCTGTTTTTAAAATGTCGATGCCTGCTTTTACTCTTTTGAGCAAATATTAATAAAAGAAAAGAATGAGGGAGGACAGCTACTGCGAGCGACCACGCGACTTAAATCGTCATTTTTATTATAAGATTAAAATAATCCTTAGGACACGATATCATGTAGAAGAGTTAGATTTAAGGCAAGTTTTTATTACGAGAGTTTAACGAGTAAAGGAAATAACAATTTTTCTCCTTTTTCTCTTTAGTTTTAGTATTAATTTTGTTTAACTCTCTAGATTGAGGTACGAGAGTAGACTTTTTTTTTGGATACATATATATGTACATGCGCGCATACATAGATACATACATCACAAATTGTGAGTACGGCAGCCATAACGTAGTTTTTATGCGCATCAATGGAAAACGTTCGACTATGTGTTTTCATCTTTCCTTTTTATAATAATCTATTCTAATTTACTGGTTCGATCTTTCATTCTATCTTTTTCCCTCCACGACAACGCAACTTAAGCCGCTTTCAGTATTCCACTTTATTTTTTATTTTATTTCTCTCGAGCCTCCATTAGTCGGCCGGCCGGAATTCTTGTGCGGAACTGACGTGTTTACACAATTGCTGTTACTTAACGGAAAAAGTAAAGAAACAACAATTATAGCAACAACAGTTATGATAAAACACATGTCACTAAGGATATTAGAAGCCGCGGCGTGTGATTTAATTGTGAAATTGCGCGGTAATATGAAATATAAAAGTAAAAGAAAAAAGAAAACATGCACATACGGGCAAATATATATACATATATATATTTTTTATCAATGTTGCTTAATGGTAAGTCTCGTTCTCCCCGCACTTATTCGTGAATGTACAAAACTCGTGTTTTGTAATAACGAGCCTTTGTTTTTATTATATAGAGATGGAAAAAAAATTAGGAGAGTCGATTAGGTTTCCTACTTTTTTTTAATTAAGTTGTATATGTTTCCTCTTTCTTTTAGACTACTAGCTAATCCTTCTATGTTACACCTACGTTCGCTTAAGTAGAACCATTTTAGTCGTTCGTGAGAACGTTCTTTTTTATAATTATTATTACGTCTCTTATTTTTAATTTTTTTTGTTGGTGGAGGACAATTTGCAGCCTATTATTTTCTACTCTTAGACAGAGGAAGATATCAATTTCTTTTTTCGTATTAGATGTGAATAGCAATAAAAATAATTGCGAGCTCTTACTCCTCGAACTCTTGAAGACGAAGAAAAATATCCAAAATTTATATCAGCGCCATCTCGTCGACAAAAACTTAATTTATTCACTGCCTGTATATTTCAATCTTGATATAGTAAATGTTTTGAAGAGAAGAAGGATCAAACAAATTGCAACAAAGACGTGAAAAGAAAAGAAAGATGCTTGTTGACTTGAAACGACAGTACAGATTTATCTTCCAGTGTATATCATTTCCATACTTCTGCTGATAGTGATTTTTTTCTATTTCTTGTTTGTTTTTAATGTTAATTTATTATTACTATTATTGTACGCGAAGTGCTGTTTTACTGTACGTATAATATGTATTAATAAGATTAACGTCGAGGCCTTTGTAGATAGATTATTTGAGAAATGAAAAGATATTCAAAAATTTTAGTTTCCCGCCATTTTGAATCGTATAATTCCTTAGGATTGCATAAGATCTTATTGACTAAAGAATAAATTAATATCATTAAAAGTAATGGCAAAGTGTTATCATGGTCGAAAACATTTGATAATATTAATTATGTGATGTAATGTATCGAATGACGAGGTGAGTTGCTCTTAACAGAGTAATCAAATCTTTTAAATCTGGATAGAAGTTGTCACTTGTCTATCACTACTAGTTTGTGTCAGTTTTTTTTTGTAATTTCAATGATCGCCTTCATTTCCTAATCACACATTAAATATTCGACGTGAGCTTACGGGAATGTTTCTGTAAAATTTCCAAAAACATTTTTTGTCACTTCAAGGTACTATTAGGTGCTGCTTACGATTGAGCGTAATGGAACTATAAGGTTTGTATTTCGATGAGATTGTCTCATCCTATATAATTTTGAACAATTTGAAAATTTTTTAGAAAGCTTGGAAGCTTATATATTTCTAATACCTTTTCGATCTATGAAAAACAAAACCACGGAGTTCCACACCGCTTTATAAAGAATACTATTTTAAAGAGGAGGCTCAGAATTTTTCTTACTGGATTATTATCTTATCTTAAATATAATCTGCTATGACATCATTTAATTTTTACGTTAAATAACTTATTTTAGATGGAAAAAGAAATTGAAAAAAAATCATGCGAATTCTGAACTTTGTTTCCTTCATCAATACTTTTCTTACATGTGTAAATCTAACTAAACTTTTCTTAGACGAATCAATATAGATTTTGGAAAAGTTCATTCAAGAATTCTGCTGTACGCTAATTCAGATATAAAACATTACTTTTTGAAGAGTACAAAAAGTTAGTTAACGAGAGTGTATCAGAAGATGTACACGCATGCTTACAGCAAAGAATAATACATTCAGACAGAGTATATCAGCATGATACGCTTGCAGAGATGAGTAGGGAGATGCGCAACACTACGGTTTCAGGCGATACCAAAAACATAGCGGCGAGTACAGAAGTAGGATTTTGTGATCATCGCCTTCGTCGATAATGCATATCCCGTCGTAGCCGAGTTGAACATGATCACGAACGTATAACTTCGCGATCATTCATGAATAGAGAACTATTTCCCTATGCTTATACTTGTGTTGCATACAGTTTCCAAAACAATTGAACTTGTAAAACATAAGAAAAGTATATAAGAGGGTGGTTTTCTCAGAAAGGGTGGTCCGATTTAATTGGGACCAGGCGCATTCGACAGCTCTTGAATAGCCCAAAAATATGACGTATAATAAGTTGATGTTATCATTGCAAATGAGTGAGAACGAGTGTGGTGGACCCAGCTTGGTCCCTTTATATAGGCATATAAACATAAGTTTTATTTTCCCACGCTAACTTCCCGACGGTCCTCTGCCCGCCAAGCTACACGTTCATGATCACGTTCAGCTCGGCTATGGCGGGATATGCATTATCAACGGAGGCGATGATCACAAAATCCTATTTTTGGACTCGCCGCTACGATTTAACGCCATGCGTTTGGTATCGCCTAAAACCGTAGCGTTGTTACGGAGATGCACCCCCTACTCATTACTGGTTAAATCTAACGTTTGTCACTTACTGAAAATTCTTCAAAGTAGTTTAAGTTGCCACGTGATGGCGCCAGTAGTACGACTGATATCGGCCGGAAATCCGATGATCCAAATAGATCATCACGCCGCGTGGTGTCGCTTTTGAATGTCGCAAAATTGTGTCCCGTTGCGCTGTTTCTTTTCCAATAAAAACAGGGTACTCCAGTCTGTAGTTCCTAGTGGAAAGACAATGTTCTTTGGCGTTGGTCGCGAAGTGTCTCAATGATAAAGTTGCGAAAGATGCGAGTATCGTGCGTGGAGTGCATCAAAGTGCGCTCGTGAGGGTGTTTTAAAGTCGTAGGTCATCTACGGGTATATATACATCAGTAAAGAAGAGGATCTTCGCGATAGTGAAAAGAATTCGTCATCATACACTCTCGAGAGCCAGAGTCGAAAAATCGCAGATGCTGTTGGCTGACTTACGGCTGAATGACTTCCATTCTGGCTGGACAATTATTATTAACCTCAAAAGAGTGCCAGTACAAAAACCGAAAAGCACAAAAGTTCGCTTGTGATAAAGGAGCAGGCGAGAATTGCTACAGTTCAGTCAATTCTGGCGGCCATTTTCTCGTTATTTACGTTAGGGGCGCTCTTGTGGATGATCACAGCGCCACCAACGGATCTCTAACCGAATCAGAAGCCTGTCGAGGAGAAAGAACAAATGCCCCTAAGTCCGCCAGCGGGAGCACGATCAAACATGGTGGTCCAGGCCCCACCGAGCCTATAACACGACACGCCAAGTCGCTACGTGCCTTCGGCCGTCCGTAGACAGTTCGGATTTCGTGGTACACCTTGTGCACATCTTCCTCGTGGGCCCGCGAGCCTGGAAGATGGAGCTGCGTGTCGGGAATAAGTACCGGCTCGGACGGAAAATCGGGAGCGGCTCCTTCGGCGACATTTATCTAGGTAACTATGACTTCCCCTTCTGTTCTGGCAAGACATTGCCAGCTACACATGATACGACTTCACAGATCCCAGTGCAATACACGTATTATATTCTTTTTATTTTTCTTCGCTTTTTCTAATCATTGATCTTATCCTCTGCTTAAGACATGCTTCAGAATACGGTAGACAATTGTTTGTTGCACCTTCTTATTTCTAGCATCTCAAGTTATTGTTGTTCCTTCTCCATAGGTACCAACATCTCCACAGGCGAGGAAGTCGCCATCAAGCTGGAATGCATAAAAACGCGACACCCTCAACTACACATAGAGTCCAAGTTCTACAAGATGATGCAGGGTGGTGGTAAGTCCTATCAGAGACTTTATTCTAATTTCACAACGAAGCTACTTTCTGCTAGATTTGGATTTTAAGGGGAAAAAAAAATTATGATAACACACTGGGAACTGTCAAACTGCTTTGTTTGTTTGAGTCATATTTAGTTGGATCACGTACTCCGACTGAACACGTTTTTTATATTTTCCTTTTTTGTTGCATTTTTTGTTGTTGTAAGCTATATATAGGATCATGATATTTTATTAACTTTCTTTGAAATTCCCAGAATCACTGTATTTCATAATATACATATACTATTGCAGTTGGCATCCCTACGATAAAATGGTGTGGATCGGAAGGTGACTACAATGTGATGGTGATGGAGCTGCTAGGTCCATCCTTGGAAGATCTATTTAATTTCTGCTCCAGAAGATTTACTCTCAAGACAGTCCTTCTTCTTGCGGATCAGCTAGTAAGTTTAACTTTACAGAAATATATCCATCTTCATACGTTCAATGATGTCACTTTCTTTTGGGATTCATCATATGTCTTCTTGGTGACAAGAATTCTTCAACTGGTGATTTAGTTACAGTTTACATGCCGTCGTCATGCTCTACTTAGTTTGGTATCCAACTAGGTCGTCCTACACGACATAATTTCTGCTGTGTGCTTTGTTATTCATGTATGATTTTCAATTCCGACGTAAGCAAAATAAAACATGACACACGCGTATTTCCTTATGCAATTTACTTGGAGATCGTAATGCGATAAAGCCCCTTTTATTTTCTTTCTTATTCAGACATAAAAGACAATGATTCCGTACATTCTTTCTTCTCAAGATCATTGCTTATGTTCAACACTAATAATGCATTTGATTTGTTAAATTTGATATTTATCGACCAATGACTAACGTTCGTTATCTGTACGTTAATCTACTAAACGCAACCATTATTTCTTTTGATACCAATTCATTATTTGTTTGACTGACTCCTGAAAATGCAGACAATGTTCCGTTACGAAGTAAGGTCTAAAGTTCGTGCGACGATTACGTTGAAAACGCCTGTTGCTCGATTTTCTTAGTTAATCGAGTGAAGTTGTCTAAAGGCCATTGACATTTGAATGAGAAGCTTTATAATTGACGGGAGACTAGAAGAAATATGTTTTTTCTTCTTTTGTTTTTAATATTTTTATTTTTCATCACACTGTATGTTCATTATATTTATACAAATGTTATAATTCTCTCAGTCCTCTCTCTCGCTCTTGCAATTCCACGTAAACTTTCGATGTTGGCTCAAAGTGCAATTCGACAAAGAACTATTTTCGTATCATGCTAAATGCGGCCGACAAAAAAAAAAAGGAGAAGAATACGAAGCGCATGTCTCCGAGAACTTGACTTATCCGAACCTGTGGCTAGGTATTCTAGAGGGTAAGGTCTTCGGGTACCGATACTAAATAGCACTCTTTCTTTTGGTCGACGATACTTGTCTTCATAAACTGCGCGTCATTTTTCATCTCTTTTTATTCTTTGATATAGCTAGATTATTCTGTTGTTAAATGCAAACAAAAATTAAGATATAATAAAATATTTTGGAACTTTACATAGAAATTTTCATTGGTTTGTCAGGCTGGACACTGATTATTTCTATTTAAAAAAATTATTGCAATTGCAGAAAGATTAGTGTGACACTTAACATCAAAAACTGTTGTTCGATCATAAGTATTGCCCATTGTTGCGCAAACGTCAGGATCCAGAGATCGGTCCAAGCGAAGACAATTAGCAGAATCAGTGACCCTGATACCTGGTCAAGCGTTACCTTAGTATTGGAGAGAAGACTCTCCGGCTACCACTGATAGTGGATACGTATATTTATTATACAGGATGTTCTATGTTATGCATCTAACATTCTATAATTGATTTCATTGTGAGCAATCGTATACTGTAATGAAGTAAAAAAACCTATAGAATTTTTATTATAATTTTGTCACTAGATACTGAAAGATCGATAAGTATGTGAAATTGATATTATTATTGCATAAGGCTTTTATTGATAACGTCCAAATTATTTGCAAAAATAAAAAGTTTGTGCCTATATTACAAGTTTAATTAAATATTTTAAAGATACAATAAAATTTGAGTCATTGAATATGAGCAAATAGTCATTAGAAGTTTAAAAAAAAGAAATGAGGGTTTTCAATCGTTCATCTGTTTTGAATTCCTGCACCTATGAAATTTGTTGGATTACTGATATTGTTGTCTAAAAAAATAATAAAATGCTCTATTACTTACTATGAACTGCACCCTTCCAATAATATTATTACAGTACACCCTGTATATTACCAGAATGTTAACACAGGCCCGTTTCGCCTTACAGATAAGTAGAACGGACTACATTCACAGTCGCCATTTTATTCACCGGGACATCAAGCCTGACAACTTCCTGATGGGCTTGGGGAAGAAAGGCAATCTCGTGTACATTATAGACTTTGGACTGGCTAAGAAGTATCGTGATGGTCGCACTCACAAGCATATACCGTACCGAGAGAACAAGAATCTCACAGGAACGGCAAGATACGCCAGTATAAACACACATCTAGGAATCGAGCAGTCACGAAGGGACGACCTCGAATCTCTTGGTTACGTACTGATGTACTTCAACAGAGGTAGCTTACCTTGGCAGGGTTTGAAGGCGGCCACCAAGAGGCAAAAGTACGAGCGCATTTCCGAGAAGAAGATGTCTACGCCGATAGAGGAATTATGCAAAGGCTATCCAGGTATAGGAAAAGTCTCTTGGATAAAAGTGATTTTTTTTTTAGGTGAATAGCAGTCTGAGACTTTTTTTGTTTTATCACATTTAGCTGAATTCGCGACATATCTGAGGCACTGCAGACAGTTGCGCTTTGAGGAAAGGCCGGACTATCCTTACCTAAGGCAGCTCTTCCGGACCCTCTTCCATAGCCAGGGGTTCACTTATGACTATGTCTTCGACTGGAATATGTTGAAGTTCGGTAATGGTAGACAACCGGCACTTCCATCGGCACAGCAACCACCGACGCATTCTCAGCCCACTAATGCTGCAATACCATCCGGGACCAATAACGATCAGGAACATCGATCGAGGTTAGTACTGAGTAATGCTGTTTTTTTTTTTTTAAAGGACCTGACCGAGGAGACATGATCTACACAATTACGACTAACGGCCTAATGTAACATAGTAATAGTTTGCACAGGTGTTTGGAATGGGTTTATTAGGATGATTGCAATTTGAGGTTATGTAGTGGTTACTTTCTCCGAGTTACAGACCGTACACGCGACAGTGTCTGGCGAATGCATCGGGGACGGCGGTGGGGCCGACGGTGGGAACGTCAGGACGCCGTCAGAAACACGAGGCGACGGACGCTCGCGGCGACCAGGACAATCAGGACAAGAGCGATCTGCAAGGTAAAATACAATTCTACCAACAATTCTGCGTGAGAGAGCAGCAGGCAGCTGCTGAGCGTAAGGCAGGGGTCACCAGAGATCAATCACAGCCATCACTGGCTGGTCTAGTCGAGACTAATAATCGTAGCACACCGAATCCTTCTCCGCCATCTCCGCCGGCAGGAGCTCCTTGTCAGTTCACTACCTTTAAATCTTCTCCTACTGGGTTTCATGAGGTAACCGGTTCATTCACTCCAGATCCTACCAAGTCTCTTGATTTGTCGACACTCACTTTGGGACATCGCGAAATATCACGTAATACTACAGACATAACGAACTCTGCTAGATCGAGGAATTATTACCAAGGTATGGTACAACCAAGGGATGCGAGTCCTAATAGGGAACCTCGTCACCTGGACAAGCAGAGCTATTTTTTTCATGGGCATAAAACTGAGAAAGACGTAGACCATCCGGATGTTCTGGTTTATGGGGAAGAAGTGCCTGCTGCTAGCAGAAGCTTCCTCGTCGAGACTATACGTAGCCAGGAAAAAGAATCATCGGAATATCGCGGAGACACTGCAGAGAACGTCGAGTTCTTGGAGAAGGAAGGTGAAATATTTCGCAAAAGTAGCACGGAATTTCTTCAGGACTCCAATCCAAGTCGCAAGAGGAACTTTTCGTTCCGAAGCAAGGAAAAAACGCACAGAAGTCTAGAGTCCCTGGAGAGGAGTGTGGACTTTCTGGGTGCTGATGCGCGGAGCCTCGACCTTCTTCCAGAGGACAGACCGAAGAATATATTTCATGGAAAGCAGCGTAGCTTGGATTCCTCGCAGAAATCTAAGAAATCCAATGAATCCCTGAACAAAGCTAGAAAACGACTTGGATTCTTCCAGAGGATGGGACGTAATTTGCACTTCCTGGGAAGGAACCGTAACGAACCACGCTCTCAGGATTTTTTGAGATCTAACGAAGATCGTCCTAGCACTGGTGGCGACTATTTGCAGACGGGTCAAGAAAAGTGCGAGTATTTTTTACAGAGGCACAGAAAGGACCTGAATTTTTTTGAGTGCGCTCCCGACCACCCTCCGAACGGTCGCGGCCAGGGCGAGTCGGATAGCTTCCATGAGCGCGACAATAAAAATCACCAGAAGGTCCACGCTGACGTTTCGCCGCCATTTCGTGTGGCGGAAAGCGTCCAACGGGAGCCTATTCGACCGGATATAACAACTCAGGAAAAATCAACACCAAAGGACAATTCTACACTTGTACCAGCAGAGGACCAAAAATCCAGGAGGCCGGACGACGATCATCTGTCAAATCCCGACTCAGAAATCGGTTTCTTGGGACGGGAGGCTAGTCTGGCCACTCAGGAGACAACGAGTGGAAACAAGGACAGCCTTGAAATAGGCTATTCCATAAGTCAACTAGGTAGACTTCATACCCAGAGTCTTCAAGCATCAAATCAACAACCGGATGGTCTTCCCTATGTGGATATCATTGATTCTGATAAGAGAGAACATTATTTGAACTGGATCGCAAGAGCTGATCTAGATGCTCTCAGTCGCGGCACAAATTCAAGTGACTCCCTTGGTAATGCCAAACCACAGGGTAACCTCGATATTTTAAAAGGGATCCTTCTGGATTTATTTGTGTGCATCTGCATTTGAGTTGCATCACATTCATTTTATATTTACATTTTTTGTTTACGTTCGTTTTTGTGCAAACGCACAATGATGCATGCACATGCGGACGAGGATTTTGCGATGTCTCGAATAGCCTCTTCAGATCAACACGTTCCTTATCCACTCCTTCATCGTACCTTGGTACGATAGGGTAGAAATAGATCTCGTATGGCATCTTGGTTTTTTTAATATATATATATATATATATATATATATATATATATTTACATTATATGTCATTTAGATGATTTTCTTACCGGATACATAACCTATTGTTTTTTCTATTCTTTTTTTTTTTGGATTTCGAAAAGACAAGTTCCAGTGTCTCTCCCGTCGTCATCTTAGATAATAGCGTTAATAATCTCGGACGTTCATCTTCAATAGGTCGCAATACCAAACCTGTAATTAATTAACAGATATATACGTACATACAAACTTACATATATGTATATGTATATATAAACACACATACTATTTATACACAGCAGAGAGAGAGATACGCGTAAATTATCTAGATAAGTTTGCAGCACATGTGTACATACGATTAGAGAACGTAGCGACGTGAGCCTTTTTTTACTGTTTTATCCTCCACTTTTCTTTCTCTATTTACTTTGCACTCTTGATTCTCTCTCTTACTCTCTATTTTTCATAATCGCTCTCTACTATCCATGCATTCAAGGCTCATTCGTCATTTTCGCAACTTGAACTTGTAAGTTGAAAAGAGCATGAATTTTTTCCTCTTCTCAGGCGTTCGGAATCGAAAATGGCATAGGTTCTTTAAAAACAGGAAGATTCAAGAGACTTAGGACTCTTCGCGGATATTCGCGTTCCCCGTCCTTATCATTAAGATATACCGTACATATAGTATATACCGTAGAAAGACGACGTACGATGGAAAATGGATTTTCAAGGACAAACCCAGAACATTATACAAAGGACAGCAGGCACAATAATGCAATTGCATAAGATTACACAACGTGGACTACGTTTTCAAATCGTATTTTAAACCATTTTGACACTTTGTATCCCTTCCGTTGATTATGCTTTCATTAGCCCCCTTTTTCCCTTTCCTCATCGTGGTTCACAACCACGGGAACTCTAGAAGACATTTGCCCGCCCCCTTTCTCCCTCCTGTTTTACCCGTATTACTTTATACAGCGGAATTTTTAGACTGAGCATATTACATTGGAGACTGACCTTTTTAATAGGTAATAATAATAATAATAAGAATAAGAATACTAATAATAATATTGACGTTTCTACTCGATCTCGAAATAATAAATAAAATTATGAGTAAAGGGAACAGAAAAATAAATACCAATCTTTCTGCTGGCGCTGCTTTTAGAAAGAAAAAAAAAATGAAAAGAAAAAAGACAGGAAGTTCGTGCAGCTTCTCGTGCCTTGCTTGATATTTTTTGAAATACTGTTCTTTTTTAAAATAATTTTTGACTATGTATAGACACATGACTGCTACAGTTAAATCACTTTTTTTACAGTCACACGTGAAACACGTTAATATTTATATATACCATATACACATAGACGATGAGATTTGCATTTTTTATACACATTTTATATGTAGATTCTTACCAGGGACTTTAACGTCATCGAAGGGTCATCAGCGTCATCATTATCATCGTTATCATCGTTTTCCTTTTGCCATTTGATAATTTTTCGGAATTCTATATACGCGATATCGTTCCTGTTCTCTTACACTTCTTCGTATCCTCCATCTTCATTTTCATCTTCACTCTTCTTCCTCATTCTTTTTTTCTCACACTTTCGTCCTTCCCTCGAATGAATTTGTTTTTTCTCTAGCGTTCCTCGCGAATCACTGCATTGTAATCTGTCTGTTTTTTTATTATTATGAAATGAAAGTAGAAATAAATGTTTTTCCATTCAAGGACTGGTTTTTTTATTTATTCTACACACACCAAACACGACATTGCCTTGCAATGGCGATCCTTATTTTTGGGTAAATTTTCGTCTCACTTTGGCTTGAATGGAAAAACGGATTTTGGGAATATATGATTTTCTTGGTATTCTTTATCCTTTTTTTTTTTTTTGATACACACGTTCGTCTATCATGGGGAATCAATTAAATGACTTATATAACGCCTTTTAGAAGTTTATTGATGATTCTGACTATCGTCTTATTATGTTCTCTGTCTTGAGCTTTTTGATTTCTCTATTTGTATTTCGAACTACTTTACTCTCCTTGTCATTATTCATTCGTACGTTATTTTCGACAAATACATAATTTAATATCATTTTTACACGTTTTTGCAGTCATCTTTAACTATTAATAGTATATTAAATCCTATTCCATTTGGAAGAGCCAATCGTGAGATATTATGCAATTTTTTTTCTTAACTACTCATTCTAGTAGAATTATTCACGTAATGGTGTTTATTAAGTAGCTTTCACATCCTGCCAAAGTAATAGAAAAATTCTAGTACAGGTAAAAGAATTTCAAAAGAACAATACACAGTAATATTTTGAGCACCTTTACGCAGGCTTTATTAGGTTTTTCCCTGTACCAGGATTTTTATTCATTTTTTATATCCAAACATATACATGGATACTAACTGTAAGCAACTGCAGATACTAACAATAAGTAATTTGGTGGGTATATAATACTTATTAGCAATCATAAAAATATATTGGATAGTAGCATGTAAAGATTAACATAAATAGTTATTTGTGTATAGACTGTACGATATAATTATTTTTCATCTATAAGATTATTTATGTCTATTTAATTTTTTTTTAATTTACGATATTTCAGCCTCGGGTACCGGCGGTCAGGAACGAAGAGTGAGCATGCGGTTGCATCGCGTGAATGCAGCTGCAGCTGCAGCTGCCGGGGAGATGCCACCGAGGTCCAAGTGAGTTGCTTCGTAGTCTACTGTACGATTGGGATACGTCCGCGTATCTCTCTGGGTCTTCTTTTCACTCCCCCCACCCCTCTCCAACCTTGAATGGTAGAATGAAAAATGGTGTCTATGCTGGGTATACATATTTCAGAATAGGTATTTTACGATGGATCGGAACGGACTGAAACCACGCAGACAGCCTATAATTGATACGGGTAGAATGAACTGGACATGAGCATGGACGCGGACAGGGACGTGACCTGCAGTTGCAACTGACAACCGGATTTGGAAAAAATAATACAGAACACTGGAATTGTAACTGAAACTTCGTTTTACGACTAAATCAGAATGACTCGAATGGACGAATAATTTATTAACGACTTATAGAAACTGAACGTTGCTGTCTGACGAGCTGATGTCGCGATACCGTGGCACGATTTCTGCTACTAATTCTGATATCCTGTGACTTTAATTATTTTTACGTTCTTACTTTCGAGGAAGCAAAAGAAAGAAACGAGAAAAAGAATTCGAGAACACAACTCACGACACTGTAATTGCTTGTGGGATTTTTTGGTCCAGGGTGCTGGCTATTACCTTCTTCATTATTTGTCTATCTTGTATTATTTGGCTGCGTGAAAGGATCTTTAGTTGGGATTTTATCTTTATAATATTGTTGCACCATCTGGTTGAAGAAAAGCATGTTACTCTGGCCGCGCACTTAATTGGCGTTGGGTAATAGCATCGTTAACTTATATCAGGCTAAAGGATTCAATAATTCTCTGTGATATACATTGGAAAGAAAGAAAGAAGGAGAGAGATCAGGGAATAAGAAAAATACACAGAGAATTATTACGGCCGGTCCTGTAATATGTTTCTAACGATTTAATATATATTCTGTCCATCTGGCGGCCAATTGCACGAAACTCGTCGCGCGGCAGTTCTCTGTTCTGTCCTTCTCAATAATTTGAAGCCGCCCTTTAGACCAGAAAACTCTTGTTAGTACTCCATGAAATGTTCTCCATTGTATTTGCAGGTAACCGAAATCTAGGAAAAAAAAATGAGCTAGGTCGCGATACGCGAGCGCGGACTCGAAACCGAAAGCGCAACCGATAGTAGGAAAAAAAATGCAGAGCCGGGAGGTGAGAGCCCCAGGAACAAAGATAATAAAATACAGAATTCATACCCGCTCGCAACCAAAACACAAAACAGAAAAGAAAGCACAAAAACCAAGCCAATAAGAATATCATCTCCATGGGATGTGTTATAGACGAATTAAAATCAATTGTGGGTGGGTCTATGGGCGGGATAATATATTAGGAATTGGAACGGAATTAATAATCCGTACATGGAATATCCTGTGCCACGGTAGAGGACCCAGACGATACGACTGGATGGACTATCTTGCGTGTCTTCCTTCCGTTCTCGTTCGAGTGTTGTTAAATAAAGAGAAATGCGATTCGAAAAACATTGGCAAAGACACACAAAAATTGTAGAAACGAACATTAGAGAGAGAGAGAGAGAGAGAGAGAGAGAGAGAGTGAGAGAGACGGTGGCACGCTAATGTCGCTCTTTGTGTGTCTTTTGTTTTGGAAGCGCCAATGCGACGGCAATGGCCCCACCGCCGCTGGTGGTCAGGCGGGCAAGCGTTCAACACAACAAGTGAATCAGCAGCAAGCCAACAACCATCAGAGTTCATCGGGGGTCACGGCCAGCCGACACTCCACGTCTACGTTGCCACCGGGCAATCGTCAAGCACGCAAGTAACCTGCTTTATCTCACGAGAAGGACGAAGACGACGTAGAGGACCAGGACGATGATGATAGTGATCATGATTAGATATCGATAATGATGATGATTATGATGACGATTATAACGATGAAGATTACAAAAGTGGTGACTCTGATAATCAAGGACTCATTATCCTTTGAATATTATCGACGGATCGACACCTGAGAGTAGATGCTGCAGGTGGGGGCTTTGCGAGAACCACGTGGAATGCGTAGATTAAGAGACTCGAGGATGTGGAATGTGAGATGCAGACGTGAGCCGGAGTCACGTGACGTGATTTTGTAAAATTTTTTAAACTTCTACCGCCCTACGTGCTGGCGTAAATTTATTTTAAAAGTCAAATTTTGCACTCGCGCGCACTACTAGCGCTATTTGTAACGAATCGTTGACGTTGGAAAACTTGAGGTTGTTGTATGAAAATAAAAAAGTGAAAGGGAGAGTGAGAGAGAGAGAGAGAGAGAGAGAGAGAGAGAGAGAGAGAGAGAGAGAGAGAGAGAGAGAGAGAGAGAGAG
>JARQSW010000419.1:1304918-1327947 GCA_030142375.1 Calameuta pallipes
GAGAGAGAGAGAGAGAGAGAGAGAGAGAGAGAGAGAGAGAGAGAGAGAGAGAGAGAGAGAGGGAGAGAGGGAGAGAGAGAGAGAGGGAGAAATATATAATCGTGAAGAACAGTTAGGATGGATGAAGAGGTAATTCGGATTGATTATTCAGTGACAGTGTTTATAACGACCGTTCTAACATTATTGAATCATCGTCTACTGATGGCAGGTTAATTAAAACGCCAAGAAGGAGAGATAAAGAAAATCTGCAATTTTCATCCACCGTTATGACAGTTCGCCTTTTTTATACGACGCCGATCATTCACCAGAGACTAGACAGTTGTGTTGTTAGAGCATTGGTCTGCGTGTGCATGTGTACGTCAATGAGTGATTGTTTAACTTTGTGATGATGAATAATTATGCGCATTTGTTGTATCATACCAAGACCGGGAGAGTGTGCAAGACAGGATTTTAGAAGGAAGAAAAAGAAATTCAAAAGTTTAGGAAAAAAATTTAGTTCAGCTAAAGGTTGAGGATGTACGAAGATGATTATGTTGACTCCGGTGAATCATTGTTGAGAGCCTCGAAGTGACCCTTGGCAAATCGGACAGCCCGGTGCACATGTACAATAAGTTCATAGTACTAGGATAAATAAGTTCAGTATGTGAACCTGGGGTAGCGGTGGCCATAGTCAGGGTAACTCGTGGAGCTATTTCTCCGGGTGGTTGTACTCTGGGTTCTGGTAACGAAGGTTGATTTACTTACATGGTGGATTGGATAATAGTAACCTGGAAGTTGTTGGCCTTCTTGTACCTGACCCACAATCCCGTCTTGTATAAAATAAAGTAATGACGCAATTATACATCTAATGAGAAACAAAAAAAAAATAACAAAACGTGATAAAAATTATATATAAATATATTATACCGACACGTGTTTTTTCTATGTATTTTCATTTTCATTTTACTTCTTCGTTTCTCTTATTCTGAATCTTTTTTTATTATTATTTTTCATCGATAGGTACCACTGCGTTATTATATGCGGTTACGCTTCAAAGTGAATAGAAGAAAAACTTATGAAATGCGTAAACTATGTGAGAAGCACTCGAGCGAGTCTACTCGAGATTTGAAAATAATCTTTTCGCGACACGCGTTTCGCATTTTTTAAGACATTTATTTGTCTCGAGTTTATGATTAGATTTTTTTTTTTCTTATTGTCTCCCATTAAGTCTTTTGCTTGCCCTTGTAAAAAAAAAAAATAAAATCGAATAATCGGTTTCCGTAACTTCCACCTATATCAGATTTTCACTCTTGCCATTTCACCTGCTAATCCATATGTGATGGCACTGCCAAAATGCGTTGCAGCGCTCAACGTTCTTCAGCTTCTTTACATCAATTAACATTGCTCTTCTTCGTTTTACGTGGCATCCTCGCGATGCGCACAGCTTGCCGTACAAAATGGTTCTTTTTGGCGATCCGCGTCGTCAGTCATAACTTCACACATGAACTTTACTCAAAATATAATTTCACGAGGGAGGTAAAGCGATAGGAGAATTTTCCGTTTGGACAGGGCAGGCGTTTCCGAGTATAAAGCCAAGAGGATAGAGTTAACGAATATAATGAAAAACGAAATGACGTTTGTTCCGAAAACAAATTCTTCGCGTTAGAGGTGTAGCAAGTAGTTTAAATACGACTTTCTTTGTTATACAGTTCCTGCATCATCGAACATGTCAATTTGTTCTTTTTTTTTTTTTTAAAGCGCATTTTGTTACATGCGTCTCGTCCGCGCGCGCGCCTGTCTGAATGTATCCAGAATTGTGCGAGGATTCAAACTTCTTGCCCAGGTACGAGAGCCTTATCGGCCTATTATATACGAATGAATGAACGGTGTGCGAGGAATTCTAAAAGGAAAAAAAAAGATGGAAACTTACAAAGAGCATAAAGGGAGCGTTTCCAGGGAAAATTATAAAAGATTTTGCTCGAGTGCGTATGTGTGCGTCGTACGTATGAGTGTGTACGTGTATCACGATGAACAATTCAGGAGAAAGTGTTTTAGATGTATAACCGCTGTATCGAGTCGAACGGTTTGTATATGTATATACAATTATTATATAATCAAGTAAGGAGTTACATAATAAAGCAGGATGTACCATGAAAGCCGATGACGTGAGAAAGAGAGAGAAAGAGAGATAGTGTGCGTGTGTGTGTGTGTGTTTTTGAGAGAGAGAACTAGAAAGTGTGTATGCGAAGAAAGAGGAGCAACGAGAAAGATAGATGAGGATTGAGGAAAAAAGTTTATGCTAAAAAAATTAAAGAAATTACAAAAAGGAAGTAGACGTTGAGATGCAAAGCTGTGTATTTTTACGTGTATTGTTTAAATTGGAGCTTTATAGTTATGCATATTGAGATGATCTGTATGCAGGGGAATGAAGCAAAAATAGTCTATTCACAATGATCTCGTAAATGCAATGTTTTTTAATTATTTATCAGTTTATATTAATTAATGTAGTGCGTGTGGTCGCTACGTAGTCACGTCCACTTTTTGTTTACTCGACCCGGCTGGTGATGTGCGAGTTGCGCAGTAGACGCTCGAATCCCTTTGATTGACAGATATTGCTTCAGTACTTTTGCAAACTAAGAAACGTTAAGGGAATATTTATTAGATGTTTTTGCTTTTTCCGACTCTACGTCTCTTCGTTTCAATATATTCGCTTTAAAAAATTCAGGGAGATTAAAGATAATGGTACTCGAAATATTAATCTATATTCGTTTCTTAACTCTCTTTTATATATTACGACAAAATCATGATAAGTTTAAAGTTTAGAAATGAAAAAGAAAAATCCTTTTCTATGAAAGACTCGAAGAACTTTGTATGATCATGGTGTGAATGCGTGAGTAGAATGTCGCGAGAAATTGCCCGAAAGCGCAAAAAATCCTTAAAAAATACAGGAATACCTATCTACTGAACTATAATCCTTCGGGGTATGATCAAATCAATTTTTTTTAAGGAATTTCCTCTTTTTTTTCTTACTTAACTCTTTAACCGTTACTGGCCCAATCCCTTAATGTACTTTATGTATATAGCATAATTGCAACGGTAATGTAATGACAATTCTTACAAAAGATTCTTACACACAGATATACGTACACCTGGTATCCAAGAAAGAAGAACTTGATGAATGTGCAATAAACGATGATGATGAAGAGAAGAGAAATAGAAAGAATGGAAAAACATAATATTTTCACTTTTGTTAGATTTTACATATTATCAGGAGAATATTTAATGATTGTATAGTTTTTTAAATTATTTACTTGATTTTCAATCATTGCACTGCTCTCTACGTGGCAAGAAATCCGCCATCAACGGGCAAAGTGACACCATTGACCATGCTGCTCCTATCACTGAGTAAGTAGACAATTGTATCTACTACTTCATGCACTTCTGTAATAATCAAAAGAGTATTGAGTCTCACCGTACATTAACGTATTGTTGCTGCCATGTTTTCATAACTATCGCGAACACGCTTTCAATGATAAACTGTCCTATAAGTCATGATAATTTACGATGTCATAATCGCAGGCTTATCGTAACGTAATATTTTTATACTTTACGCTTTTTATTTCGAAAGTATTGATTACGCGCCTAGACTTACCAGCAAATCTACCCAGAGGAATTTTATTTATCATCGACTGAGCTTTGTCCGGATCGCTCCATCCCAGCCGACCCATGTCCGTAAGGACCACTGTGGGGTTCACGGTGTTAACCCGGATGTTATGTGGTCCCAATTCCAAAGCCATGACTCTGGAGGAAGACATATAGGCAGGCTTTGCAATGATATGTGCAAATGGTACTACTGTTAATAACTTACTTTGTTAACGTGTCTACGGCTCCTTTCGAGGCGCAGTAGACTGCATGATCTTTCAATGCTGCCTGACTGGCTTGCGACGATACGTTCACGATGCTTCCACCACATTTCCTGTCAATTATATTCTTGGCTACGACCTGGGAGGCATTTATGATTCCCTTGACGTTCACGTCCATTAGCAGGTCCACGTCTTCTGGTTTCACGTCTAGGAATGGTGATAAACTGGCGACTGCTGCATTGTTCACGAGAAGATCTACAGGAAGGACATTCTCTACGGCCTTTCTACTAGCGTCCCAGTCGCGAAGATCAGCAACCACCGAAAGGATCCTGGGATCTTCTTGAGTCAGAGTATCCAGGTGCTTTTTCGTTCTTGAAAGTGCTATTACTGTCGCTCCATACTTTGCTAGACGAAGGGCCAAATCTCTACCGATACCTACAATGTCGGATATTAAATAACTTTGACAGAAATTGAGCGTAGCACACGGCAACTGTTAATCTTTTAATGCAACGAAGAAAAATTTTAGCTTTTAAATCGAACTTCAGAATTCATTGACTTTAAATCTTTTAAAAACTTACCTTGACCGGCTCCGGTAACCAGAATACGCTTGCCTTCGAAAGAGATGTTCATGATTCCTACGATTTAGTGGTACTGCTGTCTTTTATGATTGTACTGATCTATTTTATAGTGAACGCTACGTCGTTCAAGTCGAAGACTATGTGAACATCGAGAATTATTCGTCAATATAACATTACCTACTGCCCATAATGCAGAGATCTGTATGGTGGTACATCGCTGCCGGTAATATCGCTGCTACTGTATACTTTAGTATTTTCACGCGTCGCATTATTGTGCGTCTACTGACCGAGACAGCGGTGTAGAAGTTGTGGCATGTCAAAATAATCCTTCGAATCTTATAAACGTGACGCAAGTGCATCCTAGAGGTAGGTGATCTCCTAGACTTGTCAGGATTATGATATTTCTTCAATTCTTTTCATTGCACGAAATATCTTATTGAATCTTTCATTTATAGCAATGATTCGAGAGCTGGAGGTTATAAAGCTTGCAGTTGTGGGAGAAAGGTGAAAACAACGCTAGTTCACAGAAGAACGACTGAAGGTGCCAGCATCCATCGACGAGATGTCAGCACACGTATTTCTCGGTAACGGCGGACCTCTTCATCGTGCTCTTATTTTTATGCTCAAACTAGGCTGGGCATCACGATTTCGACTTCCTGCACTCATTGTGGTAGCGTTTGTCGCCATGGATATGAGAATTCAAGTGCAAATTGATATGGACATTGGTAATCGTGATGGAAATCATCAAAATGATTAAGATATGGAAAAGAAGAAATGCAATTAGGATAGGAGAGTAGGAGAAAAATGAATTATTTTTTAAGTCCTCTATAATAGCAGTAGTAATGCTCGATTTAGATTAAGTATATGATTATCTCGATTATTATAACTATTTTTCTGTATATCTACACTACTCAAATAAAGAAAGTACATATCCCACACTGGGCGTTTTCAGGCGATAATAACTTTAAATTTGATCTCAGAACACGTATAATCGTGATTCAAGTCAAACGTTTTCTCTCCTGCCGTCGAGTAAGTGGCAATATAATATTTCGGCAAAAAAGAAACCTTCAACTTGAAACACAATAAATCCGATTCGAAAATGTTCAAACTACCGTCACCTGAAATCGTCTGCTCTGATCATCACATTATGTTTAATCATTAGATTCGTTCTCAGCATAAGAATTGTTTTACTATTAAGAAATATGATATACAACTCTAATAAAATGTTGAAGGAAATCGCCCACTTTTATAATTTATATAAATTATGATTTTTCTGCTATACGGGTCTCGAAATTTTTGTGCAATTCTGACATGTCATTTGCTTTGACCATCTTCGTTAGAGGAATATATGTATATTCGTACCAGCAACCTCGCTGGATGTGCAATCTCGCCTATATGTTTGAAGTTCTCTATCTCGCCCAGGAATCGTATTGCGCATAAAAGAGAGAATGCATCCTTCAGCA
Source organism: Calameuta pallipes (assembly GCA_030142375.1). Lineage (NCBI taxonomy): Eukaryota > Metazoa > Arthropoda > Insecta > Hymenoptera > Cephidae > Calameuta > Calameuta pallipes. The sequence goes on from JARQSW010000419.1 coordinate 1,310,802, forward strand.
GGTCGGATAAATAATAAAAATTAGAAGCTAAGACGAGGAACACCTACCCACCAGTAACTACGGGTAGGAATACCTCGACATTAAGAAGTATTGCGGGAAACACGTAGAAGTAGAAATTTAATAAATCATATATATTTAATATTGAAACATTTTTCGCCATGGTGGGGACGAGTGGGGGGGGGGGGGGCTATACAATAATTAATAAAACATGTCAAGAATTCCAAAGTCCTTACTTTAAACGTAGGTACTAATAGTATTCTAAGACTATAACATATGTTTGATATTAGACTTTTACCGTGATTATTTTTGACGAGTTATTGCTAATATGCTCTATATTAAAAGTTGACGTTGGTTTTGAGTTTGAAGACTGACATAATGAGTGCAAATTTATGTCAAATAATACACGGACCCGCCAAGGGGTACTAGATAAGGAATCACTTAAAGTTTTATTAATTATTAAATGATCATTAAATCATTATTAAATATGAGAAGCAATAGTAATATAAAAGAGTAGCGAAGATGTTTTAAGAAATTTTGAAAATACAATTAAAATGATGGGCTGTTGCTAGATCATATAGTAAGCAGATATGTAGTGACTTATGTATTTGACATTAATAATATGATTTCAGTACTTTTTTTTAGAGGAATTTACAGCACTCCTGTTTATGGGGGGTTTTGATTTAGTAGTGTAGTACTTTTGAGTTTCTGCGCATTAGGTGATATCACTGGTAGCCACATTAGAGAGAAAGTAGAAGTTCATATGTTGGTAGTGATTGATGAATTACATTAATAAGTATATAAATTAATACTTAGAAAGCGGGAACCACGGCGGGTAAAAGTTCAAAGTGCTGGAAATTGTAAAATTTGTCGGAGCGCAGAATTGCTGGACAGAACCTGCGGAGTGGGGGGACGGAAGGGGGGTTGGCACTTACGAAGGTCTTAGGCTTACGGCGCTCATTCCCCTCACGAGCCGGTCAGCTATACCCCGGTCTCTTTGACGATCACGTCTTACCCGTTTGTATACTTTTTAAAATATTTATTTCTTGTTTTATCCTATACTTGTTTTCTTTACTTTGGTAATTTCATTTTATTTCATCTGTCTTATAATCTCTTCCAACTGTCTTCATCCTTTCTTTATGGATCTGTTTTCTCGTCTATTCCTATTTTCTTAATCTCTCACTGATTCTTATTCTTTTACGCCCTAATCCATCTCCATCGTTTTTCTCGCTCTTTCTCTTTTTCCTCTATCTGAAGCTCTCTTGCGAACAAGTTCTCTTTTTTCTTTTGGCGAATGAATAGTATACCTGACACCAATATAACAAGGCAAATATATTTGCATTATACAATTTATGTTATTTACAATTCATATTATCCGAATACAGCGACAACAATGCTAATATCGCAATTCGATTTAAAAATGTAATATGACTTTTTTAGGAAAGGATTTTCATTGTATATATCTCAGAAACGATACGACCAATTTTTTTGAAACTTTTCACGCATGAAAATTACCTGCCAAGAACATAACAAAATTTCTGATCGGTTAGTCAGGTCCGTTGTAATACTCGTTCCCTAATAGGGTTTTGCGTTCCCATTTGCTAAGGGCCAATATATGGCAAATCAATAAATATAGAAATATTGCTACTAGTAACTAGGCCAGTTTCCTAACAACGCCACCCTGCTGAATCTTTTGAAACTATAATAGAATACTTCATATGGAAATGCAATTTAGGGTCGAGATGCCCGCGAAATCGTTGATCCAGGCAGATATCACAGTGATATATTGACTATTACCAAGTTATACAATGAATCATGATTTTATTTGTTATATAATAATATCTACAATAAAAATACCACATCGTTTGAAAAACAATTTTCGTTACAATTATACAGTAATTTTATATAATAATATAATATATTTAGGTTTCGTTCCAAATAAGATGTAGCGATGAACATTCACCTCGCTGTGGGAGTGAGAAAATACATTACTTCTTTTTGCAAATTCCACATCGATTTTTTCACTCAGTATTTTTTTTTTTTGCAACCATCGACGTACACTCGAAACGATAGCGCCGTTTATTTAAAGAACGCCCCATCGCGTTTTGAAAAAGTGTCGGATGGTTGCGCAGGCTCGTCGTCTCGAGCGTGAACGTCTTTTCGTTTAGCGTGCACCCGCAATTCACTTTGAGATTTACAGAAAAAAAATTGGATCAGAACAATCCAACCTTAACATCTCGCCTTATATCTCGAATCCCCGCTTACCTAAAATGCTACACTTAGTTAATAGTACCGTAATGTCATCTCAATATATATAATCGTATTAGTTATTACCATAATATATAGAAAATACATATAACAATTATTTAAATGACTCACAATCAATCATTTTTTTTTATTCTGTAATATATTAATCGGTATTAATTACATGATATCATTTTATACACTCGTCAATTGGGATGGGAACGAAGGGATGCTCCGAATGCATTGTTAAGTAGGAGCGCAGGGATTAAGGAATTGTTATTATTCCTTATGGCAAAGGGTGCTTTTATCCTGTCGCAAAGAGGTTATGAGGTGAAGGGATGGAAAAAACGGGTAAAACTTTTAATACATTTACATTGTCTTTGCCGTACTACTATTAGGTGAACTTTACCAGAACGTATTCGATATTTTACAAAGTTTTTTTTTATCATTGTACTGTTGTACGTATCCTTGCCTTAACGAACAGACTATTCGTTTACGTGTTCGCAAAGTGCACGGATTTTCGTCAACGTAGCGCGCACATTCACGACGAATTGTCCTTTGTTTGATTTTACTTTTTTGAATCTCTCTTCGAGCATCTCGCGAGACCCATTCACACTTTGTCTTTTTGAAATCGTGCTTCGTGCTCGGACCCCGGTACACACATTTTAAATTCATCGTCAACGACATAACGCGTAGGAAAAAGGGATTCTATTCGTTCATCGGGATAGGCATGTATGCTTCTCTTTTTTAATTGTCCCCTTTTTTTTCCTTATCTTTTTTTCAATATTATTGTTATATCTCTTTTTCATTCCTCGATACTCGTCTAAGCAACGCGCGGATCGTTTATCAATATCCTTCTTTTATTTCCTGCCTATGTATACTGTCCTCACTTTGGGCTTTATCGATTATTCTATTTCTGGTACATTCATACTTATCAACGAATTCTTGGACAGTGAACAATCATTTATACTAGTATCCTTTCGACAGAGCTGTCGGATATTGAGAAATCTGACGTAGTCCTATTTATACAGTACGTAACGCGTTAACAAAGTAGAAGAAGAAGAAGAAGAAGAAGAAGGAACGAAGCAGATCCTTGAAATTTGCACGTGCATTAACTTCTGACAATTTACGTAAAAATTGAAAAATGTAGTAGTGAGTTTTTTTTTGGCAAATACGCGATATGCGAAATTTGCAAATCTGTCGATTTAAGGCTGATTCACGCTACACCGTGTCGGGGATGAGCCGGGCCACGGACGACGCACGGTGAAAGAATTTTACGTACATTTTCAATATACTAGTTCACAGTAGACCGAGCCGGGCCCGACCTTTAGTATATCGAAAATGCACGTAAAATTCTTTCACCGTGCGTCGTCCGTGACACGGCTCGTCCCCGACACGGTGTAGTGTGAATCAGCCTTTATGCGCGGTCTCGTAATACGTACTAGCGAATAAAAAAATTGTCAATGATGTTTACCTAGGTATAGATAGGTATGTGGGTACTATTGTAGTTACACTACATATTTTCTCATCTCGTTAATTTTTTTTCTATCCCGTTCTCTCAGTCTTTCTCTCCCACTTTCACTCTAATGCACTTTCTCACTGTCTCTCTATCGGGATTTTTATATTTTGCTTTGTTCTACCCCTTTCTCTCTCTTTCCTTTTGTCGCTCTCGTACGTCTACGTAAACGTGATTTCCTTTTTGCATTATAATATACGACATCGAAATCCTGCTTTCCTCGAATTCTCGTGCCCTGATTCATGTCTCTCTAAGCGATCGATTAACTTCGTTAGGTATGCCGATACCCAATTGTAGTAATTAGATATTAGGATACCGATTAGAATATAATTTAGCATTGTCCATACACGCGAGGAGAGATAGTCGCAGGTTATGATGATTAATTATCAGATTTTGGAAACGGGTTAACGTCGGGTATACGCATCGAGTGAGTGCCTATTAATAAATTCAGGCCAACCAAATTGTCACAGGACGACAGATAATTATTGGCGACGTACGTAACATTCATAGTGACGCGACAGTGAAAACTTTCGAAAATTCATGAATTTTCGAAAAATTTTTTTTATTACGACGACAGCATTTTAAACGAATTGAAACGTTTATAGATAGATAAGTTGAAGCGTCAGCAACGACGAGGTTAACAGACTTTGGAAGATGCTGCCAACGCCGGATACTAAAGTTTCTAGTGTCTAACAGTCGGAATTTTTGTTTTATTTCATTAAATTCCATCGTTAAAACTTTCCAAAAGATTCACATTTTTTTTTTTCATTTTTTTTGTATTATCCGTATTGAGCGGAAGGGTATTGCTGTAGTAATATTTTTTTTTCAATATCCGGAGATTCTTTCTCTCGTTATTAATTTTTTTTGTTTGATATGTCAGACATTTCTCCTTCGTTTAATGAGAAACGAATCTGTATGGTACTTGTTCAATTGGATTTCGCATTATTATTATTATCAAAATACATTTTGAACTACGGGAGAACAAACAGTTTTAATAGTGCATGAGTGTACAATCCGTGTCTGTGTATCTGTGCGTAGATACACGTGTTTCGAGTAGGGCTGGACAGAAAATTTATATTGTGATTTTTTTTTTCTTTTTTGGAAAAAAAGCAGAGAGAACTCGTAGCTATACGTAATGGCTTCTGAGATAAACACACTTCAATCGCTTAACACCGAACAATTAACATCGATCCTCTATAGGTATATATTAAATTTATATAAATTTCTTCCACTTCATCCCATTTATTCTCGTTCTATAACCCCGACCGTCCTCGGACAAATACAAAGTATATAGGTATCTTTCACAATACACAAAAATATGTATAGCTTTAACACGCAATATTTACACTGGAAATGTACAGAAAAAGGTAATAGTTATCGTCCCGTAAGAAAATATTGTCCAGCCCTATAGAGAGTCCTCTACGAGTTATTACTATTAATTCCAATTTATCAATCACTTTGATTAATGAAATTCAACGGTGTTTAGTCGTCCCCCTATTCTTCTGCCCCCCCCTCCTCGAAACCTCCCTCCCCCATCCACCCACAATTTGCCTAATAAGTACATAACTTTGTTCTAAGTAAATTTTACTTTTTTTTCTTCCTCTGTCTCCTTTTTTTTTAAATTCTCTTTACTTAATACTGGTTTAGTCTCTTAAATTAATTATGTACTCTGAAATACCTTACTGAAATACCGTGCGGTGGCATGGCTCTCAGTAGTTTTTCGTTCTAGATGATCATTTTGATTTAGAGCTGCAGCCATGTTTCGTTCATGTTTAAAGTACAATACAATAAAGTTTTATGGGTTTCATCATTTATACATGTTAGCGGATATATGCAATTCGTTCTGTGCGTACGAGTACAGCTATGGCTTAGAGCGATTTTGATTGACTCATCTTTTTTTAACCGGATGTAAGATACGTGTCGTCCTTCGCGAGTTGAACTCTGCACTGCATTGAATTTGATGGAAATTGAAAAAATTGCTGATCGAAAATCTACCAGATCAAACCGTGCACATCCGGTGCAAGTACATGTTGCCAATGAAAAACGCTATTAGTTAATCCATGCGGAAATGTACGTGGGTTCTACCTGCGCTATCTGAATTTTACTCGCGATAAGTTCTCGTTGTGCCTTTCCTCTTCATTTGTTTCCTGACGTATAACTGTATCAGTACGCAGGTAACGAATAGCGTTATCCCATCGAGATCCCTTTTTTTTTTTGAAATGATTGTTATTTGAATCGTTCCATTTTACGGTGCGGAAATAATATGCGAATTCGGTTATCAAGGCCATATTTGTCAATATTTTTTTTTCCACTTGGACGAGAGGATGAGTGACACGGCTTTTTTTCGTGTCAAGTTATTTTTTACGAATATCGTAAAGGAACGTCTAAAATTTCTCTTTCCAAGAGTTTGGCAATGCATTTGCGTGATTGTCGCGGTATACGATTATAACAACGGAGATGAGAAAGGGAAATGACTTCGTAATCATTTCAGGAATCTGAGCGATCTCGATGGGTCTTTGTTACGGCTACAACAAACGGCGTTAATGTATAGTATACGGTTATTTCGATTAGTTTAATACCCACATTTAGGGAGTACTATTTTCATGTATGAGTATGACACATATAAAATCCATGCTCTTTATACATGTATTATTGCATACTACACGTTCGCCATTGTGGGCCTCGGAGCGCCATTTTTTTAATTGTATCGTTTAAAAGAGGTTAAGGCTCTCTTCGCGGGCTATAGAAAATAAATACGTTATAGTTATCCAAAGCCGGTCTTCATTTTTTTTTTTCTTACAACGCGTCCCTCCCAAAAGACATCTGTCTTTCATATTCACACGTTTATCTTATTTTCATTTTTCTCTCTTTTTTTTTAATGTCACCGTCATTTCTCGAGTATTCTCCTTCAATCTACGTGATCACGACAATCTTTGTTGAAAAATTTGATTAGTCCGTTCATATTTGCTACGGGTTGGCACAGTTTTTATTGTTAAACGTCATTGTGTGTTCTGATCAATTTTGAATTTTGAAATTTTCCCGCGCGTACTTCAATTCCATACACGAGCATTCACAGAGCGATGCATAACACTTGGACCAGTGAATATGAAAGTTTCTGTCGATATACAATATTTTATTTTTGACATTATGAAATCTCAGTTTCCATTTAAAATCAATAATAAAGTTATGCAGATTGGAGCAAAAAAAAGTGTAATTCTCGTGAACAATCGTGTATAGGATCTTTCCATCTGAATGCGATATAAAGCACGCTAATGCAATCCAAACGTCACGAATATCGAAGGACGAAAATAATGTAATTACTATTTTGAAATTAAATTAATGAATTTCGCGGATGAGTATTTCATTCGCGTTTCTAGTATCTTGCCCACCCCCCTCACACTCCCACCCAAAACTTCCCATCTTTACACGTGATTGTGCTTAGGTAGATATACTTTAATTGTCGATAATTATTTCATTAATTATTTATACACAATAAATAACCATTATTACAATTAGCGTAATAATAATCGTAAAATCACACTTAACGGTACGATTAAACTAGATTTGTTGTACGCAGGATTGATTCGCCCGGCAGGCTCGTAATGACAAACTGTACTGCGTCGGATCTATCGATCTTATGAGAATTCGTCTATACAGCTTTGTTCTCACATGTGGATGTACTCGAAGCAAATGATCGTATATCCCCCGCCGCGATAACGCGACCATATTAAACCCGCTATTAATACTCGCGAGAAACGTCCGATTGGTTGCGCAACGCACGAGACAGTCGTAGAAATCACGTCACGTAGTAATTAAAGCATTTTCATTGTCTCAGTTGGGGATACGAGAAAGACGCAACCCAATGAGCTGACACGAATGAAGAAGCGAGAGTGCACTGTTATGACGTATTTTGGAAAGACATTTTTTTCTCATTTTCCTCTGTTTACAAATATTTTGAAAATTTATCCTAATTTCACTCTCACTTCCTTCCCTACACATGCACACGCAAACGAACATGTATGCAGTCTCATTCATAATTAGTCACTTCCAACCACGTACGCATAGATAAACAGTATTTCTAGATTGGATGACGAGGAAATATCTTAAGTCGGACTACTTCAATCCGGGTGCCCTAGCTTTTTTTTTTTTTTTTTTACTTAGAGATTAATACTTTCCGTGTGCATTCATACTCGGAGACATGCTGTAACCATTACTTTTTTTTTCTATTCTTTCTCCATTTACCTTCTTTCTTTTCTTGCTTCTTTTAACTAGAGGATTGTCAGTTTAGGGTCTTTTTCATCCATTTCTATGCACCCATGAGACAAGTGCCGGTTGTTAATTTTTTTTTTACTTATGTGCTAAATCGATTGACGTCCGGTTTTCATGGAGACGCTAGACTACCTGTTTTTAGAATCCCGTCGAAGCCTTTTAGTAGAGGATAGCGAATCTTCGCACACACTTTACGCACAGCCATTACAATTATATAGGCTATATAGTTTCCATAGCGCGAATCACGATATATCATGTGTGCAGGATCACCAATCATCGATTTTTACATTCCTTATTAGCTACAGAATCCTATTATGTACATCAATTCCTTGTAGAGATAGGTAATAATAGTTAGAAGATATTAATATTAGAACCATTAGAAAAAACACATTCGAGTTTCCCATTACTTTTCGTGTATCTTATATATATATATATTTTTTTTTTCATCTAGATTTATCACAACACTAAACGATTTTTGCTCTGAATGAAAAAGACCCCATAGGGTCTGGAGTGCGTGTATATGTGTCCTATATCCGTCGTTGCTATCGGAATAACGATTGACTTTTTTTTTTTAATAAGTTTAAGACGAGTTTAGAAGTTTTACCGGAATTTTGGCAAATTGTCTGGCTCATGGGGAAGGGGCGAGTGGGTGTTACGGGAACGGGCGAATTATGCATTCTCATCGCACTGTGCAACAGGAGACGCTCGCTTGTCGCAAACACTTTGCGTAATTAGTTAGATTCGGATAAATTTATCGATCGATCAGGATTGTATTTTACAAATGGATCCAGCAAAAATATTGCTGATCGTTATAACTATTGTAAATCGAAATCGTCGTGATCTATATATCTTCATAATTTTTATTTCGTCCTACCTAAGTCGGACAAAAAAAATTAATTGTAAAGTCAATTCAACCCTTTCTAGGACACTGTTGGATCGACTGTTGAACTGTAAGTGATCGTCAGGATCGGATCGCGAGGATCGATGAACGATTAATCTGAAGACATACCGAGGGATGCGAGGCTACGTATGTTTATGTACGAGCGTTAGGCGTTAGGGTGCGTTTAGGTACACGTCACGCAATTCTTTTTTTTTGGCACTGTACTATTATTCCTATAGGAATATGTGACGCTTTTTAAAAATTCTTGAATTCCCAACGGATAAATGAAAATACATATGACCATGAGATTTTGAAGATCGGTTCCGAGTGCAACGGATCGTTTAGGCTGGTGCGGATAATTTTATTAAAAAAAAGCGCGAGCGCAAAAAAAATTGCGAATCAAGAAAGAAAATAATAGTGAACTGAAGTTTACTAAATGGTAAAATATGTGGTATTTAATTGTACTGTAAACCCAAGAGAAACACCATAACAGTGTACGAATCACCGTATACCTATGATCGGTACTGTTTGAAATTGTTTCTACAATCCGATTCTCGTTCACTCATCGTAGCGTGCTCGCGCGCGAAATTATAGTTCTCCTCTCGAAAAACATATCTATCAGTTACACGGTGATTTCGTTAATCTTCATTAATTACATTTTTCTGGGGGGTTTTTGGCAAGTTTCACATCTCGTGGTTCGCTTCGGTTTTTTTTTCATTTCCTCTTTTCTTTAATATCGTAGGTAAAAGTCAACGATTAGTTACCGGAACACAAGGCACTTGGCTTCCACATCATATTTCATTATTAATATTTATTCATTTTTCTCATTTCCAATTGCCCCTCCCTCTCTCTCTCTCTCTCTCTCTCCCTCTCTCTCCCTCTCTCTCTCTCTATTTAGCTCTTTGACTCCACTTCCATTCAATTTTCTCTTAAATTCCTCTCTGATGACAACCTCCCTCCCATTTCTCCTCTTCTGTCGTTCACTCATATTTGTATAGCTCGGTGTCAGAGAATAGCTAGCGTTACAAGACGCACTGCCATCGCGAACAGGGACATTAAGACGAGACAGTTTGTCAAGCTGTCCGCGTATATTTTCGCATGCGAAACGTTTCTTTTTTTACTTTTTTTTTTGTTCGCGGGGGCGTGGGGGATGGGATGGTCGATTGAGTGGAGACCGGCAGCGAGTTGGCGTCGATCCAATGTGGCTCGAGTAAAAAAATCTTCCCGAAAGCATTTCGTCAATTTGAACGTCGTATCTAACGTCGATCTTTCCTCGATATCGGTATAACGTATTTTTGCCATATTTCGCGGTTCACACCGATCGCAGCACGCCTTCAAACGTAGATTGAAGTAACACGCACCAGTCACTCACAATATTTATAGAAGAAAATAGTCATATATATATCATCGTACATATACTGTGTATGCATTGCCGTGATAATCTATATATATATTTTTTATTCATTTCTATATTCAGTATTTATCTTATACATACATTTATAAACGACGGTTAGATTATTTATTACATCTGAGTATTAAAACCTTTTCTCCCCCTTTTTTTTTCATAGTATAGTTCATCGATTTACGGTGATCCCTTTTTTTATTCGCGAGGCTCTCAGGGATGGGGCGGGCCGGGGGGTGTTATCGAGGACTTAAAAATTAATTTCAATTTTCAAGTGGGGGGGAGTGTGTGTGTGTGTGGAGGATGTTAATGATAACGCGATGATGCCGATGTAGTGGTATTGGTAGTTTATGTGGGTACACAAGTATAGAATTTTAATTTTAAAATGATTAGATATTCAATCGTTGCCGCGGTTGTCTCGACGTTACTCATCGTTTTCTTTAATGTCTTTTTATCAAGCAACAATCGTGCTTGTATCATTTTTTCCGGAAAGGACCGAGTTCGAGATCGGTTTGAGATCGTTAACGGTCGTCGATCGAATTTAACACGTAGCACGAAGTCGGCCTCGATGCAATGGGTGTATATATATATATATATATATATGTGCATATAGATATATACATATATAAAATGTATTATCATCGACGAGGTTACTTTACCGCGTGTAAGGATATCTGGCAAATGTACCGAAGCCCCGACACTCACAAATCAAAGAAGCTTGTCTTATTAACAAATAACATCGAGTTTTTACGTAGCAAGTTTCGAACTACTCCGTTCCCTTTTACTCTCTATACATACTCAGTTATATTCATTATACCTTTTATCTGTGACTATATATATATATATATATCGCATCAATATATTCAATATGTATATATTAAATAAAGTGGTATGTATGTATACGCAATATATAATTATTTAGTTACTAATTTAATGTACAAGTATCTCTTTTTTTAATAATATAATACTGATGCACTGATGCTCGTTGCCCTATCTAAGCCGTTTGATTTTCTTTCGGATAGCACGCGCGCATGCGCACAACCGACTCACGAATCTGGTAACGTTGCACGTAATAAATCTCTCCCTTTTTTGTTGCACATTTTAGATGTTTTTCAATTTTACCGTATCTTCCGTTTATGTATACTCTCGCGCCTAATTGGCTGGACTCGGAGGGTAGCTCATCCTTTCGAATCTGCTATGCTTTATTTTTACGTCTACCACTGTGCCTTTTGTAATTTCTTTTTTTAAAACTTTCCTTCGATTACTGTCGTTCTCTCTCTTTCTCTTTCTCTCTCTCTCTCCTCCGTCACTGACGTCAATAACGACGTCACGACGAACATTCACGGTTATCATGGGGTTTAGGAGGCCTCCTAGAAATGACAGTTGACGATACGCGAGAAGAATTTACGACTCGTGTGAATTAACGATTTTTTTTTTTTCTTTCATCTTTTTTCTCCTTAGGCCATTCACACGTATCAACAACACTCGACAAACTCGAGACCACATCGCACTTCGAATTGACTCAATGGTATGTAAAAATGACTTTACGCATTACAGTTTTCCGTCAAAAAAAAAAAAATATTGAAAATAACAACTTTCTGACTCTGATTCGTTCATTGTGATTGATGACGATCAAGAGTAAATTGGATTCCCAAGGAAGAAAATTCCTAATCTAACCGATGAAGAGAAACGCAGGTAACAAGATGATGGATGATCGCTACGGTAATATCAATAGATGACAGGTAAGTATATGCACGTATGAAATCTTTCGATTGATCGAACGATAATAACGTTAGTAGAGAGTGGCACACTGTTAATTAGAACTTACATTAGATATAGGTATAGCATAGGCTCGATAATTAACGTCCTCGTACGTTCTCTACGCAACGCGTTATTGATAATTGGCAACAGAATATTTGTCCGAGATTTGGCGAGGAACACGCGAGAGAGCTTTCGATGATTGATCGCACACGAAGTGGGGAGAAATCGTCAAGTGGGAGGGTGGTAGGTGGGAGACGATTTTTTGAGAAGATAACTGTAATGCATAATCGAATTCCTTGGGCCAGCTGTAGATTACCGCACAGTCATTAAAACAATTAATATTATATTGTCCATATTGCTTATGGCACCGACATTTGAGCGACTTACACTGTAAGTTTTGTCATTTGAGTTAATTACTGTTTCATTGATATACCAATCGCGATAGCCTGCTGTCTGATGATTTTAAGCTCTACTTTTTCTCCCTTCGTTGCCACCTCTCTCTCTCTCTCTCTCTCTCTCTCTCTCTCTCTCTCTCTCTCTCTCTCTCTCTCTCTCTCTCTCTCTCTCTCTCTTTCTGTATTGAGCAAGACGACTAAAGCGATTGGGTTAGTGAGTGATACGCTACAACGAGATTCTAATTTACAACAAACAATTTCTAACGTATAAGTACATTATTGGTAATAAGAACTAGTTGAGCAGAGAAGTGCGTAAAGAATGACAGTGTAACGTTACGTCATACTAGGTATTGCTACAGCCGAAGATCAGTCCCTCTGTTGGTAATTTTTGCGTAATGATAAATTAAGGGAAGTCTACGACATAACAGAACAATTATGATTATTGAAAAACAAAAATAATAATCATAATTCATCGTTCTCGGTCTATACACAAAATTACTATATGAGACTTTAGTGTCAGAGGAAAACACGAGAAAAATAGTAAGTTTATTTTTTTTTGAAAAATTTTGAGCATTCTCGGTATGCGTTTTGATAAGTGTGCGCACGAGAGTTAATGAACTATGAAAAATTGTGTGTGTGTGTCATCGTGTGTGTGTAACTGCGAAACACGGGACTTGAAAAGAACGCTCTTGTTCTCTCTCTCTCTCTCTCTCTCTCTCTCTCTCTCTCGCGCTCGCGCTCTCACTCTCTCTTTCTATAATGAGGGAATCGACATTTTTTCTTGCTATTAAATATAGCGAGTAGTTGATTCCTATTATGCAACTTGACGTGATGACATATCCCAAGGCTGCGCTACAGCTGGCCAAGTTTTATTACATTAAAAACGCTAATAACAATAGGTTTAATAGTAAAAGTTAATAGAGAATAGTGTAACATCAAATAGAAGAGTATAAAGAACCATGCTGGTGTATAGAGATAGACATTAAAGTAGGTAATAAGTAAGAGGACAATAGATTACAATATCGATAATCCATAATAATTTTTTTTTTTCCTTCGTTAAGAGTAATTTTGCATAAACGTTGATGATTCTTTAGTAGACTTTTTTTCTCATTAATACAGTATTTTGAGCACATTCCTCAGGTGTATAACCACGCTACACTTTCTTCATCGAGTTGTACCAATATATTTTTGTCACGGTCGAAGTTTAGCCATTAGTTTAATGTGGTTTTTCGTTCTTATATAATTCCTTTTTTTGTTTCTTCATTTTTGTGTTTGGCAATTTCACTGTAAACCTCGTTCCAATTGTTTTGACCATGTTTTCTCTGTGTCAGTATGGCTTTGAGTGCCTGTATGTTTCACGTAGAGCGCTAATACGTTCGCTACATAATTCTACCTTAATAGACGTAATTGCGAAGATGAAGAATCATTTTTTTTTTGTAAAATGCGAATGAGACAGTACAAATAGATATATCGAACCTTGCATTGAAGTCAAAGCAGGAAATGTTAGTTCATGAAAATGCTAATGCACGATAAAAGATATTAGGCGTGATTAATTAATACGTTACAAGGTATTGTCGTTAATTGAAATAAACTTATCGCGATATTCAATCATGATTCCTGACAGTCATCGAATATTATCGTAGCATCACTCAATAGCACGACTCGCTCGGGGATGTTAGCTCTTGTACTTTTCTCATCGTTTATCTTTTTTTTTTTTCAATCTTGGCAATGTACTGAAATCATTGGATATCGATCAGAGATGGACGATCGTGCGCTTAATGACTCTTAAAGCTTGCTGACTAAAATTCAATAAAATCAGAATACTTTCTCACTTGAAAAATGCGTCTGTAATATATTATAATAAGTATTGTGTATCGAAAACAAAGCAACGATATACACGTTGTCCTAATTCGATATATAAAAATAAATGTTTTATCAGTTATACAATAATAATAATAAATAAATCAAGATAACAAAGAATTTGTCGATCTCTGTTTGATATCCAGCGAACCGCGGTTTTTGATCGATCTTCGCTCAGTGTCAGTACAATATCGGTACAACTCACTAGTTGATGGCACGGGTCCGCCTATGTACAAATATGTAATACCATATACCACATACCATTTAAATACATCACATATTTATCATCTTGTTATATATATATTCTCCATGTATATATATATATATCGTTACTTCTTTTTGGTTTCTGTGACGTGGAGGGACTCGTTTGTACAATTCATGCGTATCTTCGTTACTGTTTCATTGCTTCGTTAATTTTTTCCTGCTCCGCTTTTCTGAGCAGACAGCCTCCAGCGATTCGCCGCGCGATAACTTCCACGCTATTACTACTTCGAGTCAAGAATACGTATGGTTTTCTCTTACAATAACAATCGTCTTGCAGAGGAGCGCGGGAGAGTAAAATTCTAGAGAATCCAAGTCGAAATCAATAGTGGAAGACCAAGATGAGTTATCGCGATCGCGAATTAGGTGTACCGAATGGATCGATGTCTTTCAGTAATTATTTGAATAACGAGTTGATAACTGATTGCGAGCTAAGTGAGTTTTGATTTGTTGCTGGTAGTGATGGGCGGAACGCGTTGAGTAAATTTTGATTTGATTAATGATAGCAACGACTGACGTTCGTGACGGCAATTTTATCGTTTTCCGGACTCGAAACAGGCGACTGGTGTAATCGCTTATGTTCATCATTTTTAATCTCTAGCTACCCCGAATTCCCCTGATTCTCTAATTGTAAGTCCGTTAAAGACTTATATTACGTACAATAGTAATTATATTAGTAGAAACTTAGTTTCTGTAACAAGTGTATTGTCTTAAATGATATGTCTGCTAATTTTGTTGCATTCGATCTATATGACTTCGTCGTTCCCTTTAGACCGGAGTCCATAACAATTTCAACTTCTTAAATAAACTAACCTTTATGATTCGAAGTTCTAAAATCTTATTTATAGTACAATAGATTATTAGGCGCTACGACATTTTCAAATTGCGCTGGAGGCTGTTACACAGAATTCACTGAATCCCGCGTCGTCTGTATATTAACTGTAGAAGTAAAGGAGTACGATCGCGAGACGAACATTAATTACCAAGTAATCTGAATAAAGTTAATTAATGGGGAAAAAGGAATATTCGTTTTTCATCGGTATCCCTGACGACCTATCAAAACTTTTCTCCATATTGATTTAATTGGACGTATCCTTTATGGTTAAAAAAGAAATACAGGGGATTCTAAAGATTCGATGAGTTTAAAAAAATTTACGTTTAGATGAAAAAAAAAAGTTGAAAAAGTCCAGATACCGTTATTTCTGTAAATTATGTTTTTACGTAATGATCGTTCGTGTCCGTACTCATTTACCTATGTATGCGAACCTGTAAATAATCGTTATAACAATAGACATATGTATCTCGTGTGGCCGGATCTTTTGATTTTTCAGTTTGTTTTAGATTTTTTTTTTTCACGTAAAATTTGGGGGCAAACCTTAGAAATGAAGCGCACTGAAAGACTGCTGCAGGAAGAGGGAGGAAAGTTTTACAAGAAAGAACAAAAATGACGAAGAGCGCTCTTGACATTCTTGCTCAATTATAAAGAGATAATAGATGGTTCTACGAGAACTTCGACCTCTGCCTATTGAACGTTTGAGCGTATCAAAGATTTGAATAATTAGCAATAAAGATCGTTCGGAGTTCATAGATCATTTGAAACAGCATCCGGTCACTCCCTCTTGTTTATAAGTCGAGAAAAGATCCAAATGTTAAAATATTCAGCGTGATTTATTTTAATGTTAAAAGTTAATAAGAAGAAGAGCGTTAACAATGAATAACAATATTTTAGGATAGAGTTATAGCGTCTACGATTGGCAAACCTCTTGAACAACAATTTAGAGTTCCTTTAAAGGAAACTGGGATATATATTAACGTCTTTTTTTTTCTTCGTTTAACACCGTGTAAAAAGTACCGTTAGAATATAGCTTAGAATTGAGCTAGCAAAGATGCACATCGTATCTCCTTCTCTAAAATATAAAAAGTTCTTTTTCATTTCTTTTCCTTCTATTCTTTTTTTTTTTTTTTTTTTTTAAGGACGTTCCTACATATCGATTTCAGTGATGAAAGTGATGCAAAGTGTAAATGATGAAAATGTAGAGCGATGACTTCATCTTGAATTACGTAGTTTGGGGCTGTGAACTGAATTTCGTTACGATCGATAAAAATTAAGCTATCATACAACGACGACTTTTCATTATTTATAGTGAGACAAGTTTTCTTCTAAACGCGTACGACCATGATCGGTTTATTATTTAGGATACCTTCCTGTATATAGGAACATCGTATTGGTATCCCATTGGAAAATATAAATGAGCCAAGAAAGAAAAGTTTGTCACTCTTAATAAAAAATTGTATCTACTCGACATTGTTTTTGCAAGAGTCTCGCCACGTAGGGCCTTAGTAAGGTAGAAAAACCAAGCCAAGTGTATATACCTAGTATATATATAAGATCCCTTCTAGAACAACCTAAAACCTATGCTACTTAAATCGCGTAAAATCCTTTTCCTCAATTGTACATACAGACATTTATGTATATGTACAGTCATGTACACTGCGGGACATTAATGCCGTCCCGGGGTGGAGCTAGCAGGAAGCGGGAGTGGGGCGACCGGCAGTGGCGA
>JARQSW010000419.1:1328047-1359588 GCA_030142375.1 Calameuta pallipes
GCCACTGCCGGTCGCCCCACTCCCGTTTCCTACTAGCTCCACCCCGGGACGGCATTAATGTCCCGCAGTGTACACGTCATTATGTACACGTAGTAATTTAGTGATCGCATTAGTTAAGTAATGTTTTGTCGAGCGATTTAATCTAGTTTGTGTCTCTGTGTCCTCTGCGAGTGAGAGTGTATGAATCTAGTGTGTTCCTGTATGCACGTGTGTGTATATATGTGTATGTATAATCGTTATATTACATCTGGTGTCGGTGGCGCCGAATACCTGCATAGTGAAACTTGAACAATATTCTTAGAGAACTAATCGCCTAATCTAGAAATAATATTATAAGTTACATCAATATATATATTAAAATTCTATTCAATCAAATATCATCAATGTGTTAAGTAATAATAGAGGTAACGAAAATCGGGTCTCTCAACAAATCTATGCGTGCGCGAATACCGCTTACCTATCTTTCCTCAATTACATTTAAGTATTTAATTAACTAAGTAATATATCTAGAATGAACGTACAACAAGTGGTACTTTACGTATCGACCATCCCGATCGCGAATCACTCGACCGCGTCTTCAATGTGCGTCACGACGAGATTGTAAGCAATCAGCCAAACGTATTTAATATGAAAACTCGTAGAAACGTTACGAGGGTACATTTTCTTTAATTAAAACGATAAATGTTTTCATATCGATTTTAAGGAATTCCTCGTGAACCCTGTCTCGTAGCGACGAACATTGTCAGACGTTTGATCGGGCGCTTTGCGATCGGCCACGGATAACGGTGGATCGAAAGAAGTCCATGGGAGGAAGAATGAAAGAGAGAGGAAAGATGAAGAGTAAGAGGAATAAAGTAAGGGAAACAACCTAAAACTGGTAATATGAAGAAATACGCAACAGGTAACAGTTAATGTCTTCTGGCATAGTCTGGGAACTTCTCGTGTGCACAATTAATATTATATACTTCTTCATCCCCAAAATCGCAGTCCTCGTCGATTATGGCGGAGTCGCTCAGCCACAGCGCGCGTTAACTTTTCATTTTTCGCCGTTCTCAATAATTTGCGTACTCATTGCGCGCATCTGTCACTCGTATTAACATCGCGCTATTAGGACACGACAGTGCGGCACTACATCACTTAGGCCATATACCTCGATAGACTTTTTATAGTCGTGTATAGAGCATCGATCGAACGGATCGTCATGGCGAATTATGGTTCTTCCTTTCTTTGTCCTTTCTCAGTAAGGAAAAAAAAAGGAAGGAACGCCTGCACGCATTCCAATTTCGAGACGAGCGAGTTGTACGGAACGTGGAAAATTTTTATTGTTCTTCCCCTCCCAACCCTTGCTCTTCGCTCGTTCGTCGCATTAAATAAGTACCCTGTCCTCTGTATCGCCCTAGCAGAGTTTTGCCCTAGACGCTCGAAGAGTGCTTAGCACGCATTCTTTTCCTTAGATTACGAATTTAAATTCATTGTGCAGAATTTGCATTAGTCGGATGAGGTCATGTAACCTTTCCTAACAGTCGATTGCTCGGCACGTCTTAGGCCTTTACGAACTCGCGATTCCCTCTTTGATACCTGGTCACGTTTACACAGGATGCCAAAGAAGATAGGAAGAAAGATGAAAAGAGGGAAAACAAAATTATCTCATAAGAACTGTCTGAGATACGTCAGACGTAGCTCGTCGCGAACATCTTCGGCATCGCGTAACTTCGCCAGAGGGAGTATCTTACTACGAACGCGACTTGGAGTTCGGAAATTTGCGAATTATTTCCTAACCTCGTCACGTGATATCACTTCTCTTATCGTACCGTTACAGCCTTCGTTAAGGTAACTTAAGTATAGCTAACCGAGTTTCCTATGGTGGCCTGAGTCTCGTTGGATTGTGCCATAAGTGTGTGGCGTTGTGCGCGTTCGAATCGGCTTTGCTGGCCGTCGATATTTGTTGCTGATAGTCTTGCGCTTGCGTCGACGTGTTGCTCTGTTGTTGTTGTTGTTGTTGTTGTTGCTGCTGCTGCTGTTGCAGTTGCTGTTGGTGTTGTTGTGCATTCGACTGCTGCGTCGGTCGCTTAGATTCCTGTCCCGTTGAATCGGGCGAGGGCATTGGCCGATGCGATTTCATGTGCGCACTTCTGCTTTTCACTTTGTTGAAAACTCTGCGAAAATATCAGTGACGCAGGATATTAGTCGAGCTCAAATGCGAAAATATTCGCGATATGCTGTAAAGCATGTCGTGCAAAGCTAGAATAATGCATCGACTAATTGCTTAACGGGTACGAAGAATTTCGATGAGGAAGAACAGGGGCTGCTTTGGAATTCCGTTGCCGTATCGAGCGTGTATGTACGTTCCACTATTCTCTAGCTACTAGAGAGATACGGAATAGAAGAGAAGGAGCAAGTGACAGAGAAATAGTAATGCAAAATCGGATTCGAAAATGTATGTCAATTTAAAACGTTGAAATGTTATATATTCTTAAAATTTTAATTTTCATATATCGACAATCCATGTTCTTCTGTTGCTCGAGTTTCGTTAAAGATTAGAGTGGTTAATACGTAGCATGCTTATCGAGTGCTCCTGCAGTATACTATATCGTTAGAATTATAAAGAGAAGCCAAAAACATTCCAGCCGGATAAATTTAGCAGTTTCATATAATTTGCGAAATAATATTTGTAACTTGATATTAAAATGTACTGTGCAAAATTAGAATTGCTTAAAAGACGAAAATGGGGGAAAATTGGACAGGAATTTTCACGGAGTGCGTGAAAAGATAAAAAATATATATGTATATATAAAAAGATAACTAAAACAATGGTAAAGAGCATTAGCAGTGAAATTTTCGGCGTTAGTCCCTCGAGTTGGGAAAGGGCACGGGGGTGATGATAAAGCGAACGGAAACGTAAGTAAATTTGTCGAATTCTTCTTTCGATATTTGTGGTCGAATAAAAATTCGATTATTTCAAGTATATTAATTTATCGAAGCTAAGGGATTACGCTTGTCTAAAACGATGCGTCTGGTGGTCGAATAACAGTGGTAACTATCAGTAAGTGCGGTTCAATATACGATTGCTATTTTTAGGATTTTATGATAGTTTTGCTATTGCGTATTGTACGAGGTGTGATCAAAAAGTTCCCGGACTAGTTATATAACTTTCCTAGTATTCATAGTTTAGATTTCTACCATTATGTGAATATTCTCTGAAGTCTCCCCTGTTCGTAGCACAAAGAAAGATCCAAAAACGTTAAGTAGTTCCAATTGAGCAACTTTTGAAGTAAGACGCGTGTCGCGCCTCCGTCGCAATTCAGTGTTGATGACAATGTCGCACGAGAAGGAGCAACGTGTCTGCATTAAGTTTTTTGAAAAAGCACAACATTTGTGGAAAAAGCCAAAAATCACAAGGAGCCATGTAAGGCGAGTAAGGTGATTGTTGAATCACAGGGATGTTGTGTTTTGTCAAAAAACTGTCATCAACACTGAATTGTCATCAACACGGAGGCGCGATACACGTCTTACTTCAAAAGTTGCTCAATTGGAACTACTTAACATTTTTGGGTCCTTCTTTCTGCTACGAACAGGGGAGACTTCAGAGAATATTCCCAGGAAGGTAGAAGTCTAAACTATGAAGACGTGGAAAATTACAGAACTAGTCCGAGAACATTTTGATCAAACCTCGTATACTGTAAAGGGTTTTACAATAACTCATGTGTACTCTGTGGGCATTCTTTTCCATAGCTTGGTCAAACAGGACATGTTGTCAAATTGAATTTCAATTACCAATTATATAGCCCAAAGGGTACAGCTACCCTGAAATGATCAATGAGTGCTTAACGCAGCGTCTATTTAATTAAGTGCCAGCCAATTAGCTATTACGATGCGAGGGCTCAAAAGCAATTTTCCTACAAATTTATATGTAACATGACTTGATGACTCTTACACTTTTTGGGATACGTAATCACACGTTAATCATTCTTATATTAGTTCTGAGCTTACGAATTTTCTCATCTGAATATTTTGTCATTAGTCGAAGGATTATGGATAATAAATTCATTAAAAAAAAAAAGAAGAAAAGAAAAGGTGACACAATCTCCAAGGTAACCATTATGAATGTTAATGAGCGATCACTGAATATATACGTAATGGGCAAGAATAAGAAATAAAAGAGAATATAATTCTAAAATTCATATCTATGTATAGGAAAATACGTAGAGAATAACTATTCGGTATCAGTCGTATTACGTATCCCATTTAAATTGTTAAGTGTTAAAGGCTTCAAAGTAGAACTTTCCCGCATGTAGGTAAAATCAATATCGCAAATGACTATTGGTATTAGTATCAGCCTTTATGGTGATAATTAAAACTGTTTGTGATGTGCAATTTAACGATTGTGACGACAAGATCGGGAAGCTTTATCCTAGTACACTTGTAACCTGTAGTTTTTTTGGGTACACACGTGCTTTATATTGGAACGAGTATTTACAGTTTATTATTTATAGATGTACGTTTGCGCTGAAACTGTGCATGATTTCGAAAATCTGATGTAACAATCATAGAATATTCTTTTATTGCGCACCGATTCCACATGTTATTATTATCTGTTCAATTTCCGCTCGTAAATAAAAAATTAACTTTGCCATTTCAAATGACATCGAAAAAAAGTTAAATGCAAAAGAGATGAAAAAAAAAAGTTTATACGGATAGCATACATGACAATATGCGTTCGAAATGTGGTAATTTTCTGACAGATTTCCAATACTGGCTTTGTGCTGCAGCTTCACGCCGAACACGCGATCTGTAGTTGTTTTGAGGTACAGGTTTAGTTAGACGCAAATCTGTACATACCTCAAAACAATTGCGAATCGCATGTTCGGCGTGAAGTTGCTGCACGAAATCTAAGGCGTTTCGATAGTATCGGAAGTCTGTTGAAAAGTTACCAAATTTCGAACGTAAATATCTCTTATTACATATGCTAACCTAATGAACTTATTTTCATCTCTGTTCCATCTTTTGTTCTTGTTCTGACTTGCATTTAACTATTTTCTAATTTTTTTTTTATTTGCGAACCGAAATTTAACAAATAATAATTCAATGGTTGTCACACCAAATTTTTGAAATCACGTACCGTCTCATCGCAAATGTGCATCCTAGCTGATACACTCTGTATATAGATGTCGTTCATACATTATACCGTATACTGTCCAGTCTCTTTGTTAATCCTGTATATATGTATATACAGATGTATGTTCTGAGCCATAATTGGTATAGCGCTACTGAGTTTAACGTGTGCAGGAAGATTCTTCCTAGAAGCGAAATCTATACTGGATCGATATATGCTGTACTGTTAAATACGGAAATGGATGATTTAGATTAGATTAGAGACTTACTTCCCGCAAATCTTGCAGGGGTAGTGAAGTGGGGTGGACACGGGTAGTTGCTCAGAACTAGTGTGAGTTTGTGAGTTGGTGTTGACTGTGGCGTGGCCGGTTTTGACGGCTTGGGCGGTATGGGTGCTCCCAGCCATCGTTACTGTTACACTTCCGCTAAAGCTCTGACAACACAAAGAAAACACAAAGCCAAAATAAACAACACAACCAAACGACAACAACAATTAAACAACGCACAACGATCAGTTCTTGTGAAATAAGCATAAGGGCACGGATTACAACGAACGACATGCGACACTTAAACGATCACATGTACACGGATATTAATGGTTTGATCGTTCAATCTGTGACGTAGTAAATTCTTGCTATTTTTCATTGTAATTAAGTTTCACCGATTTTTTTGTATGGAATGATTCATTTTTTGAAATTTATTGTTCAACATTGTTGTGCGACTAGGTGACTTACGTTCGCATTGCTTTTGTGATTCGAACGATCTAATAACACGTATAACGAAGAATGATAAATGGACTAATTAAAATTCATTTTTTAAATTAAAGTACTTAAGAGATTAAGATGTTTTCGCATAGTTACGTTTGATTTTCGTACTTGAGAGGAACGATGCACTGAATTACTTATTTAGTCATGGAAAATAAATTTTCTTGCTATTTTTCAAATTTTTGGTTGATGAGTACTGAATGACCTGTGGACACTCAGTTTAAAGAGCAATGTATCTACGTTTTTAGTCAACTAAGGCTTAGAAGTATTGAACGATCACTAGACTTTGTTTAATAATGACTGTACGTAAAGCGAGTGTATGTCTAGAAACTCACATCAGGACAGTCATACGCAAATAACCTTAATTCTCCTTCACTGGTGGTCAGGGTTGCGGAGTTCTCTCTTTCGTTTGTCTGCAACTGAATCGACAATGGCGAGAGGTGTTGGCTAAGTGCTACATTTCTTTTATTTTTTATACATTCATTCTATCTATATCGTTGGTAAGTGACGCGCGTGATGGCGTAATGTAAAAATGCGGAAGGAACGAGTAAAACTTGTTAGCATAAAAATGAGACTTACCAGCGTACGATGGAGAATAGACTTTTCCTCGCTAAAGTCCATCTCAGTGACGGATGCAATGGCGTCTCGAAGTTCCTTAGTGTCTTTAGAGTCCTTAAAATCTTTATTCTCGCTTTTGATCTTTGGTTTTCCATGGCGTGCCCTCACCCTTTTGTACTCGTCCGGGCAGAGCCTCTTCCAGAGGTAGTAGAATTGCACGCATTGTTTCGCAGACTTGGTGCCCACGTCCTGGGATATCGCAGAAAAATCCTTGTTGTACTTGAGTAAGCCTTGATGAAACACATCCATTTCATGAGGTGTCCAACGATCAGATTCATGACATTCGTAACTGAGCAATGGATGCTCTGCTGGTAAGGTCGGCGTTGGTCTCATTAATTTCAGCATAGCTTCCTGAAATTGAATAGAAGCAACCGGTATAGATAAAAAAATATGCACAGGAAAAATCAAAGGAAATTATTAAATGGATATACAATAGGCGTCTCTTACATGTATATTTCCTTTGCACATGTGCAAGAGATGAAGTGCATATTCCTTGTTTCTACCACCGCCAGGTACAGCGGCGCAGCAAGCGAACTGCAGATACATTTCCACTGTGCGTACAAATGAAGGTAATAATTATTATGATAATCTGGAATTATAAAATTTTAATTTAGCTACGAATGCTCACATTCATTGTCGGTGAGGACGTTGTTTATGCCAGGATCCCAGAGAAGATGATCGACCTCAGGACCTCCTCTTCCTCGATCACCATCGCACCTAACCGGTGGTATCGTAGCCTGGTACCTGGTGCCAATGTTAATCCTCGGAGGTGGTCCGTCGTTTCCTTGGGAATCATCCGAACTGAACTCTGATTCTCTTTCGTATTGATGCAGTCTCGCATAGAGACCAGGTCCAGGACGAGAAGGATCCAGGATTGGCGGAGGGGTGTAACTACTGTCCCAGTGTCGGTCACAGGCTCTTCTCAGACGTGAAGGATACGAATGAGAATTCGAATAATGGCCGTCCATTCTTGGCCTTTTCCTGCACTGTCTTATGGGACTAGCTGGGATGCTTGTGGGACTGAGAAAGACATCCTCGTCCAGAAGCTCTTCTTTTATCTGTTCGATAGGAATCGGAAGACTATTAACTGTCTTGTGCTTCAAAGTATTTTTACCAACATTGCTAGTCTGTATGAGAAACTTGGCTGGATTAATGGCTTGTTGATGAACTTGATTAGATTGGTACTGCGTCTGAACGTTGAGACCGGTTGAAGTGACGTTGATGGTGCCAGGTTCAACTTTTGGCGTGGCTAAGCGAATCTCTTTCCTGAAGGTGAGAGCAGGACTAAGAGAACCGGCTTGAACGAGTACATTAGCTTTCTGCAATCCAGCTGTTTGGATGAGTTTGAATTCTCCATTATTATCAACAACGATACCAGCAAGGCTGCCATTGAGTCCAAAGTCTACAAGGTTTTGACTTGTAATCAGCTTGTAGGATTGAAATTCAAATTTTCTACGTCCTGCCGTGAAGTCCTTGGGGCTTGAGGACAAGAGAGGATCTTCCGAATTAGGCATCATCTGATTCTGTAAAGCGTGATGAGGAGATACAGGAAAGCTCGAGGTCGAGAACGTTCCAGGACCTGGCGAAGAGACAGACGATGGTGGTAAAGAGGATAAGGGAGATGGCGCTGGAGTAGCTGACAACGGACTCGGTAGTGGCGAGTGAGGATTAGGAGAGCCACCATAAAAATCAGCATCTGCTTCCGTTTCACCAGGTAGAACTTCACTTAAAGCTTCTTCCACAGCAGCTGCGGATGACATCGTCGAGGTGTAAAATGCTGCTGATAAAGGTGACGACACCGGCCTAACAGATTCTGGATCTTCTTGCGGACTCAGGAGTGGCAAACTTCCGGTCAGAAGGCCTTCCTGACTGGCTGGAGGCGTTGGATAGGTAAAACTTGGACTGTCGTGTCGAGTCAACGGTGATGGCAATGGCGACTGTGTTGGCAAGGTATGAGGACTTTCAGTATACTGTGCACCGTAAGTGCTAAACTCCGCCAATGAATCGGGCAACGGTGAATTCACCAGTGCCTGAAGGTCCGGATTGACCGTGTGCTGGCTGGAAAATCGGTCCTCCAAAGAAATATCCTGAAGCTGCTCTGATGTCTGTTCCTGAAGTAGACTGGCCGTCTGAAACTAAGCAAAGGAATTTTCCAGGTTGAACTTTATCGTACTGATTTTGAAACGCTGAAAACTATTCTACAGCATGGGATTCACGGGGCGTACTCTCGACGGGAATTGTGCCGTTTCCTGGCGTGCATCTCTCTCGGCAGCAATTATGGCTTCCTGTGAATTCGTTCGTCGTCGCTTCCCAAATTAGACGTAGCTGCTATTGCCGTTGTAATACGACTACTACTACTGCTACTGCTTCTGTTAGTATTACCGTGACTAGTTTCACTACTACCGACACTGCCACACACGATAGACAGAAAACCTCGGGCTTTTCTGCACATCCGGAAAGCAGCAATTGTTCCCTATGCCAACTACGTAGATAATTTCCCTTATTAGATTCAACGGTACTAACTACGTTGACGTAATTGAAACTAAAACGTTTTCTACCTGCAACGTGGAATGTATAATGACACACAGGCTAATTAGGGCGTCAAAGCAACTAGTATATATTACATTTCATAATCTACCATGAATGGAAGAAATTTTTTCGTTTTTTTTTTTTTCCCCTCTTATATCGCTAAGAAAACACTAACGTATTCGTACCAAGAGTAGAATGCAATTCCCGGATAACTTTTCCGATTCTCTAAAGATTCTTTTAATATAGCTAAAAATAGATTTCATTTCACACAATTTGTAACGAGTAATGACATTAATTTTACCTGTATGGAGTCCAATTGCGTTGCGTGTAGAAGGACGCTATCAGGAACTGCAGTTACCTGCTGAAAGACTTCATCCTGCAAGCTGGGACTAAAGTATCCACCGTCTTCCGAATATCCCGTCATCGTGAAGCTCTCCGTGACTGCGGGTGTTGTCTGAGCTTGCGATTGATTCTGTTGTTGCTGATTCGTCGTGGACTGCACAGGCGACTGATAAGTCAATTGAACTCTTTGACCAGGATCGGAGGTGGCTCTCTTAACAGCCATTTTGGTAGTGCCCTGAAGTATCAAAATTAAATTATTTCAAGATTACGAAAAAAAAATGTTAACACACGAAAATTAAATTATTTGATCCATAATTTTTAAGCATATTCGAAAATCAAAGGTAACCGAAAAATGGCTTGCCTTTAAAATCATATCAGCAAGTGCTTGTGCCTGTGCCTGCGTCTGAGCTTCTTGAAGCTGTTTTTGTACAGCAGCGTGATTGACCATAGTGACGTTCGGTTGTCGAAAATGCTCACTGTCCGAGTGTCTTCGAACTTTCTCTCCAGCTGCCAATGGCGGTGGTGCAGGAACGGCAAAACTCGTTTTACCAACTGCGTGAGATGCGCCATCGTTTTGTGTAGTAAACGCATTCGCACTCGCACGTGGTTGCGTGGTATTAGCGTCCGTTGCTGCGCACCAGCAGGAAAAAGATATTCGTTATACATAGGCAAATACGTTAATTGCAATTAAATTAACGAAACGGTGATTAAACGTCATTTAAAAAAATAATGATACCCAGAACACAATAAAAACCCGCAGATTACATTCTATCTTTTGATAAACTAAAATACACATAAAATTATGATTCTTTAAATATTTCTACCAAAGCAACATTTCTAATCGTAAGTACAGATATGATGTCTTTCGATTCGTAAAATGCCTTCTTATCATCCGCATCAATATGCGATTATACAGTAGCTCGAAATTCGACGACAATGTATCCCTGCAATTATTACGAAACTCGAAAACACGCGAGTACAGGGAGTAAAATCGATAGATTGAAAGTGAAAGCAAGAACAGAATGAATAAGCGAAACAAGGACAACAACAAGAGAGAGGGAGGGGGAACGAGAGCGAGAGAGAGAGAGAGAGAGAGGGGGGGGGGGAGAGGGAGAACGAATATGATTCTAGTAGCGAACTACAGGGGGGAGCGACTGGTACAGGAATTCAATGAAATTAACAGCAAATCCCCATTAGCTGTCCAAGAGGTTTCGATGTGATTTGAAATTTCCAATTAAATTGCTCATTTCCCGTAAATGCTTCGAAAGCATTCAAACGAGCGAACGAGTGTACAGCCGGACTGAAAATCTCTGAGAGCCTAGTGAACGCGATGGACACGTTCATTTTTCAATCAGGACGTCAACGCGCTTGAAGTCAGGCAGTGGAATAAACATCGACAGGATGCGAGATAGGGATGAAAATATCAGACCGTAGCAAAACTGCCGATATGGTGGGAGCGAAAATGGAGATCCATTGAATGCTGCGTTGGAACAAAAGAATCTTCTCTTCCCTTGGCCTTCCTTCCGTTCGGACAAGCAGACATGAATTATCAACCCTCATTCCGTATTACGCGTTACGCTTCGCTCGGTCCTCTTTGACTTCCTTGTGGCGCGCTAATTGGCGCGAGAATCAGACGCGCTGAAAATCTAATCAAAACTTAATTCGTTCTACCTATCTGCTCCAGAGATACGGATAATAAGGTACGGTCGGAATTATCGAAGTCGTGAAATATAAGAAAAAAGAAAGATGTTATTTGCAGTAGGGAGTAAGTAAGAAAAGCGATTTATCCAGACACCCTCTTGAGTGGAATACGACATCCGCCTGGTACCCAATCTGAAATCGTGCGCTAATCGCAAATCACGATGTCGACGTAGATGAGAATTTGCAAACAGGAAAAAAGCGTGGAATCGAGCGGTACTCTATTTTTTTTTTAAATTCACGCTAAACGTTTTTAACCTCAGTCAATCCTTGGATCTTACGAGACTACCAGCAGCTGTTTAATTTTGATCGTTTACGAACGATTTATCAGCAACCCCTTTAATTATTGCTGGACGTTGAATTCATCTCGAGCGTCTTTCTGCTATTAGCTATATACATACTGTACTAGTGAACTGTATGAAAGTATTCGAATATTTCCTACGCACGATCTGGTCTCTTTGATTTTCGCTGTCCACGCTACGTTGCCCAGCGTCGGGTCAAGCTCGACGAGCGGTGGTTAAGCTTCACGGGATTTAAAGAAATTGGCAATCATCGATTGCGGCCTTGCAAATTGTTTCGTCAAAGTTATTGGCCGTTAAGTCGAATGCCGAAAGATAAATGTAACGCTCCTCTCTACCTCTTATCATTCTCTGCGATAAAAATAGTGACGTATTCAGAACAGGGTAAACATCGAACAACGGTTGAGAAACAAGATTCATTTTCATCTCTTTGCTGAAAGGATATCAGAATAGAGGGTCTGGGTACGACGGGTGGGGGTGTAGGAGGGGGGGGGGGATGAAACGGGTTTCTGAAAAAAGAAATTTCAAGGGTTCCTATTGTAAAGGTACACATGGAGGATCACTAGGTCTTTGTCGTGACATTTTCTAAAATATAAATATCTTTAGGGGTGCGCCCTCACATGGTCGTGTAAAGCTCGTAACAGGTGAGTTTGACGAGATAAAAAATTCCGGCTGAAACGTATAAAATCCCCGGATGATCAAACGGGAAGGAATTTCGTAGAACAGGGATGAGGGATGACTCTCTGTGACCATATGTCTCAATATTATACTCTTCCTGTATCGGGGTTATGTATCAGTGAGATTAACGAGATTCGAAATAGCAATAAAATCCGCAACAATTGATTATTCACGTTGAGAGGGATATGACGTATCGCATAGCGATCAGCAGTACACTGCAATACACGCCGATATAATTCTCTGCAATTTCCGTTGAACACGAACGTAGAACTATTGAAGGAAATCAATTTGCCAAAGGGATCCCGAGCTTGAGGGTACTTCCGTTCGTATTTGGACCCTCATTAGATTTATCTGGCAATTTTACCGAGGGGTCTAATACATTCTTTTTCGTAGGCGACAGGCTCCGCTTTGGCTAGCTGATAGATTCGATATTTTACTGGTTTTACCAGCTACACGGGTATCCCTTATGTACGTACACGTTATACTATGCTCCATTCCAATTTCAGGATATGGTAGGTATACATATACTGTATGGTATACGATGGTAAAGCAGAACAGAACGTACTATATAGCACGTAACGTGGCTGTGTTGTCAGCAACACGTCGCGTTCGACGCTTTGCCGTTGGTAGCAAATTATTTATTGATCCGCCTGGGTCTTTCGGGAGGCGGTACTAGCATCGAAAAATAATGGCCGTTGATGTTTCCGCTAAATGGCTCGTAAACGATTTTGCAAAAGCGAAAACGCGATGAGCCGACGAGGTCGTGAATCTTTCTCAGCGCATACCTTCCCTCCCCTCCCCGCCCCTCCCGCACATAATATAGAATCAACCGGTGTAGGGATGCTGACTAATGTTTCCTCCTCCAGAAATCATGGCACTACGGTTGTCCACGAACGTTTCGATCCCGTCGATTTCTTCATTGTGATCTCGCGGATCGATCATAAATCGTTAACGAATGAGCTACCTTCGTTGTAAATCACTCTGGGCTCTCATCCCTACTTTAGGAGTGCTATAATAATCTCTTTCGCTCTCTACGTGTCTCTATTCCTCGTTTTCTCTCTTGCGATTTATCATCCGCGATGCGGACAATGCGACTAATATTTTGCATTACGCGGCTCATAAATCTTCCGAGATTCTTGCGCAAAACAACGCTCTTAGCCGCGCGCGTTACTAAAGTTTCGTAACTTTCGAAGAAGTGGGTATAGTCAGCCATCAACGTCGTTATGTTGGTACCCTACGCAGACGTTCCGCGCTGTCTATTCATCGGGTTTAGGCGCGGCTAGCATTAACCTAGATAGCATAT
Organism: Calameuta pallipes; assembly: GCA_030142375.1. Lineage (NCBI taxonomy): Eukaryota > Metazoa > Arthropoda > Insecta > Hymenoptera > Cephidae > Calameuta > Calameuta pallipes. The sequence goes on from JARQSW010000419.1 coordinate 1,341,391, forward strand.
AAACAAACTAGATCAAATTTATCTAAACGTACCGGTTGTCCTTTTCTGGATGATCTTCTCCTCGATGAGAGCCCTCACGCTCACTGATGCTGTCTGAAGGGGTGGCCCGACCACTTCTTTCTTTTCGCTCTTCTTGTTCTCTGCGTCCTGGAAAAAGAAGTAATAACAACTTTCATGTCGCTGGACATAGCTCTATAATGCCCAAGGGTAGGTCCATTTCTGCAATAGTTACACTAGTTGTGACCAACTGATATCAAAACTTTGATAATGCTCCAGTTTATCTACTGGCGGCTAATAACGTACAAGTCGAGGACTATATGAGGTCCTCAGGAACAATCTGACCTACTCTTTACGTCTTGACCAAAAAATTCTGCTGATTCCTGAATTTTCTTACTCGAGCTAGATCTATTTCAACAACAACAGAAATCCGTCGTTTATTTGAGGTACAAGATAATCCTAAGTGGAGGATTGAGAGTAAATGTCAGAATAAAATCCGGCCGCTAAGTAAAGCGATATTCCTACTTGAGGCTGCAGGAACCATGCATAAATTTCATAAGGGTCGATGGGTAAGTTCGATTTAAAAAAATGTCGAAGCATTTATTATAAATTTTCAAGGGTCTTTCGATAGGTGGTAGGTGGCAGTAGGGTGATCCTTGGTACGCTGTACTTCATATGCATATGTTATATGAAACTTGTTCGTGTGGACCATCAGGTTCAACGAATCGGGTCAGATTAGAAGCCGTTCGGCGGAATTGATATGGCGGTGACGAACACGCGTCAGCTAATCACTAAGCGATGCTAATTGAGCCACCATTCGATTATCTCGTGATGGAATCTCTGGTGTGTGATACAGCAGCCTCCAACGTGAATTACGAAGCAGCGTAAGTGTTGCAGCGGTATACGTGGTATAGGCATAGGTTGAGAGAGACAGAGAGAAAGAGAGAGAGAGAGAGAGAGAGAGAGAGAGAGAGAGAGAGAGAGAGAGAGAGAGAGAGAGAGAGAGAGAGAGAGAGAGGGGGGGGAGACGAAGGGTTGGTATAGGGGGAGAGAGCGTATCTCATCAGCGGTGAGTAACGTATCCCCTTTAACAGCCCCGAACGTTCGTCATCTAACGCTAATAGCGGGCAGGGGCAATCGAGATCATTCGCGAACCTCAATTTCCTACGTCGAAGTTAGATATATCACGTCCGAAATTGAACTCTGTCTTTGACGGGGCATTCGCGTCATGAATATTGATCGAGCCGCTAATGTGCAGAATTGATTGCAAATCCGTGGAGCAACTCATCAATTTGAATCGTGTCGACTGCAGGTAGAAGAGACGTGGGTACATGAGTTGGTTACATGCATATATATGTACGCATTGTATATGCGTATCTGATGAATTTTTTTGTTTTTTTTTTTCTATATTTTTATTTTTTATTTATTTGTAACACGATATTATTTTTGTGCGCGGCAATTTTTCGAATATATTCAACACTCGTATTAAGCTCTGATCCATAGTCACGTATCAAATAAAATTTGTGCGAATCGCGATACCCTCGTTGCATATTATAGACATGGTAGTATATTCAAACTCGTTCCTTGTATGTAGTTAAACAAAGTTCGCTAGAAATTCGCTAGGCGCATCGCATGTATGTAGCCAGAAATATCGTATTGCGAAAAATCGAAAAGGTTCGCGTCATACGGGAACGAGATCTTTGATCTCTTTGAAAAATATGGAAAAATAGTAAAAAAAAAAAGGAGGGCTATGAATACGTACTAAGAGTTTACTTCCCTAGATTTTTCAGGACGTTTTGTACGTTTGCATAGAGATTTGATATGAAATCACGTATATCTATCAGCTTCCATATCCCATTAAAGAATGAGTTAGGTCCATTAATCCGCTTGAACTCAACGCGAAGGACTATCGAAACTTTTCCATAATTTCGCTAATGCTCGTCAAACTTGTTGGCAGATTGGCGAGTGGCACGTGGGTAGCGAGTCTCGTTTCCAGTGCAGAGTAACCAGTAAGATTCAATCTGCATAATGGAGAAAGCTCGACGAGACAATGTTTGCTCGAGTTTCTACGTTCGTTCGGATTGGTCGGGCAGACTAGCGACGGAATGAAAGAGCTTGTTAATGGGTTCATTTCGATTCGATCATCGCCTTATCTTTCTATCTCGTTGCCCATTCCACCTCCGTAGTCGTATTCGTTCAGCATTGCTCCGTCCCCCCTTATTCCACTCTCGTTCCGGATCCACCTACCGAGAGCCACCCCCTATTCAGTCCACCCAACTAACCAGCCACCCTACGATGCCACCCACTCGTCCAACCAACCTACAGTCACCCTCCGAAGCATTTCTGTCGATCGAATAGAAGAAGAAAACTTTCCTGGACGATCCTTTCAGCACTTTTCTATAAATGGCAGCGAAAGCCTTCGTTAAAGACATTTTTAATCAGGAGCGAACGAGCCCGACTCGAAGGAAATGCTGATCTTTCCATTTCGACGAAGGTAACATCTCTTTCGTCCTGACCTTATTATTATCTTTTTTCTTCCTCTTCGTTTCCACGTCCCCGGAAAGAGGGGAGAGGATACGCCTGTGAATCTCGAGAGTAGATAGACTTTATAGCAGATGCAGTTCTAATGAGCTGCAGTAGTTTCATCCGAAATCCTTCAGTGATATTGATTGCTTATACATAGATGTATCATAATAATGGTATGGAAGATTGCCATTACGACTCTTACCTTCTTGAAGTATCCGCCATGAAGTCTCATGTGGCCATTGAGCGCCGGGATATTTTTGAATTTCCGATGGCACAAATTGCACTCGACCGGTTTGGGTTCAGTTTGGGCTTTGGTTGAGGCGCCGCCACCAGGGGACGACGAATTCCCTGGCGACGGGCTGCCCTTTCCAGCGTTACCGCTTCCGGGTGAACTCGTCGGCTGTTGTTGTTGCTGCTGTTGCTGCTGCTGCTGTTGAGCTTGCTGTTGAGCTTGTTGCTGTTGTTGCTGAAACAGAAACAGAGATAAGTGTTCGATAAATCCTGTATATTCGATACGTGCACGACACGCTATTTCACTTGAACTTCAACCCGATTGACCAGAGTCGATACTTTATATGAAACAAACCAACTATAACCAACTAACTAACCTACCAAACAACCATCCTGAATCGAGTAACCAAGTGAACCAAAAGTCAAGCAACCAGGGCATTTCCTGAAACCTGTGACTCCTCCAATTAACTTCGGACGCGTCGTAGCAAGGCATCCAAAAGGCAGCCTTAATTAAACTAAGTTCTGCCAAGGACTTCGTGGTCCACGGACGCACGATGGTCGTGTCAGCCAAAAAAAAGGAGGAAGAAAAACAAGAGAGGGAAAAAAGGGTCCTTGAACAAAATAACGAACGAATTTCTCCAAGGAAAATTTAACTACGTGCGAGTACGTTCTCTGTATATAGCACATAGCCGTGGGCTACGGGAATAAAAACAAATTGAAGAATTTGTCGCCTACCAAGAAAAAGTTTTAACAAATTTATTATCCGTAACCATTTTATCGCTATGATATCGTACTTCGAATCGCTAATAATGGATACTTGTGGATCCTGACGCACGTCGCGTCTCGTCTTCATCTCGTCAAAGAGAAGCCGAAGTACGTGATGTCCTTCTTTTTCGTTTCAACCAGTTTATCTTTATTTCCTAACCTTTTCCGAGGTACGGCTTCTGGCACGTTGCAATGTCTCTGTCCCTTTCGCATTGCAACTTAGTTTAACGTAGAAGACAGTGGTATGAAGACGGTAGAAAGAGACAGTGAGAAAGGAGAATAAGGGGGTTGAGGGGGTTGAGGGGAACCCCCTCAATGATATTCCACCGTTCCAACATTCCAAGAAATTACCCACTCTTGAAACTCGAGCGTAACAGCGGATGACAATAATACTGCGATGTGGAACTGTTGGATTCCAAGACGAGTCCTCGTACGTAGCTGCTTTCATTCTTGTATTGTGCGAGGAGCGCGAGAATTTCATGAAACTGCTAACTACAGATCGAGAATGGCGACGGCGTGCTTGACATTGTAATTCTCATTCTATAATAGACGCACGTAGCTGTAGCTGCCGTGAAACATATAAATAAATTGAGGTAAGACACAGTAGTCTCCTCATTGGACGCACCTGTGCCGGAGCTCATGTGGTCTATATAAAATGAATAATCAGTGATCCGATTCGTATCTAAAACATTTGCTTGGACACGATATAAATAATGATCTCGCGTAGAATAAAGAGGTTCAAATCGATGCTATTATAAATTTTCGACTTGGATTGACACGTGCGTCCAGGAATCGCGTACCCTTTCTAAAAAGATTATCTCCCTTCTATCTCTCTCTCTCTCTCTTAGTTTGTATATACCTTTTAGCTTCGCTCTTCACTCTCTTCCCCATTTGTAAGAACTTACGACTACACGAAGTTCGAAGGTTGTTTGAGTAAAGTTTCCTGCATGGAAGGAGCTTGGCTAATTTCGGCAACTCGTGATCGCGCGGCATCCGCACGAGAGAGCGAAGATATATAGAAAGAGCAGGAGAGAGTTGCGAAGAGTAAACGAGGTCGGTTTCAACGCTCACTCCTAGATTCTCTTACGCTAGCCGTTTCTCGTTATCAGGTCGGTTGAAGCGTGGAGTACCTAACTCGTATACTTACTTGCAAAGTGTACAATCTCAAGGATTCACGAATTCCTTTTCACTAACTACTACGATTTCTATGAGTATAGTCATCATTCGCAAAGTGGATATACTCTTTATATTTAATAGCATCCAAGTATTCGAACAAGATATTCTTCCCCGTAGCTAAATGACTTTCAAGATGGGTAACCATACAATTCGCGAGTTATTTGCACATACGAATTTACGCATTGAAAAGGGGATAACCTAGTTTGGAGTTACGTGATTGTCAGTCAACTGACAAGGTTTAAGGGGTTGTTGCTGCCCCTTTATGGTAAGTTCAAGGAATACGATATCATCAGGAGTGATAGTATCTGTATATATAATATATATATATATATATATATATATATATATATATATACACACACATGTATATGTATATAGCTCCGTATCAACCTCGCGAGACATTACTTTTACAGGATGAAAGTCTTGATCCAGAGATCCGGTGTATTTCAACGATGATGTTACGTTGAGCTCGCAAATTTCGCGCACGTGGAAATACGCCCTGCCACGTCAAGTACGCCCTGGGCAAAATGGCGAGCAGTCAAGGTATACGGTTTACCAAAAGGGTTGGCGAGAGCTATATATACGTAGGAAGGGTTATTACTACTGGCTTCCACGGTGAGTTGGTATCTCGGTTGGTTCTGGCATGTATGATTAAATTAGAACAATGCCAACTTAACTCGGCCTCCTGTCCGTTCAGTTTACCACTTACTTGCTATAGGTACCTACGTGAGTAGTTTAGGAACATGCTGAGTCCTACTCGGCTTACGCGAGTAGTTTTATAGTTTTCGAGTTACTATACCCTGTGTACCGAACTTGGACAGAAGTATGTAGGCAGATGTATGTGGAGATTGTGGACGTTCATATAAATTTTTCTACTGTATATCTACTTCTTCTATCATAAGGGTTGTATTTAAGAAGAATGAATAATTACTCCTTTAATTTTATACAGCAAGATGGAATTATTGTTGATTTAAAATGATCTAATAATATATCAATATCTGACAGCGTATTCTGGGGGCACTGTTTATTTTCGTTCAGTGAATAAATTTTCGTGATTATTGGAAGGGTCGATGAATGGCGCCGAGAGACCATTAATCGAATGGGTACAATGCTACAGATTAAAATGGATAATATATACAAATCGTAAAGAAGGTAAGTATTTTACTCTCTTGTAACTTTGGCTACCGTCAGGCTATCTCCGATCGATTTACCGAGGCGTGTATAATCCGCGGGCAATCTATTAAAATTTTCTCTGGATTTTGTCAACCGGCAAAAGCGGCGTCGTCGTCGAGGCGAACTCAGAGACTTCTGGAAAACTTGCCAGCCGTCGTTGCACTTTATATAAAAGTTCATATTAATTTTTCAACTTCCAACTGGGTCTCGTTAAAGTCGGTTTGAAAAAGGTTGCTGTGTATACTATACTTATACTATTATATATATCTGCTCAGTAAATATAGGTATATCGCAGTATGATTCTGGAAATAAAAATAGAATACAATAAAGTCAAGACCAAAAAAAATTAAGGGAATACAATCAGTACGGAGATGAATCGAAAACAGAAAAAAAAGGGAAAGTAAAGACAAACAATAGAGATAAAATTGAGATAGAAAAACAAAGTTTTCGTACCAAACGATTGTTATGGCTACTGCGTTTCTTCAGTCTCCAGTTTCCGACACGCACTAACAGAGTTTCTTTCTAGCATCTCAAATCATAATTTTCTCGACGAAAATGATCGCGGACAAGGAACTGAAATTTCTTTAAGAAGAAAGAAAAAGAAAACGCTACGCTCCCTCTCGGTAGACGTAGGGTAGCATAATTACCCGAAGTTGAGAAACCACTTTATGCGTCGGCTGCCTCTTTCAGTCTTTCCCCTAAATTTAATCGGACCCCGCTTTTACTTAGGGGGGCGCTAGTGCTGCGGCATTGGTAACGATGTCATAACAACCCTGAAGCGGCTTTACCTACGGGTACGTTGACGCCAAATCCAAAGGGCAGAACCGTATGGGGCGACGCGACACGGAATTGTAGTGGACTAATATGGAATTACGTACGCGTGCTGTCCGCGTCCCTCAGGACGCGCCAAAGACAACGTAGATAACCTACGTAAGCAACGTAGGCAACCAACATACGTGTGCTGTATAGGCAGTAATTGCATTTCGTGCCGCGTCGCTCGTCGGCCGGCCTTTCTCCTTTGTAACATCAGAGTAGCAAGTGTACATAGACGAATTTCGGAGTAGCGGACGTTAATCTTTCACGGGATGAGTTATCCCACGAGAAAACAGTGTTTTTAGACAGTGTGAGAAAGGAGTTTTTCTACTGGAATAATTAAATTCTTTATATATTCCTTGGCCTTTTGTAACGCCTCGCGTGCTTGATGGATATGAGTTTTTTGTTGTTGTTTTTTTTTTTCACGGTCGTCGACGTGTCTCGCCGAGAAGACTTGAAAATACTTAGAGTGTCGAGAAGCACGAATAAGATTACGGACAAGGTGCGTGGAGCACAAGGTATGCAGTGATGAACATCTTGTCTTTAGGACGTTGGATAACCCCTATGAGTTATCTGCACGAAAAGCCTGCAAAAGGCGACGGCTAGGATGCAGCTAAGGTAAAGGAGGAATGTTCTGAAAGGTAAATGAGATAAAAAGGTAAGAAGGAAGAAAAGGGACAAGAGGCGTAGAATGAGATGGAGCGACGGGGAGGTAAAGGAAAAAAGAAGAGGGTTCTGCAGGAGGGATGGTTTATCGATTTTTAACCTTATGGTCGACGGCTGCCAATAAATGTGAGGGTGGAGTTACTTTTAAGAAACTAAACGACTTTTTCGTTTCTCCGAGACTTCCGTGTGCCGTTCTCGTATATATACGCTGAAGAGTTTCGCGGAACGTTTCTGCGCGAACAAAAACCCAGGACGAAGTTATCGGAGGTCCAGAAAGACGAACTTGTTCTGACGAATGAAGGAAGGAGGATTTCGGGATGCCAGACGTGACAAGGGATGTCCCTTTGCGCATGTGGAATGTGGATGGGAATGGATCTAGTGACTCTAGAGAATGAGATGGATAGGGAGAGAGAGAGAGAGAGAGAGAGAGAGTTGACAAAATAAAGGAAAGAATTGAAAGGAGAAGCTAACGAGAATCGAAGTTCCCGTTTGATGGCTAGAGGGAGCCTCTATTAATTTCTCCGTTGGTTCCGTCGGAAATATGGTTTTGTCTCCCATCACGAACACTGAAGTGTACCGGGATATCTATATACCAACCTGTGCTATAGATACGTCGAGACATATAGAAATAGTATAGGATGTACAGAAGGGGCCGAGACTGCTACGACCAGTAATGGAAACAGAATGGGATAATTCTGCGCGCCGCGGACGGACGCGGTAATTGCGAATAATTGCATTGTCTTCGAGTCGTTCGCTCGTGTCCCTCTGGCTTCCACTCGTCGGGCGAGTTCCCTGAATTGCTTTGGGACGAATTGAGAGCTGCCTGCTGGAAACTCTCGTATACCAACCGACCGATGACGAAATCTCGCTAAAGCTTCGCTCTCAATGTACACAGAGAGTTTCGTACTGCGGCTACGTCGAGGATGCCGGTGTACTAGTGAATATGAGACAGACACAACTAGGAAGGGTCAGAGAGGAAGAGAGAAATAGAGAGAGGGCTGTACCATAGTCGGTTGGATGGATACGTATACACATATAGTATACGAGAATCGATCGTAGATTCAAGTACTATTGAGTGCAGGTGGGACCAGCAAGGGAAGCGTAATCTTGACGAATCTCGTTAGCGGTTACGTCTGGTCCATGTAAGGGATGGCTTAGAAAATAAATATATAGTATACGAATTGATGTGTGGAGTGCGCATAAGGCACGTGGAGAGAGATTTTGAAGGTAGGGACAAGAGATGATAAAGAAGGAGAGAAATATAAGGGGAAATAATCTTAAAGGATCGAATGGAAAGAAACGGCTATACATATAGGAAGGACAGGTTATATATAGGTTAGGCGTACCGAAAAAATGTTTACGAGGTTGCCGCTCGTAAAGCTGGATTATTTTCAATCTATAAACATTTCTCGTCCTTCTAAAGAAATAAACAGAAATTATATAGAGGGTGCTGTAGTATATGACTTCAACCTGTGCGACGGTCGATGTTTGCGCCTTTGTCGAATAACACGTATGTACGGCGGGTAGATGGTAATTTTTAAGTTAATTACCGATTCAAAAATATATTCATCGTTTTTTATAACCCAAACGCACTTTGCCTTTACCTTTATTTATCTGGTCCTCGAGAATCTTCGGTCAACTGTTTCAATGAAAATACAGCTTACGTGACGAAGGGCTGACGACACAGGTCTATATGTGTTCCTAACCGATTATTGACAATTCACCGACTCAACTTGACTGTCTTTAATCATTTACAAAGACTTCCATCCCCTTGGAGAAGTTCACCACTCTCCACTTTTGTACTTGTACGAGTCGCACCGAGTTCTGAGTGAGTTTTGTACGACAGATGTTATCTACCAGATATCCCGTTAGGTTGGTAGTCTGATAAGGCGATGGTTAAGCATGGTACGGTTGGGTTGGTAGTACTGCATATACTACTACCTAGTCCTTCTTAAGCTTCAAGTACTTCAGGTCTGTGTGTAGTATACATAGTCGACTCGAGCAAAGTGCCAAAGTAAAATCTAAGCTACGACGTCAAGTTACAAGACGCGTTAACGCGTTTACAACGCGGCCTCCTGTTACACAAGGGAAACCCACATTATCGTAAAGTAGCTGCGCGGCGGAACATTTTAATATCATCGTTGCTACCCTTTTTCGTGGTTCTGCCAGCTTCCGACGTATAACGTGCTCGTATATAGATCACGTTAACGAAACCCTGGAGTGACGCTCTGTACGGTACCGCAGACTTGTTCGGGGCTAGGCTTACGCTTTACTGATTACTCAACGGGACGGACGAACCTCGCGGGCGTTGAGATAAGAGATGCCATAGAAGCCAAGTAGACAAACTGTCGCAGAACTGACAATTGTACTAATTGCACGGCTGCGTAAACCCTCCCTCTCCTCTATCTCTTTCTCTTTCACCCTTAGCACCAACGTTATCCCTTATTCATCGAGTTAGAGTGACTCCTGAGGGACAATCTTACGCGCCTACGTCAGAGACAGAGACGCTTGTGCTCTCAAACTTTCTCGTCAAGAACGAAGGACTATTGGGAAGTAACGTTAAGACAATTTTCACGGTAACGAGTTTCGACGTTTTCAAACTTTCCGAACAGGAAGTAGCGTCAAATTCTTCATGGCTGCGAGAGGAAGGACGCTGAGAGGGATCGTTCAGAGGAAAAGGAATCCTTCGCAGATATACGATATAGAGCCTGAAGGCGAATCCTCACGGACGACAGTATCGAACGAAATGACGAGTGGCAAATCGTAAAAAAAAATTTGAAAAATTCAGTTACGACGATTTATCGAAATAACAATGGCTATTGATGTTTTTCTTGTACCGTGGAAACAAATCATGATTTCTCATTTCCTCATCTCGATGGCTTCTGGCTCGTGTCTGTTTATTGACTGAGAAAACAGAAAGGTTGGATAAATGACGCAGCAGGTACTCAATAGATGAGTTTAAAACAAGATATCGAGTATACGGTCATGTCTGAGATGATATAGTTGTGAGGAAATTTTCACAATAAATTTTCTCGTCACTGATATCATCTCTGAATTAATTATTTCATTAGTCAGGACCATTTTCACCAATTCACCAGGGTGACGTAAAATTCATGAAAATCCCTAATTTTACATACATTTCCTATGGATATGATTAACGGTTAATATCAGAAAGTCAAGATAGGAACAGAATTTAATGGCCACATTAGCCGCAGAAGGTGCACCTTAATTCACCGCAAGAGACTGTCCCTATACCTTCCCAAGCCAATACGAAAATGCCGATACACCAAAAGTTTTCTCGGTCGCTATACCCAATTTACAATCGCCATTCCGGCAGTCTCGTTGGAAGTTTCCATCGCACGTTTCCTATTGAAGCGTGTCGTCCTGTTAGAACTGCCATTTAGAGCTCCCATGGTAGCAATAAACGTAGCATAGGCCACGATCGCTGTACGTCATTTTGGTGCTACTCCTGACGAACTAGGAAAGTAAAGGAACATTTGCCGAGGGTACAACGATCCTTGCACAATAAGATACTCGAAATATTTTATATACGTAAATATCAATACACCGTATATATTAGATCCGCCGTAATCGTCATCGCCAATCGATAGAGCTGATTCGATAATGAAATTCGAAAGCATCTGCTCGTAAGCAGTTCTCGTTACTGGTCGGGTAACAAGAGTGTAAAATCAACGAACAGTCCATTGAAATACCGTGGGGTAGAATGAGCTGTGCTCCGGGCGTGATGATTAGCCTCGTAAAAATGCAAAATTCACGACGGCGTTAACGAGCGGGATTTTACCGCGTCATCGGCTTTGCTATATATATATATATACATATATATATATATAATATAATGTACATATACATACATATATATGTATATGCTATATAAAAACGAAAAAATCCACGCTCGTTTATACCCTTCGCCAGTGGTGGGTACTATTCCCAGTAGCTCAGCTAACACATAAATTTCTCGAGCACATGGCGCCGAGCTTATGAACAATAACCCCATACCACCTGGCCGTTAGGTGAGCCTCCCGCTCAGTAATTACAGCCACCCATAAACATTCCGCTCACAGCTCAATCTCGTCGAAGATAACGCGGTTGTACGTGAGCAGAAGGTAACCACTGCGACAACCTCGAGAACAGCTGCTCCAACGTCCACGAGGATAAACTGCATAGTCCTCAAAGAAAACAATCCTTGGCGAGGAGGTTCGAGCTTTGCCAGTCCTTAGAAGCCGTTTGGCAAGACTTTGGAATTCAGAGTGGGTATGTATATATGTATATAGCCTTGGAGCACCTAACACATCCCTTAATACATAGAGAACGAAATACTTCTATAGGTATAGCATAGGTTACGTCAATAGCGTAGGAATTAAATAATACCTGAATTTCCTCGTTCGATCTTTTAGAAGTTATTTAATTTTTTTACAAAGTGCACGTGACCATTTGCATATTGACTCCGGAAAATTTGTGGTTCTGCTTTTTGTTGAACGTGAAATAATCTATTGGATGCTACGAGTGAATTTCTAATGACGTTGATGCTGAATGACTTTTCTTTTTCTTCCTTTGGTACAGCTGTGTACTTCAGGAAAAGTCTTACTACTTGGTTAAAGTTCCTGTAAATACTTTTATTCAGTACCTCGAAATGATCGCACGGAATCAAACGCGTCTTCGGTTGGACTTGCTCGTGAAGTCTATAATCCATTTTGCGTAATGGATCTGCACAGATATTTTAGATAGATTGTTAATCGAGATTGCTGTTGGGGATTTTAAAGAATGGGGATCGTCGCGCGTAGGGAACGCGATGACCTCGCGGTCATCGCGTCAAAAAGGACCGCGTGCCATTTTAGTCGACATTGGAAAATAAATTCAACGGGGCGCGGACGATGGTGAACGGAATTCGTGGGTTGGCAATTACTTTTCTTTTTTATAGGAAACAATCGATACGCCTCAAACGAAACACGTGAAATGTTTTCTTCGTCTCTCTCGCACTCGCACTCTCTCTCTCTCTCTCTCGCTCCGCGAGCAACAGGAAGACAAGGGGAACGCAGCCGCCATCGCTCGTACCAACCTTCCACTATTAGAGAAACGGCAGGCAGACGTCATTGTTTCAGAGGAAGCCTTTTGTTAGTGAACGAATTACTATTGCTATTTAGACCCTCCTTTCATTTGCATCGACCCTCTGTACTGTTCTGCCCTCTACTGGTCCTATCATATTCTACCCTACCTAAGCCCAACCCTTTTTTCATTTATTCATTTCTTCGTTCCTTCCTTCCTTCCTTCCTTCCTGCCCTATCGTTAACATGCAACTATAAAGACAACAGAAACATCTTAGTTGTAGATTGGACGAGGATATTACGATTGTCGTTAATTCAATTACTATTAGACGGCAATACAGAAATGTTTGAATAAGGCACATTTTTTTTTTTAAATAAGGCAAAATAAAAATGTTCCAATGAGGCGAATTTCTTTTTAAATAAATGGGAATCATGTGAAACAACGTTTTCCTGCATTTATGTTTCTGTAAGTAAAACGAATCGGCGACGAATAGGAGTGAAAAGAGTGACACAGGTAGGGATGACAAGGGTAACATGAATACTAAAAGAGAAGCAATGAAAAACCCGAATCACGAAAAAGATGATAAAGTATACCTATATACTACAATCGGTAAAAATCGGTTTCGGTTGAGATCGACTTTGGCGTGGCTCCATTTATGATACAACGTTCGTCCCGAGAGTACGCCCCGTGCAAACATAATTTGGCGTACGTAACACATAACTCCCCGTATCTATCTGTCAGATAAGGTACGCCATATTCGGACTGGATGGAGGTAGAAGCATGGTAGTAATAGGAGGGTGGAACCGGTATTCGAGGGGTGGTACCAGGGTGGTCCGTGTGGTTTAGTTTCAGGTTGCGGATTCTACGAGCGTACACGGTAACCGCTATAAAATTGTACGAACACGTACGAGCGTTCTAGTTTGATTAATTTCGCGAGTTAACTCACGGGACGATCGGATAAGAATTGTTGCTCGATCAATTTCCGGAGTGATCACTTACGCAGCCAATCAGAAACATCCTCGGTGCCTATAGAAAGGCACGTATTATAGACGTACAAAGAAGATAAGAATCGAGCGTATGAAAAGGGATGAAAAAAAAAATTAATCCATTGTTATCCATCGAACGAAAGAATTATTATCGAACTAGAACGACGCCGGGCGTCGTAATTCTCTGCCACTTGCAGAAGGGTTACCTGAAGGGAGAGGCGATAAAGATAGTCCGGCGAATGATGCTGCTGTGGATGATGGGGATGATGATGATGATGATGATGGGGATGGTACCATCCATGATTGTATCCATCCATGTCACTCTGACGTTACACACAGCTTTATCACACGAAACGTATCACTGCTTGGTATTCGTCCCGGTAAACATATCAATCACCTGCCAATAATGCACGGCGGACGTCGTTCTCTTCTCGGATGGTTATGCTTCTCGCTATTCGCCTTTTCGGCATATTATACTTGACGATACCGTGGTTCACGCTGGAATGATATATCGGCAGTGTTTTGTTGCTGTTGCTTTTGGTATTAGCGATTCTTTTTTCCTTTTTTTTTTATATTGAGTTTACGCCATAGGACGGATAACGAGTGAATTTTCAAAACCGACAGACTGGTAATTAAGGTTGGTTAATTTTTCAGGTGAACGGGTTTTGTATCGCGTTTGAAACATTGCATGGTTTTATGGCGAAATAGGGAGAGGGATTTAAAGAGAAATGAGGGGAATATCAAGTGGGAGAGGGAATGGGAGGAACGAGAGGGAAAATTGTTAGGTCGCGGTACGCGTTGTAATTATATTAAAAGTTTTGGTACGAGAGCCGCTCGATTTTTCACGATTAACCGGGAGGATTTTTACATACATAAAATATTCTCTGCGTCGTTAATGCGACTAATGGAATAATTTCGCTTAATTATACAGGGCTCTTTACTTTTTTATGTTCTACCTCTATACTATGGATATTCGGATTTCTGGTGTGTCCAGTGCACTTATACGAATATATCCGTATGTACCGTGTATGTTTACATATATATCGAGGAAATATTCCTTGCTTTTTCAATATTATATCCTGTCCGTTTGAAAGAGGTTTTTAGCATTCAGAACGAAATTTTATAGTTTGAAAACTATTGAGTAAATTTTCGAATGGTCGAACTTTTGATATTCGATGTTCGCTTAGAAAAAAAAAAAAAAAAAAATACTATCGATATCCAGTGGAGAAACGATTGATGAAAAAGTGACAAGTATTCTCATCGAATTTTGTCCATGTGAAATATTACATCGTAGGAAAAACAAACACAAGTGTTCATTTCTCTCAACACACTCAGTAGCGGTATATTTAAGCCTTAAGCCTGATCAAGCACAGTTCACTGTTCGTAGTTGTTTGATTAGAATTTATTTAAAAAAAAGTCTATTTGATTTTTTGTCGAGTGTTTGTTAGCACTTTCACACGAAACCTAATATCGTATTGCACAAGATGATGAGCGTACGGCGACTAACTTGCATTGAATTCTTTGGAATCGCGTCGACCGCGTCTTATCCCCACCCTTATTCAATTCTACATCAGCATCCCTTAGATTTCCGGACCGGTCGGACTCTTTGAATCGGTTCCTGGGGGGTCGCGGGAATGATGCTGGACGAGCTTCGTAAAGGGGTAACGCGCGGTGGTTTTACTAAAGGGGGAAACTCTTGCGCGCCAAAAACTGCCGGGACCTTGATTTGGGATATTACCTATACAGGATACCTACTTCCGTAGGGTGCGTATCCTACGGATTTCTATAGCGTTGTATTCTATTTAATTCGCGTTGGTCTTTAACGACGTAGAGATCGCGGATGACGGCAGAAGTCAATTTATTAGATTCCAATTATACCCTTAATAATGGGATCTACCCTTGGCTTCCTTTTCCTGGCGAGGGATTCTGGGAAAAAAAAAAAATAAATGAAAGGAAGAGTGAGATATTTAATTTTTTCAATGGCACGTGAGTTTTGCACCCTTGGCGTGTTGCCAGGATTCGAAAGGAAGCCAAGAGGGTAGAAGAAAAGCGCAATTGCCTTGGGGTGGATTTTAGAAAAGTTCATTTGACTGGTTGCTACGACGTCGTAGGTCCTTGGAGGTCTTGCAAATCGATTGGGGTAATCGCGTATCTTGGGGATGAACGAGAAAAGGTCGCGAAATCCAAATAACTCGATGAGCGGAGTCAAATATCAGGATTTTCGGGTGAGCTTTGGACTATTCCAAAATCAACCCTTATCCGAGTACTTATCCGACGAGGTTTCCCCCTCTACCCAAAACCTACGTTCGATTCGTAGATTCGGGTATAAACAGGTTAGACCAGGGTGGTCGATCCGTTTGCCCCCCATGGACTCTCCTGAGGGGGCTGCCGCGCCCCTATCTCATCCTAACCTCTTCCACTAGTTCAAAAGGGTAAATCTAATAATACTCAACCTCCAACACCCCTCCAAGTACCCGTAATATGGTGACAAGTGTTGTATTCACTAGAAAAAAAAAAGAATCTAATTTGCCTGCTTTTCATACAATGTCTATAGAAACCATTCTTAAGCTCAGTATCAATTACGCCTTCATAATATTCGGGGGAAATAACACTACCTGCATTAACCATAGAAAGAAATTCGTCAAAATGGCAACTCCAAAAATTCCTCGACAAATTGTTAAATCTACTTACTGAATGAAAATTTATTGAAATAAAAAAAAAAACGTTACGGCCATTTCGGAAGCAATTTTTACCCACACGTATACATTTTGACTTTTACGACAAAAGTTGAAAGCCACAGAACTCTACGAATAAAATGCCTGTTTCACAGTCGCCAACCAATGGATGCACCGACACCCCATAGTCACTAGCCAATATTTTTAATTGGTCGGTCTCCACTAACCGGAAGAGGTCACCGCACTGTCATTAGCGAGTCTCCCGGGCGCGTCGCACTTTGCATTATTTTGCACTCGTCGATTTTTCCATGAGCTAATTGGAGCCAGCGCATCGGTCGAGTATCGAAGCTTCACTTTGCCACGAGATTCTGGAGGCTACGAGGCGCATTGTGGTTCCCAAAAACCGCAAGGGGATAGCCGCGTCTGCGACGCATTCACATGTGGTTGACGTAACAGTCCTTAATACTGCAGCAATATTGTGAACATTTTACTTAAAAAAAAAAAAGAATAATAATAATAATTAGAGGAGAAATCTTTGTCGATTACAATTTCCAATTTATTTTGACAGATCCCAAAGCCAATATGTTTTCAAGCGTCAAGAGGGGATGACACAATGCAAGAAACAAAATGGCTGCATTCACGGAATGAGACTGGATAGTTTGTATATCAGGCTCGTCCCTTTGGCGACGAGGGAAATTGCAGTTGGGTTCGTAACGAGTTCATAAATCGTCCTCTGGAAATAGGTTGGACTTTTTTCGATCCTTTATTCGTGCCTCCGCTTTTTATCTAACCAATCTCCTGTTAATCCAGTTTTGAATAAATATGAATCTCCCACTTTGCCCCTCTGACCCTATATGGCATAGATGCTTTTATATACATATATATATATATAAGCATGTATCTCACAGATATATATGTGTGTATACATATAGTCAGCGGTTATCCATGCATATACAGATGCGGAGAACTCGACGCGCTGGCGATATTTTGCAATTCCATCGGCCCTGCGGAATTCCTCCGTGGAAAGATAACTCGGTAATTTACGATACGTTTTATTGCGGTCCGTAATTTAGACCAATGCGAATTCGAGACAACAAAAATATTGAATTATCCTGAAGCAGTCCGGTTTTCCTACGGTGCCTACGTTTGTATAGCTGCTGTACCTATATACATATATATATTTATATGTAACATATGTATAAACATATACATACACATATACCTCTATCACCCACGTCTCCTTCTCGCGCTCATAACTCACGTTATCGGAAAAGCCACTCCGTGACTCTTGGAAAACATCCCCCGTGCGAATACTAACTGAATTAAGTTTTTACGTGAGACTGCGTCTCGTGGAATAGAAATCGAGGGGCGGCGCACCCCTTTAGAAAAACCCATGATACATCTAAAGAGCCGTGCAAGAGACTCGATGAATATATCGCAGACCAAGAATCTTTGTAAATTTTCGTTTTCCCAACATGACGAATTGAACTTTTGATTTGCCTGGTTCTGACGATTCATAAATATAAATTATAAAGTTCAAAGACTCAAACAATATTTTCGCAAAATTGATATGCCTTGAAAATACTATGTAACTCATAAATACTCAAGTTCTTTAGCCAAGAGATCATCCAAGATCACGTGGTATATTTAACGTTAGTCTCCGCCCCTCGTGTATCATTAAAACAGGTACTACTACAATATTCTCTGCTCGCTTTTCGCCATAGCTCCAAAGCCCCTTAATGTTCTCGAAGCTTGAGAATTATAAAATTCGCAGTACTTCTATTCGTTATTGAATAGATGAATCTCGCTGTGGTGAATTCTGGAAAATATATATATGTATACATATGCCGTGGAGAAGGGAGCTACGGCTTATATAGAAGAGGCGCTATTCCTGCTTTCACAAAGTCTATATAGATATACGGAATACTCTTGAAAGTGAATACACCGGTATCGAATTGCGAGTGGCGCAGGTAGTATAGCGTAGTTCAAAGACTATGAACGAGATGTAGACAACGTAGCGAGTGAACGAGTTAAAAGAAGCACGTGCTGAAGTATGAGAGAGAGAGAGAGAGAGAGAGAGAGAGAGAGAGAGAGAGAGAGAGAGAGAGAGAGAGAGAGAGAGAGAG